>JAHBCN010000730.1:0-156265 GCA_019359885.1 Listronotus oregonensis
AAACCATAATATTGCACTATTTCTATAAGGGGGAAAGGGGTCTTAATAAATATAGATCATACCAAAAATTTCCCCTTAAATTACTTTGTGTGCGTTTGGCAGGGTTTTTGAACATGACATTAGTACAACACCTCAACAGTATATACTACGGGTGGTGGTGTTTAATGCGCTGAGACTTAACGAAGTAGAAAGAGATAGCGATAGAGGATGCAGTTGCTATCTCTCTGCACCAAACACGTGATTAGCAGGCACAAGAAACCAAAAATAAACGTTATTGGTCACTTCCTGTTTGACCTCCGAATAGTGAAGTATTTTTTTGGGGAAGGAAGTTAAAGGAGCTGTATCAAGTTTTTTCCCCTGGGAAAGATCAAGTAGAAACTCATGCCAAACGATAGAGTC
This sequence comes from Listronotus oregonensis, assembly GCA_019359885.1. NCBI lineage: Eukaryota > Metazoa > Arthropoda > Insecta > Coleoptera > Curculionidae > Listronotus > Listronotus oregonensis. The sequence continues at coordinate 400 of JAHBCN010000730.1, forward strand.
ATTCTTCTGGGGCTAAGCGCTTTGAACAAAGATTTTATACCTGTTTTTTTTTGTGGGGCCAACGCACAAAAATTTTTTTCTCATGGCAAAAGATGGTTGCGCGCTCAGCAGGAAGTTACAGACAGAAAGCGGTTATACGTAATACCAGTAGCAATACTTGGTCGGATCGCCATTGTTTGTGCCTTGCCCCGATAATCATTAAAATTTAATTTTTGAAAAAGTTCGGAATTTCTGGGGTTAAGAACCCGACTATCCAGAAGTTCCACCTACAAAGCCCTGGGAAAGCTCACTTTGATAACAACCTGTATCGGGAAAAGGGGAGAGCTGGCGGAATGTTTACCGACAGGCCTAAAACAGTGAAAGCAAAGAAAACGGTTATTGGTGCCAGCCTATCACGTGCAAGGTACAAGAAAATAGAAATTGCATCCTCTATCCTACCCTTATATAAAGTAAGGCAACACCGAATGTGTACAGGAGGGTTTTTTAAAAAGGTTTTTTAAGTACCGGCTACTTTAACAAACTGTGTCTTAAGCTCCCAACTTTTACAAAAGCAATTAATTTTCTATTTTTTATTTTGAAGCAAAAATTATTAAAACTTTTAAATTTTAAAGGCATATGTTTTTTGATACTTAATAAAGAATAATAAAACCCAAAGGTTTGTTCTGAGGCCATTCGTTTTTTTGGACGATCCTTAGTAAAAAAGATGTTCCATCCGCTTCATCGGTACAAAAATAAATCCTATGTTTTCGTAATTAGATTTGAATTTAAAATTTTTTTATTTTTTCATCTTATTACTGCCATGCGTACATTGGCCCAAAGGGAAAAAAATGAGTGTAATGATATTGTCAAAAAAAAAAAAAAAAAGATTTTTTCAGTATTGTACTTCTGACTATTTACTTTTTTTAATCTTGGACATCTTATTTTAATATTGTGCTATAAAGTGCGTGTGTTTTTACTAACTGGCGACTGTTTAAACCTTTTAAAAACCCTTTTTTTTCCCTAAAACTAATTGGATTTATTGGGTTTCTTGACGTTTTCTTTCATTTTTCATTATTTCAAAGGTTTTCTTTTTCCATATCTATATCTTATTCTATTTCTATTACTGTGGTCTCTTAAAATATATTTAGCATCTGAATCAGAGTCGCTATCGTTTAAAAGAACTTCCTCTGCTCATATTTACAGGGTTTTTTTTAATTTTTTTATCTCCGTTTTTTTCCCTCGTTAAAGGACCAGGCCACTGATCCAAATTAATTTTTTTTCTAAAATGGGGGATGAAATTCATGCTTAAGGAAAATAAAATGAATGACATATTACAGACATAATGCCTTGTTGACTTCGCAAAAATTCCAAATTCAATTTTCACGCTGGAAAAAGGATATTTACACAACTCTTTGACAACACACTTGATATTGGACAAAGGGAAAAGGGTACCGGGCCACAAAACCCGGTAGATAGTAGTGTGGCTAAAAATCAGACAAATCGCAATAACTTTTAGAACTCAAAATAAACCCTCGTCTGTGGTTACGGGTTAACAAATGTTATTTAGAAGATGTGAGTTTGGACCGATATTATTTTGACGAATGTCTTTTTTTTATAAAATGTTTTTTTACAGCTGCAATATTTTGCATATGACACGAACACCTTACAAAAACTTGTAAAGGGATTCCTTTTTAAAATTGGGAAACAAAAAACTATCCGAAATTCCATGTTTGCTTAAATACATCATTAAATGCAACCTTTTTGTCGACACTCTAAATCATCTTTTCTAATATTGTTTTGTTTTTTATGCTCCAGTGTTTACAAAAATGGCAAAATGTAATTAACCATTAAAAAAAATTAAATAACACACATAGTTAAGTGTTTAATCTATGTTTTCTTTGGCCTTAAAATAATGGCCAATAAAGAATGGTCCAATAGCAACACTGAAAAAGGTTGTGATAATATTTCTGTAAAGCTGGGGAATTTAATTGCCGACCCTTTTCTAGGACATCTATGTTTATCCCCATAGTCTCAACAAATTAGATATTGGATAGAGCGTAGGCGGTAAAAATAAAGGAGCACCAGCGATATTTATTTTAAAAACCTAATCTTTATATTTGGGGGAAAATTTTATCTAATGCTCATTTTTCTTAATGCCAAGCAACCCAAAAGTAAATAATTTAATTAAAAAATTTGGGATTTTTTTACTTATTATTTTGTTTAAGCTAATTAAACAAGGAAACTTTATTGGCATTTTTGTTGATACTGCTACTGATAAGAATAATAAATTATTTTTAAAACTTCATTCTTTTCTTTTTTTTTTGGTTGGCAACGTTTTTTTTTATAATTTTAAGCTAAATCTTGTTATTGGAATATTTTTAATGTATATTCTTTACATCTTTGCGCCCTTTACATTAAAAACAGAATATTTCTTTTGTTATTTTTTTTTGTTTAGGGTAATTACGCATTTTTTTTAAATAATAAAAAAATAAGTTAACCAAGTTTATAATAAGAAAGCTAAAATCTAGTGCAGTGGGGTGCGAAATTTGGAAATTAAAAATATTAATAGTTAGCTTTCAGCCATAGTTTTGGAAAAAATATTCAACGTTTAGGAAAAATAAAGACACACATAGTACGCTTCTACTTAGGCATCATGACTGTATATGATTTTAAAAAATTGGTAACGACCAGACTATAGACCTTGAAATAAACACTTTTGGACTCATTGCGTGTAAATTATTGTTTGTGAGAGAACTTTTATAAAAATTGGAATAAAAATATTTGCACTCACCATTTCACAACATTACATTTTCCGTTACATACCAATTTAAAAGTAGAGCAAATGCTTTTCTTAAAATGTTATTATTTTAAACTATTATTCGAAATCAAAAAGGGTGGCATATAAATTTTTAGTACCTATGTTTTAGTAAGTATTTCATATATTAAATTTTAAATAAACTACTAAAAAGTAAACAAATAAGCCAATTAAAATAATTAAAACAAAAATTTAACATTAAGCGACCATTTAAAAAATTGTTTTTATATGACATAAAGACGTAAAAGTGCAAAGTACATCTCGTAATTATTTTACAATCATCTTAAATCTTAAACACGATTTTTTAACTAAAGGCTTTTGTCATATACTGACTGCTTATAATTCATTAAATATCTGTAAATTTCGGGGATTGTTTATACAAAGAATATAGCCACGGAAAAATTAAAAACCTAAATATTTCCTTTTTTTCTTTGCAATTTTATAGGATTTCATTAAAATATGGAGTATTATTTTTATAATTTTATATGTATGCCCCAGGGCTCAGTACTGGCACCCACCCTGTTTCTTCTACAAATTAACGATCTTCTCTCTTTCACAGTCAAATAACTTGTAACCCGAAAAGAGTTTTTAAAAAACAATTTATTTCGAAATTACAATATTTAACAATCGTGAGAGCTTTGACTTAAAATTAAAGACTACGTTACACACGAAAATCTAAATTATAAGTAATCCTAAAAGGGCCTAAACAAGTATTTATAACTTTCTAGTATCTAAATAAATACATCAATAGGTCATTAAGATTAGGGTAGTTTAATGATAATGAGGCTTCTGACTCATATAACTCCTCCCTCCGTAAGTTCGGAAAATGTAGGCTCCTGGATTTTCCGAGGATTTTCCCTATTGGATTGGCAATTTCTTAGACATCCGATTTTCTTCCAAACGGGAATTGTTAAATAGACATTTATAGCAATGAGTACAAGGATAATTACAATTGGCACCATTATTGGGAACACCATAGTTTTTTCGCCGTGCAAATTTGTTAATTTTAAATTTCGTAAGGCAATGTCGGCTTTCCTTATTTCTTCAAAATTTACTTTCTGTAAATTCATATGTGATGTATTCGTGTTGAGTTGGGTAGATAACTTTAATTCTGGAATGTCTAGGACATATTGGAATTCCGTTTTTCTTTGTTTTTGAAAGGTTTTGCCGTTGATTTCTAGCGGGCAATCCGGGATCTTTATAAGACATGGTTTGTTAATTTTCCTTATATTTGGTCGGCATTTTGTTTTGACTGTAGTATTTCCATCGGGAATAACCAAAATTTCTTCTCCATGTATTTTTTCGATGCTGGCTTCTGTGTAGTAAATCGTTGTAACTGGACATTCATTGATGTTGGTTTTTATAAGTTTGCTGAGGCATTGGTCCTCTTTACTTAGTTTTTCTTCTCGGCAGATTAAGAAATCCTCAATGGCAGGGCATATTTCTGAGGTTGTCCATTGTTCCTCTTCAGTGATTAGCATATAAGGTTTAGGTAAAATGATAGTTTGGTTAAGGATGGGAATTGGGAAAATTCTGTACATTGTAAAAGGTTTGGGGTTAACAACCGGAATGTGTACTGAGAATATTACAATGTTATTTTTTATTATTACTTTGCTTGCAAAAAGTTTGTAGTAGTTGATTGGTTCTTTGAAATTAATAAAGTTATCTTTGCCGTAGATCTTTTTTATGTTATTAATTAATTCGTTTAGTTGTACTGAATTTAATATGGAACTATGCATAACATTAGCTTTAGCAAATGAAATTGCATTTTCTATATTATTTACGAGATATCTAATTTTATTCAATTGAATTAAAATATTATCCAACATAAGGGATGTTATTAGAGTTTGAGAAATATTTAATTGATTGTTTTCTAATGACACTAATTTGTTACTGATTTCATTTTGGTTGTTTGTAATTGTCATTATTTGTTTGGAGAAAGTATCAATTATATTTCTTAGTATAATCTGTTCGTTCTTAAATGAATCTTTAATTATTTGTTGGTTTTTACTAATTGCTTTTAAATAGGAGTCATAACGTATTTCGTCATCATTGTCCATTAGACCGAAAAGCCATTTATTTATTTTGCCTACAATGTTTATCAGGCCTCTTTTATGACGGTTATTATGATTTTGTAAAATATTGATGTCTTTTTCTATTGAATCTTTAAGGTCAATTGTTAGTTTTAATTTATGAAAAGTAAGGTATATAAAATCATCATTGCCCTTTGTTATAAACTTATTGTTTAAATTTCCTAAAATATCGCTAGATTGCTTTAAACATAATTCTAAACTACTTATATTAATATGGTAGAGCGCTACGTATTGCGACTTAGAAATAAAGGTTTGCCCTAAGGATACGGGTAAAATAGGATTTTTAATCTCTTTCATTTCTAACGCTAAACTCATAGTCTGGCATATTAGAAGAAGAGCTGTTATCTTTGCCATCTGAAACAAAAGAACGTTGTGGCTTAAGATTTTTTTTATGAATGGTTCTATTTTTTGAAGTTACGACTAATTCATGATCTAAAGGGTTAATTACTTTTTCATATTTATTATGTTTCTTTATATCTTGCGAGAATTTTTTCTCGTATAAAGGTATGTTAGGGTTAATAGTTTTAGGTTCGTCTCTTTGTTCGTTACGTTTACTTAATATGCTTTTTTGCTTACTTATAAGATTTTCATATAGGTATTTGTTAATATTCTGGACATTTTCCGCATGGTCTTGCATATAATTAGTGAGTTTTGTTCGTCTGTTAGTTCAAGTGGGTTACGAGTCTAGTTTTCCTTTGATAATCTGGAAGGCGTATTTTTTAAAAAAGTATGCGTTGAATTGTTGTAGAGAATAGCATAATTCTAATTGGATAATACTGGAATTGGGTTTTTCATTTTTTAATGTAACTAGTTTCTTGTAAAGTCGAATGAAATCTTTCGACAGGGCTATTCGAGTTTGGGTTTTTTGGGGGGTACAATAATGTATTTCGATATTGTGTAATCACATAAATTTTGAAATACTTCGTTTTTAAAACTAGTTCCATTATCAAGTAATTTTTCTTGGGATACCGTAATGGTTAAAATATTTTTAAATTTTATCTACACTGTACTAATTAATGTGTTTAAGGGGGTATGCTTGTCCTAATTTTGGCTGTCCATTTTTTAGAAAATAAGCATTATGTGTTTTAAATGTGTCGATGTAAATATGGTCAAAAGGTTCGTTACCTATTGGGGTGGGTTAAATATTATTTTATTTGGGTGTCTCTCGTATTTTGATTTTTGACAAATATCACATACGTTTACATGACTTTACATCATTTTCTAAATTGGGCCAATAATAAACTTTCTTTAGAGATGCTATGTTCTCAGTTATGCCTCTATGAGAGGTTTTAGTTTCATGATAATACTTAATTTTTGTTGTTGTATGTCTAAATCTTAACATCTTCTAATAAAATATTAGAAAAAAACCCATAAAGGCTCATTTTTAAAATATTTTTGAAAAATTTAAGTATATTGGTTGAGACTTTTATTAAGAAAGTGCATCCCAAAAATATTTGTTTTAGGGTAAAATGTTCCTTAATAATTTTACAAATTTCTTCCTCTTTAGGGTCGTTAGGAATTGAATAAACATTCGAGTTTATCAAATATTTTTTGTTTTTGAATTCTTTGTTGGTTATTATTAGAGTATTTAAAAATTATTTGATTTTTATAAATGTTTAAGGGTTTTTTTCACGTATGGGGCACCTATAATAGGGTTTTTCGATACTTGAATGTTGGGTTGCTAGATCGTCTGAAGTAGGTCTGTTTTGTCTTTTGAGGTAGATGGGGTATTTGCGGGTTTACTAGAGTATCTGAGATTATTTTGTTTTTTGGGTCCGCGGGTTTCCCGGGGATTTTATCTAAGGTTCCGAGTAATTTGTCTATATCGTCTTGACAAATATTGGGAAGTTCGTCAGAGTCGTAATTAGGAAAAAGTGATAGGTTGTCAAGTTATCGCTATTTTCTTTTCTATTGCGTTTATTTGTACTCGCGATAATGCATCGGCATTTGTGTTTGATTTCCCTTTTTTTTATAAATAATTGATAGTCAAATTTTCTAATTTTAATCTCCATCGTTAATTTGGTATTTGGATCTTTGATGAAAAAAGCCATTGGAGAGGTTTGTGGTCCGAAAAATTTGAATTTTTTTCCGAAAGATACGGGCGAAAATTTTGTTGCCCAAACAATTGCAAGAAGTTCTTTTTCTATCTGCTATAATTAATTTCTGCGGGGGGTTTAAAGTTTGCCCAAACGTACGCGATTGGGGGATCTTTACCTATCGGTCCTTGCGATAATACCGCGCCTATAGCATAATTAGATGCGTCTGTTGTCAGGTTAAACGGTTTTGAAAATCTGGGTGTTGCAAAATAGGGTCGTTTGTTAAAATATTTTTAAAGTTTCAAAACATTTCAAATTCTTTATGTCCCATTTTTTTATTTTCTTTAACAATTATTAGTGGTTTTGTGGGTTCGGAATTTTTAATAAAATTTTTTATAACCTGATCCTAAGAATGATTTAATGTCTTTGATTTCGGCAAAGGAAAATTTTTGTTAACTTCGATCTTTTCGGGGGCGGGTTTTTTCCTCTGTCGTAACGACATTAAAAATTCTACTTTTTAGGAGATTATATGAATTTTTAAATTATATTTTGTAATTTGCTATCATAAAAGAAGGAAGGCTTCTGGGTAGTAAATACTATTTTTTCTAAAGCAGATGTTAAGATAAATTAAAAAACTGTAAACATTGTGCCACTGAAATACTTTATTTCATTTTTCAGAATGGACAAGCACTTTACTAAAATTCCTCAAAGACCAGGTACCGAAACTACAAGAGTACTACTCACAATCTGAAAAACCTCCCCCTCCTAACACTACTCTAACAACCTTAGCTAATAATGAGACGGAACAAAAACTGGCTTTGAGGCACTGGGTGTACTGTTCTAGGATGTTAAAATACATGTACGAAGAAGGGCTTATAGACCGACAAGAAGTTTTGACATGGGTTATAGAACTCTTGGAGAAACACGACAAACCCAAGGGTCAGCTACAAGAAGACGGATTATTGAGGCTACTGCTACCTTTGACACTTCAGTACTTGGATGAGTTTGTACAGTCCGAACTTCTTTCCCGTCGTCTAGCTCATTTTTGTACAAAAAAGCTTTATTTTATGATGAATAATGTAGCCGAATCAAATCTAATGACGTCCCCTCCTAGTGACAGTAAGACTGAAACAAAGGAGACTGAAAAAGAAATAAAGAAGGAAAATGTTCCACCCAATCCTATGCAGACTACTTTGAATGAGTATCAGAGCTGCCCCCATCATAAGGACATTGGTAATATTTTAAAAGTTAAAGATATAATTTGTTTAAGATAATTTATATGATTTTATTGAGTTACATAAGAAAATGTATTTTAGTTGTTCAGTTAAGTACTATCATCCATACAGTGTTGCTGGAATGTCCAACAGCTTTAGTATGGTGCTCTACAGGTGTAGGCACACAATGGCATGGATCACCTCTGGACAATTTACCTTTAAGTAAGTATGGACAGATAAATGTTAGTGAGATCAAAACTAATTTAATCAGACTTTAATATGGTCATCAATTAATCAGTATAAAAAGGAAAATAAGAAATTGTGTTTTATTTTAGCCCCTTCTGCTTTGCCCATGCCTGCACGCTGTGATATGAATACCTATAGAAAGCAAATTCATCACGCTGAAAATTGTATAAGAGAAAGGAGCAAACGGGCTGAAGGCAAATGGTGCACTGATAAGTGGCAAACTTGTTCAGCAGGTAAAAATTAATTAATCATACTTATATGGTATTCTTTATAGCAATCAAGTGTTCCATAAACACCAAACTTTCTTTTCTAATCCAGGTACTGTTACAACAAAGGTACTGGCTGCGTTAGATGCCTTAGACAGGCATCGTTTTGACAAAATGGACTCGACAAATTCATTAGATACCCTGTATGCAAAGGTAAATTAACAATGAATATTTTATATAATACTGAATATTTTAGTTTATCATATGTTTCGATTAAGTTAATGCATCTGTTGCCTAAAATTTCTTTATTAATTTAATAACATGTGATATATTGAAAGTAAACCAACAAAGAATAACAATAATTTCATAGAGTACTAAATAAACCAATGCAGTTTCATGTAATATTACTGGATTTCTAGGTGTTCACTGGTTCAGGAGATCAAGAAAATGCCATAGTTAAGCTGCTGTGTGAATGGGCAGTATCACCGGAAAGAACTGGGGAACATAGGGCCCTGGCAGTGGCTGCTCTATTAGGTAAATATACTGTATCATACTATTTTGTAGGAACCCAATTTTAATAATAATAATAATGCATTTATTGTCATGGGTTTCAAAGTGAAACATTACAGTGTCAAAACATCATGAACGATTTTTTTAAATTCAAACCCTCATTCATCTATTTGATTGCAGATTTATAACCTCCAAGAGCTGATTTTAGAAATAAAAAATTCTTAAGACTTAAATTGACAGTTTTGTTGCTGACAAAATAACATTTTTTGTCAAGTATTTGAGTAATATTATTAAATGACTTATGCATTTATTTATTTTACAAAGGATAGAAATCCTTATGTATACAATGCATTTACACCCTGTAACTACGAAATTGCCATCTAAAACCATAAATATTTTATGTTTTTAAAATCGGCTCTTCATGTAGATTATAAATCTGCACTAAAATAAGGCGTTTTAAAAATCATCAACAATGTTATATCTACTACATGAATCACCCTATATATTTAAATTTTATGTCAAAAAATGCGCAATTTAAAATTATTATTTACGCGTTCAAGAAAATATTTAGTTTTTTTTTTGCTGAAGCAAATAATGAATTTGTTTCATAAATTATGTACCCACTGTATATTTATTGTCAAAGCAAATATACTTACTTAATACGATTCACTGCTTTTATCCACTTTTATGGACGTCCTATTAAATGAGGTTTTGATGAATACGAGTAAAATTTTATATTTGACTTAGTATTACTGTATTATCACAATACAACACAACAATCGGTGTTACCAGATCTTGGCTTGTTTTTAACGTTTTTTCCACCCATAATCACTTAATTATAACTTTCTTATTAATATTTAGTGTTTCAATAAGTTGTTGTAAAATATATATCTTTTAAATATGTAAAGATTACAAAGAAATAATTTTAAAAAATAACATGATTCGTGAGTCAGTATTAAAATTCATGTTTATAAACACCTCGTCCCCACATACAAACTTACAAAAGTAACGAGAGTGGCGCCACCAGTTCTTACGCATATTCTCTATAGTATTGTTATCATTGAAAGATACTATGTGCCTTGCTTTTTATGCTCTTTTAGTTAAAAATATATTAAAGACAATTAAAACTATATATTTATTATTTTTCATAAAGATCGAAGGCAGTCTGATACCAATCCGAATGAAAGTCCAGAAGCAACGCAGGGAGATGACAAAGACAGTAATAGTTCACTTCCTGGTGGTCCGCCGATGTTTCAGTCACTCTTAATGAAGTTTTTAGACACTGATGCACCGGTACCTAGTCCTGATGACTGTGCACAGGTAAAATGGTTCATATACATACATCTTTTGTTTTTTAATTCTGAACAATTTTTCTGCTATATTCCTACAAAACTAACTACAATCTCTATTATTTTTTTAGAAGAAAACTGCTTTTTCGAATCTTGTACACCTATTTTCCGAACTAGTGCGTCGAGACGTCTTCTCTCACGACGCCTACATGTGTACCCTGATCGCCAGAGGTGATTTGATTGGACATGAGAAAATTCTGACACTATTACAAATAATCATCACAGCAAGATTGAGGTAAAGATTATTACAAGTCCTTATACACTGGAAATTTACAAAAAAAGAATTATTTATTCCTTTAACATCACCAACATGGTGGTTACTAAAGTTACTATGTATATAAAATAATACTATTTATTATTAAATCTTTACTATTTATTTGGTGTAAGTCCAGAAAGGGCCAAAGTACAATACAAAAACTGATAAATCCAAATTAGTAATTTTGAGTGTATAAAATTTTTAAAAAAAATGTGGCTCATTCTTATAAAAATCAAATTTTTTTTTCCAGCCTATGGACTACGACGACGCTGACGTTGACAACGATTTAGATAAAATTTTACAAAATATCAAGGAGGACCAGCAGAATTCAATGGACATTCCAGACAGCCCCAAAGATCATGATCATGCCCATCATCCTCATGTGCCCAACATGGGACATGTTCCCATGGAGACTGGACATGGAGATCATAAGGTTACAATATATAAAAAATTATTATATGAATGAATGAATTTTAACTTTTATTAGATTTTTTGCCAATATTAAGTACTTATAGTTGTCAAAAATATTCTTAAACTACACTCACCTTTACAAAAACCAGCTACTAAAAACTATAGTTCAACAGTGGTGGCTCTAGGATTTTCAATTTTAATTTTTTTTTTCTTTACCAAAGCATTTAGAATATATGTTCTAAAGCTATCACTGGTTCTAAATGTGCTACAAACATTCTTCCTCTCCGTAATTTTTTTTCTTATTATTATTTTTTATTTTAGATTAAACCATCTCGTCACTTCCTTTACACCACTCATTTCCCGTTAAGTCAAGACGACCCGTTCAGCCAGCACGACTGTAACCAGAGGCACGTGTTGCTCTATGGAGTGGGCAAAGTCAGGGACGAGGCCCGACATACGGTCAAGAAAATGTCCAAGGAAATCTGTAAATTGTTTTCCAAGAAGTTCAGCGTCGACGTGGCAGAAGGGGGCAAGGTAACGTACATACAATGTCCAACAAAAGTATTGTAATGAGTAAAATTTTGGTAAAGATTATTTACATCAAGAATAGTAATATTTTGTATGGGACCTCTACTCCAATTCATACTGAAATAGAATTATTTTAATAAAAATAATAATCCTATTTTTTTCTGAATAAACCACATCACCATTAATCGTATTAATAGGTTAAGAAACACTCGAGAAACGAATTCAACTTTGAGGCCACCACTCAGAAGTGTCAAAGCCTGAGCTACTTCGATCAGCACGTGGTGACGTGGCAGTGCAGTGTGACTGTCATCGAAATGCTGAATTCTTTCGCGACGGGAAACTCCAACTATTTACCCGTGCAAGAGCATGTCGCGTTCCTATTCGATCTCATGGAGCTGGCTCTAAACATATATGGGCTGATCGATGTTTGTATACAAATTTTGAAGGTAAGGTGGGACGGAGACACTACAAAAATTATATTTTAAACTCCCTGATCCGGCAAACGTTGTTTTGCCATATAAATTATTTCTAGTGAATATTTTGGTAGTCAAAGAAAAAAAAAACAAACAGAGTTTATTATTCTAATGCTTTATGGTATACAATATTCTGTCTACCTATCTCCCTATCTATCTACCTACCTATCTACCCATCTACACAATTGTAACAATACACAGTATAATTATAAAAATCATTGACATCATGAACAAATGCAAATATTACATAGAATAGAATGTATAATCTAGAAATCGAAACACATCGCCATCTACCGGTTGTCTACGCAACATACATGTCAAACGATGTTAGAGAGTTGTATCGAACTTTTACCGCCATCTATTATAAATTCATAGAACTAAACAAATAGGTTTTATACAAAACTTTATAGTTTCTGAGAAAAGGTATAAATCCTTAATTAACAGGCTACGCTGTACAGGTCACTTAATTTTTTACTGATGTTTCGAGTGACCCTGTATGATTAAATTGTATTTTTAGGAATTGCCCGAGGTTGAAAATCAGTTATACAACAAAAATTCTGTACTTAGTAGAAATTATACGACAGGTTTGAGTTTATATGTTGTCGGAGTTTTAAGGAGATATCATTGCTGCTTATTATGTAAGTGTAATGTAATTAATTTTCAAATACTTTTACCACATGCTGAGTATTTTTTAGTATCGCCCGAACAAACTTCCGCAGTGTTCGAAGGTCTCTGCAAAGTCGTGAAACACGTCTCGAATCCGGGCGATTGCAGCTCGGCCGAGCGCTGTATTCTGGCCCATCTGTACGACTTGTACTCTTCCTGCAGCCTGCTGAAATCCAAACCGCACGCCGTCGAACCGTTCGGCAACGCTTATCCGAAAATCAAGCAGGCGTTGTACAGCAGTCTGGTGTTGCAGCCTACGAGCAGTACTTACGTCTACAATCCGCAATTTATGCAGGAAATATTCAAGAGTCCCAGAAGAATCGGCAGGATCGAAAGTTCCTGGGCGAAGCAGCTGAACGAGAGCGGGAATAACAGGTAACCGAAGGCATTTTCATACTTGTTTTTCCCCCAAAACCACTTATGTAAAATAAGGGCCAAGTTTCTATTTAAAAATCTCGGCCTCTTTATGTACTGAGATCTAAAATTAGACCAAGTTTTTTTACTAGGTTTTTTATTAATTTGTATATATTAATGAAAATCACCATCTGTGTTCAAAATCATATTTGCAGAAGAATTATCACTTCTATTTATTTATCTCCATTCATTAAAATCAAAAACAAAGATCCCACCAAAAACACTTATACAGGGCAATCCATTATAAGTAGACCCTCAAAATAAGAAAAGGGGCCAAAACCTGAGGGTCTACGGTTTTGGCCCCTTTTCTTATTTTAAAATTTTTAAGGCAAAAATTCATTAAACGGGATGGCTTAAATTTTTTTTAACCTGAAATTTTTTTTCGTGGTGTCATATTTTGTAAAGATCTATAAACGAATTTAAATAAATAAATAAAAACTGAGGCAGCTAAACGATTAGTTTTCAAGATATTCCGTCTTAAAAATATTTTTTACATGGTATACGCAGGTGAAAAATATAGGGACAATCTCGTCAATCATTTGACGGCATTTATTTCAAAGTTACTTAAGCCTCTTGTTGACTGTTTCTAAGACAATATCGCGTTTTTCTTCGTCTGAATAAACCATTTTGACTCTTTACCTAATAGTTTAATTTACGTTTATTACTTCTCAGTAATTGCATTACTTTAATTCAATTACTTTCCGAAAAAGATAATTGTATTTGAATTATCAATTAATAGGATAATGTAATTGTGATTGGTAATTGATTTTTACGAATCCCAAGTAATTCAATTATTTAGAAAGTAATTCAGTTATCTATAAAGTCATTGAATTACTTCAATCAGTAAAATTAATTCAGTTACCTAATAAATAATTGAATTACTACTAAAAATTTAATTACCTTTTTTTATGGAAAAACTGCCGGAATGTTGTGTTGTAAAACCTAAACATATACCAAATATTAATTTTTCCTTTCTCAGGAAGTGCCTTATAATTTTGATAAGTTAGTGAGTCAGTCAGTTAATCAGTAGTAAAATGGAAATTTTTAAAAAAATTTCACAACTTATTTACAGGTAATTTGAATATCTATGTGAATTTACATATAAAATCTCATACCTTTAAGGGGAATAATGACGTAGTTACGATAGGGAGTAAAACTAGCTGAAATATTTCGTGTAATATACACACTGCGCTTCAATGATTTTTTTCTTCTCAGATATTCTTTTGTCTGCAACGCAATCACACGAGTCTGTTGTAAAGATCCAGACAGCGACCGTATCAACGACAACGAGAGACTTAACGATTTGGCGATCCTGTGCGCCGAAATGACGGCCTGCTGTAATTCTCTGGCTTCGGAATGGCTGGGCGTGCTGCTGGGGTTATGCAGCCCCACGTCGCCCCCCGAATATTATAAGGATGTGCTAAATGAAGTTAAGATTGAGGTAAAGTTAGGTAGTAAGAGAAAATTTCCCCGTTTAGTGTTACACTGCTGTCATCAAATAGTATATAACTTTTTGGTTTTGTTTTACCTTCAGTTTCAGTTATTTCTAGTTTTTATTTGGGTCAATATGATGGTGCAACACTATAGCAGGAAATAGGGAAATTTATCTTCTACTATATTTTTTTGTCACTGAATATGATATCTTTAGGATTGTTACCAAAATTAAAGGAACTTAAATAATTTGTTTTATTTAGGATGTCAGTATTCACAACTCTCTGGCTGTTTTCACTTGCATTCTGATAGCAAGACATTGCTTCTCCCTTGAAGATTTTGTTAGAACAGTAGCCTTACCTAGTTTACTAAAAGTGAGTATTTTTTATTTATTATTTATTTCAACCAAAGTAATGGATAACGAAATTAAAAAACAATTAGGTTGACAACGCTCCATTAGGTAGCAATATAAAGGGTGTAAAAAGTTTGGTGCTCACGAATTTAATAGCCGATAGTGGTGCTCAAAACAAGGCAAAAACGCCTGAAACACATGGGCCAAAAGTTAATTGTTTTCGAAATATGGCATTTCAAAGTTTAAATAATTTGGCAACACCGCTCCGCTTAATCGCAGCGAGTCGAACGTCGAACGTTTTTTGTAAGGTTTTACACATTTACACTTTTTTTAAAGAGATGTTTATTTACATATAAATACTAAAAATTGCTTGCTGCAATTTATTTTGATATTTAATTTGGAATTAAATTCAAATAAAAAAAAATAAATATATTGTTTGGTTTGTAAGCTTGTATTTACAACAAAATTAGGCTTAATTTCCATTTTAAGAACACAAATTATTATGTTTTGAAAACAGCAGTTTTTTATTTTGCCTGAACAATAAGATTTCGCGGCTGCACACATCCCGTTTTCAATAACTCTTTGGTACACCTGCACTATGGTTGTCGTAAATTTATAACATATTTTCCCATTTAAAAACGGATATAAATATTGCGGCAGGAGCACAATGTACAACTGACTTTACCTCACGAACAAGGCTTCTGGGTAGCTCTGTTGCTAATTGTTTTGTAAATTTTTAACTGAGAAATTTTTTCTTTTTTAATTTGTAGATTAAAACATTTTAAACTTCGTTTATTTTATTAGCAAATTAATCTACTGATAAGCGATTAGGACGAAGGTTTCCACTTGTTAGGGTGTTCAGAAATAATTGCTTTCAAAGTTCGTAACTGTGATATCGTTTGGACAAAAATCTTTCAAGTTTTGATACATACGTCATTTGAACTTTTTGACTTATTTTGAGCTCCACTATCGCCCATTATAATCCTGAGCATCATACTTTTTACACCCTGTATAGAAATGAAAATGTCACTAACGAGTCCATATTTACCTCGGCTTCTTTAATCTTTTATACATATACAGACTGTGTGTGTCTATAGTTAATATAACAATTTTGTATCCGCCTGTAGGTAAAGTCTCTCGATTCATCGTCTGGCCTGGCGGAAGCCGGTATGCGTCTGACCTGTCATCTACTTCTGCGTCTGTTTCGGACGGCAGAAGGACCGCAACCGGGGCTGTATTCGGTGGGGTCGCCTCCCTTGACGCCACCAAGATTGCCCCTGGGGGTCAGGCTGAGCTGCGATAGACATCTGTTGGCGGCCGCGCATAGGAATATCGATGTCGGTAGGTACTGCTCTTTAATTTGTAAAAGAAAAATATGGACAAGAGTTACTACATTAAATTCGGTTGGTGGAACATCAGATTAACAAACGATATACTGATTGAGTTTCTTCTTTATAAGTTAAAAAAAATAAATCGACTCCAAAAATAGTTACTCTAAATTATGAAATAATAATTTTTATGTCTACCAACAAAAAAACGAACTTATAAAAAGGTTATTTAAAAAGAATTAAATTGCTTGAGCTGAGGTAGTAATTTTTCTTTGAATCTTTTGGGTTTGGAATATTGTCAATAAATTGCATTTGATGTCGTTTTTATATCGGGCTCCCGGTCTTGACTTTATTTCTTCCATCTTCAAAATTTTTGTCAATACCCCAATATTATTTTCCATTTCTTCACGAAACTCGATAAAACTTAACATATTATCGAATTTTCTTTTTAAATCAAAAGCGTTCCGAAGGGCAATGTACCGGGTGTCCAAATAAAAAAGGACGCCGGCTGTATCTCAGAAAATGTTTATCGCACAGCGTTGGGGAAAAATATTTTTGTTAAAAGTGGTCAAGAGAAATAGCTAGAAATTATTTTCAAATTTCTGAAATGGCCGCTAGGGGGCGTAACTGCAATCTTGCATCTAAAAAATTGATGTTTCTGTGAATTTTGCTATATTAACCTAACAAAAAAATACCTGATTTTTAAAATCGGGGATAATTTGAACCTTTTGTGTTTGACAATTTTTGCTCTATCTCTAAAAATAAAGTGGTGGGGGTATTTAAAGGTTTCTGTAAAAAACACTTTGTATCTTCAAAACGGCTGAGCCGATTTTAACAAGCTTAGGCTAGTTGAGAAGAACTTTTCTTGGGCTATAAATGTTATAATATTTAAAGTATTCTTAGTTTCCAATGTCGCCGCTAGAGGGCTTTTTCGATATTAAGACAGAAATTGTTAATTTTCTCAGAAATTAAATGCAATGGTAGAAAAAGTAGCTGAATAATGCCTAAACAAGCTCGCGAAAACCGTATCTCGATATCTTTTTCAGTACCTAAAATTTAGGCCAAAGAAAATTTTATATGTCAATATCTCAAAAACTATAAAACCTACAAGAAATTTTAGAGGACGTTAATTATGTATTTTAACGAAAACTTTAATTTAGATTATATAATCTTTTTGTCTAAATGCAATACTTCATGAGTTATAATAAAAAAATCGAATCGAATTCCAGGGGTTTACTTAAAAAAACCTGAAAATTCGATTTATTGATTATAATTCGTAAAGTATTGCATTTAGGCGAAAAGATTATATAACCTAAATTAAAGGTTCCGTAAAAATACATAATTTATGTTATATAAAATTTCTTGTAGTTTTTATAATTTTTAACATATTGACGTATAAAATTTTCTTTGGCCTAAATCTTAGGTAACGAACAAGATATCGAGATATGGTTTTCGTGAGTTTGTTTAAACATCATTTAGCTACTTTTTTATGAAAAGAAAATCATACCAATGCATTTAATTTTTTTGAGAAAATTAACCATTTCTCTCGGAATTTCGAAAAAAGCCATCTAGCGGCGACGTGTATAACTAACAAAACTTCAAATAATAAAATATTTATAGCCCAAGAATAGCTCTTTTTAACTAGCCCAAGTTTGTTAAAATCAGCTTAGCCGTTTCGAAGACACACGGTGTTTTTTACGGAAACCTTTAAATATCCCCCACCACCTTATTTTTAGAGATACAACAAAAATTGTCAAACAAAAAAGGTTCTTATTATCCTCGACTTTAAAAAACAGCATATCTCGTCGCGTCTGCGAACGTGTTAAATTTGTAAATTTGGTTTGCGTTTAGATTTTACATAGAGAAGTTAGTATCTATATGTCGTTTATTAAATTGAAGTTAGTACATCAAGTAGATATTTCCTTGATTTAGTTTTGACTTTTGTATATAATTTGTATATAAACACACTTCTTTTATTTATTTAAAGCACCATGTACTAATACACCAAGATTTATCATCCTATCTTCCATTAGGTCGGAGTGCTTGTAAGTTTTGGATGTGATAAACTGTTTCCCCCATTTTTCCTTTCATTACTTGTCTTGGTGTGTATTTTATCGATGTGAAAAATTGAAATTACTTACAGCAATAGGACAGTCAAAAATTTTATAAAATACGACCGAATTATAACAAACATAGCAGCATTTAATCCCTTTGTTACATTCCTTCCACTTCTTTATGTTACATGTCATTTTCTGTTTTAATTTACGTTAAAAAGCACATTTTATCGCTTATTTTATTCTATAGGTCCAGTTCTGGCGGTTCTTAAAGCAGTCTTGATAGTCGGAGACGCCACTGCTAAACAGGGTACGGAACCGAGCCTTTCTAATATATTAGGAACCAGCGATCTGCACACGGGCGCCGATGGTCCCAACTTGGATTTACCGTAAGTGAAATACGAACAAAGCAAACAAGTAAAAAACCTATTTACATTTTTGAAAACTAAAAATAGTTAAGCCACGAAAAACATATTTTTAATATTTTTAATTTAGTTTTTTCAACATTGAATTATTAAAAGAATAAGATTGTATTAAAAAATCTTGCATTCAATTTAATGCATTTTAGAGTTAAGTTACTGTTGCTTTTAAAGTAAATAAAAACTGGTTTTTCGTCTCATAACAATTTAATTAAATTCTTAATTAAAAAATGTTTTTTTTTCTATAACCAAGATTTATTCTTGTTTTGTACACTCTCGTTTCGTACACCTCAAAAATTGCCCATAAATATTTTTATTTTATAACTAAATGTCAAAATATTTATTGCTGACAAACAGTGTCACCCTAATTAATTTGATTAAATTTTCTTTTTGCCAAAAGTTTTTGCTTAAAAATCATGCCAAATAACGTATATAAGGATGATCACGTGACTTTTTTAGCTGTCAAATTTGACTATTTTTTAAAAAATCTCAAAATAAAGCATTATCTTTCAATATTTCGAAAAATGGTATAGGAAAAAGTTGCATATTTTTAAAATTTACACCCATCCACGACCAATCTTAAGATCTTTAGTAAAATTTTTATTTTTTCCCAACTTTTTGTAGTTTTCTACTATATGAATTATTCGAATTTATTTAAAACCCTCTAAAATTATTTTCTTATGTTAAAATTAACTTTTTAAATGTAATCCTGATAGCTAATTATACTATTACAAATAATTTTGTATAAAAAAACAAAATACCCCAGTGAAATAGCGTCAAACTTGTTGCAATTGTGGTATAATTTTCACAAAAACTGACAAAACACACTTAATTTCTGTTTGTTAATAAATAGTTACAATAAAAAATCAGACAATCTTATGAAATAATTGTTAATTTAAAAACCTGTAACTTAAATGCTTTTTTAAAACTCTTAAGTGCAATGTGAAAAACATAAACACTTGCATTAACGATTGATCGTAACGCAACATAAAATAAGAGTGTCATGAAAACAATTGAACAAAATTAATGAAACAAAATATCTAGCACGTCAAGAAAGCAGTTGTCAAAAAATTGTTTATTTGTGTTATTTTATAATATATTTTGTAAAGTTAACATTAAAAAAATATATTATTAAATAACACAAATAAACAACATCTTGACGTGCAGATATTTTGCTTTAATAATTTTGTTCAATTGTTTTGATGACACTCTTATTCTATGTTGCGTTACGATCAATCGTTAATGCAGGAGTTTATGTTTTTAACATTACACTGTGGTGATTTGTCCTGTCTGAAATATAATTGGGGAAAAATAAAAAGCTGCTTTAACTAACCAGAACTAACCATGACCGACCAGAAGTGAGGGCTTTTGAATTTGTCTTAATTATCCCTACATAGAAGTTATTAACAAAGTTTTAATACTTTTTAATATGGTATTTATTTGGTTGGTTATTTGGGTCGTCACAATGGTCAGTGTATAAAACGAGAAGCATAAAATTGATTAAATTCAATGAACCACAAGGAGAATTTTTCAGGTAAATTTCTCTAGTGTATGAAACGCGAGTGTATGAAACTAGAAAACACCATAACTAAACATACGTACAATTCACACACCTTTTAATTTTTGATGCAAAATTTTAATTATTTCTTGTGTATATCCTTTTTTGGTGTAAAAATTATAGTACGAATTTATACTTTTTTATATACCTTATTATAATAAGTTTTTTAAACTAATTGAACTTAATTAAAAATTATAAAAATATATTTTTGAATTGTTTTAAAAGTAAGAACTACTGCGTTCTAGATTATCAAATATCTTTTAGCATTACGCGTTAAAAGTCATAATTTTGCACCAAATTAGGATGACGACCTTTTGACAATTTTATTTTTTATTGTTTATTTTTGTTAAATTGTTTTGATTTGATTAAAATTACTCTCTCCAGGGTGGTAAACATGGACGTATGCGGCTCACGGACGGCACATAGGTTTGTCAACAAAATTTTCGATTACACCCCAAAATCATTTCAATTACCCAAAATCACCGTTGCTTGTAATATCGTCTCTTAGAGCGACGTGACGTATCTACAGGGTGTCGATGTTTATTTTGTTGGACCACTGGACCTCTTCTCAATAATTCAGGTTTTTCAGCCTAAAAGAAATAGTCATTTATATATGTTTCTACTTAACTCTATATTTTTTTAGCAATTTTTGGCGTCGTGGGGCCCACAGAGCAAGGGAAGCATTGCTTTCCTTAAAATCATCCACTGAACAAAAATTCTAGCTTCCGAAGTTTTAAAAATTAGTCATATTTTTGTTATTTATTAATAAACTATAACATCCTAAATATAAAGGACAAGCCTCCATAAAATTACAAGCCTTTACACGTAAGCAGCATTCCAAGTTAAAATTTGCTTGATAGTCCATTAAATGAAGGGACAAAGCTGTAAATAAATCTGTAAAGTTTTCCCTTGTGGCGCAATTCTTAGGTCTTCGGGGAGCGAAAAAAAGTTTATCAACATTAATAGGTGGGAAAGGACTAAAAATGGCCCCTCAAGGCCCGAAAAATGTGTTTCCCGCTAATAACTGCCAAAATATGCGAATTGCAGAATTTTTGTTTAGTCAAAAAATAAAGATCGCCTTGTATTCTACAAAAATGGTCCTTATATTTTTTTTCGAAAAATCAATAGTTTTCAAGATAACGGGACCCAAAAATCCCCTCATTTCAGCTGCCGCTGTACCGCTAGAATGCCGCTATCTTCATAGATTCACTTATAAGCAGGCGGACGAATTGTTCCATTACTCATGCAATAATGTACATTTTTTAATTATTCAAAGTTTATCGGAATGGGAAAACCCATACATATCATTGCATATGAGTTTGAGTCCATTCTAATTTCTAATATTAAAAAAAGCAGTAAAAGGTTTTTTTCACAATATTTTGAGGGTTTCTCATTAGTTTATTGATATTTTTAGAAAAAATGGTTTGTTATTAACATTTCTTTTTTATAATAAGACCTTAGCAAGTATTCAGTAATCCCAGAAAATTCCCTTCATCATTTTTCTTAGGTTTAATAAAAAAATGTTCTGCCCATCTGCATTTTTTAGCCTACTACCACATCTATGACGGCCGTTTTTGCGAAAAATATTGGTGTTACGAAAAAAATTGGAAGGACCATTTTTGTAGATTTCGAGGTAATCTTCATTTTTTGTCTGAACAAAAATTCTCTAATTCGCATATTTTGGCGGAAATTCGCGGGAAACTCATTTTTGGGATTTTGGGGAGGCCATTTTCAGCGGGTTCCCACGTCGAAATCGTGATAAACTTTTTCTCGCTCGAAAGCATCCGCGAAAACCTAAGAATTTCGCCACAAATGAAAACTGTACAGAATTATTTACAGCTTTGGGTACTTTCAGGTCTTTGGTTACTGGACAATGAAATAATTTACCAGGATTCTAGAGGACATTCTTATTTGGAACACCCTATATGTGGCTAATTGTCTTAAATAAACAAAATTTTTGCAGATACTGTAACTTCGAGCTTTAAGAGACGATATGCTTTATGTGTTTTCCATTTTTCACTCATTTTGTATATTTTCCTTTCTGGGCGCTATTACTTTTTTTTACTTTTAATTTGCGTATTAAATTTAAGGACCAGACAATTAATAATTTTGTTAATAATAGAAAATATTTATTTATCATCTTTTAAGCTAAAAAGTAATAAAAGGACAATTGGCAACGACGATTCTGTGAAGTTTAATAATGTTGTGTTGCTATATACGGTCTTACTGCTTTTATATAAAAAAATGTATAGAAAACTTTGATTAGAGAATTTTGTGAAGCATTTCGGTCAAATAGTTGATAATAGGCGCCTAGAATGAGTATCTAGATCCTATTCAAAGGAACAGTTACCAAAGAAAAATGCCAACTTCTGAAGTTTTTATTGGCTTTAAAATGGTATTTTAACAACCCTAAAGGGAGGCAACAACACAAATTTTATTGCGGGTATGCTTTAAAATATACAGGGTGTCCCAGAATATGTGGGCAGCCTCGAAATCTAATAGAATACCTAAAAATATTATGACCATTTCCCATATTTTTTTTCCTACGAGCCTTCCCTACGAAAATACAGGAACATAACGGACGCCCCTGGAAATCGTTTTTGTTTAAATAACTTAAAATACTAGGCATAATTTAATATTTTTTTAATATGATGGTTACTAGTTAAGTCTTCTTAAAATGAACCCAAATTTGGCTTATTTGGTTTGCCATGGTTGGTATCATTTTTTTACATTATACAGGGTGTTTTCTAATTGTACGTCAATATTTAGGGAGGCAATTTTTGAGTGCATTTTAAGAAGAAAACTTCATATGAACGTATGTCCTAAACGTCTTAACTTTTGAGATACAGGGTGGTAAATGGTTTAAAAATAAATCATTTATTAATATTTGAAATACCACTTTAAATATTTTAATAAAATTTGGCATACATGTACTATGTATCAAGAAGCATCTTTAAGTATAACACATTTTTTTTTTACTTTCACGTTCGTACAGAATTTGACCTGTGTATTTTGGCAAATAAAAAAAAGTGGTACACTAAAAAATGCTTCTTGATACATAGTACATGTATGCCAAATTTCATTAAAATATCTAAAGTGGTATTTCAGATAATAATAATAAATGATTTATTTTTAAAAATTTTACCCCTGTCCCTCAAAAGTTAAGACGTTTAGGACATACGTTTATATAAACTTTTCTTTTTAAAATGGACCCAAAAATTGTCTTCTTGAATATTGACGTACAATTTGAAAACACCCTTCATACGGTCTTCCACCTAAGCTTTGCTCTTGGCTTTCCAGTTTCCTTTCTAATCGACGTATATCAGTTAGTGTAGATGGTCATTCCTCCAGCTTCTACCAACTTAATGCTGGGGTGCCCCAGGGCTCAGTGCTGGCACCCACGCTGTTTCTTCTACACATTAACGATCTTCTCTCTTTCACAATCAATCCCATTCATAGTTATGCTGACGATAGTACCCTCCACTCTAGTATTCAATTTCTTAAGCCACCGTGTAATTCTGATTTTGAAAACAAGCGCAGGTCAATGCAGATATCTCTTTCACAAGACCTCAAACTTATCTTGGATTGGGGCGCCAAAAATCTTGTTCAGTTGAATGCCTCGAAAACACAGTCATGATCGCTGTCGCGAAAAAAGTCTGCAAATGCTCATCCCTTACATATGAGCGGCCAAGTTCTGCAGAACAAAGAGTCGTTTAATCTAGTCGGCGTTACTTTTGAGAATAACCTCAACTGGCACAAACACATTTTATCCATAGCTTCGGCAGCTTCAAAAAAGATTGGATTTCTCTTTCGAGTCAGAAAATATTTCTCTTCTTCCAATCTGTACACTCTGTATGTATCACAAATTGGACCCTCTTTAGAATATTGTTCTCATGTCTGGGGAATGGCGTCCCCTACAACACTTAGCATTCTGGACTCCATTCAAAGAAGAGCCGTTCGTCTTATTAATGATCCAACGCTCACAGAAAAGCTTCCTCTTCTTGCCCACCGTCGAGCTGTAGGGGATCTGTCGCTCTTCTATAGGTATTTTCACGGCTTCTGCTCAGAGGAGTTGGCCAGTATAATTCCTTCTCTTGCAGCTCCCAACAGAGCGACACGTAGTGCAACTTTTATGCATCCTTTTACAGTTTAGTTAGAGAGGCCCCGAACTTCCCGCTTTCTTCGTTCCTTCATCCCTAGAGTGTCAAGGCTATGGAACCTGCTGCCCGCAGAAGTTTTTCCTTCTCCTCCCAATCTCCAAAAATGTAAGTCCCGTGTGAACAAACTCCCTCTCACCACACTGAAGACACCCACGGTACGTTAGTACTTAGGCATCAGCCTTCGTGGACTGTCCCAAGATAAAAAAAATCCTGTATAATGTAAAAAAAAATACTAACCATGATATTTTATTTCTCGTAAACAGTTGATTTTATTGAAGTCAATCAGTATTACCTTTTTTTTAGTTTAAGGTTCAAGCTATTCAAAAATAATATTGTTGAGCCTTTATCATACAGGTTGTTAAAAAATTGCTATTATCGTGTCAGAGCTAGCCCGTCCCTGGCAAACTAAATAAGCCAAATATGATTTGATGGGTTCATTTTAAGAAGACTCATCTAGTAACCATCATATTAAAAAAATATTAAATTACGTCTAGTATTTTAAAGGTTATTAAAAAAAACGATTTTCAGAGGAGTCCGTTATGTACCTGTATCTCCGTAGGGAAGGCCCGTAGGAAAAAAGTTTATGGGAACTTGTCATAATATTTTTAGGTTTTCTATTAGATTCCGATGGATTGCCCACATATTCTGGGACACCCTGTATAATAATTTGAAAATTCGTAGACTTTCGGTTAGTTGTGGTTAGTCTTCTACCACTGTGTTGCTGTTCTTTACTTTTACTTCTCCATACAATTTAAGCTTGACATAATCATTTATTTTCTGTATCTGGTCTTAAAATTTATACATATATTTTATCATTTTTAGATAATTTTGCTTTTTTATTCATTTTGTGTGAGATTTTGGGTTTATAATTGGAAAAATATCCCCTTTGTACAGTTTTAATCGGTGTCTAATTAGCTGTGGGTAACAATAAAAAAATGTGTTTGTTGGTTACATTTCGTTGTTCTAACATCTCCTTTCGGACGAGATTTTCTTTGTAAATAAACCTTAAAAAAACATCCCTTGCACGGCACAAATTGTTCGTACATATCACGTTGAAACGCTCCTTGTACATGAATACCCTAAACATAGAATATTTTATTCTCCCGAAAATAAGAGATTTGGCCTCGGTAATTTCTCTCTCAGGTTGACAAATAATATACAGACTTTCTAGTTCATCGTTTTGGTTAATACGACATTGCCATGTTTCAATCTCTTATTCGTGGGTGACACACCTAATGGGCTTTGTACATAAGAGAAAAACTTAACCTAAAAACTTCCAATTATTGAAACTTTTTTTATAGGCAAATCAGCACCGGCAACCCCGAAGCTACCGCGTCTCTGTCAGCTTTCGCCAATCACGTTCTGAGAGAAATTTGTTCTCAGCAATGGGTGCTGGATCGGTGTCTTTGTCACCCCGAGAAGCTGTGCGACAGCGACAATTTGCTGGACGATCTTCTGACCCATTCGCAAGCTCAGAGATTGCTGCACATGATCTGTTACCCGGACGTAGCGGCCAGTATCGACGAGCTCGATCAGAAAAGTATGATTAGCCGGATTCTGGAGAATTTAGAACTGTGGACTTACGCATGTCCTGGCTGGACCTTCAGCTCATGTTCAAACAGTACAGCGTCAACACGCCCGAATTGTCGCAATGGCTCGACACCGTGGCTAAAGCTGCCATAGACGTGTTTCAGTTGAATTCGCCGCCGGGCAACAATCCCAAGACGGACGATACGAAAAAATCGGAGTCGAGGAATAAGACCAGTTCGATATGGCTCGTGGCGCCTCTGGTGGCTAAGTTACCAAGTGCGGTACAGGGCAGGGTACTTAAGGTAAGTTAATGTAACGGTTGTGTTGTGCTTCGTAACGTGGGGTTTTTGTTTGTACAGGTGGCAGGCCAAGTACTGGAAAACGGCAGTTGGTATTCCAAAGATCAGAAACCGACGACGAAGCGGAGCAGCGGCGAGAATCAGAGTCTACTGACTCATCAGCCCTTCCTAAGTCTGGTACTGACGTGTCTTAAGGGACAAGAAGAAGGACAGAAGGAGGGTTTGTTGTCTTCGTTGCACCAACAGTTGACGCAGGTAAGAAGTATTTAGGAATCCTTTTGTTTCGTTATGTTCGTCTCCATGTACGTCATAACCGCATGTTTCAAGAAATTTACCTGCGGAATCCCAAAAATTGTCTGTATTGTATATTTATTGTTTTGTAAAAATTTCAGTTGGTACAGCAAGCAAAAGAGGGCAATTTACAAGACATATGCCACAGTGAGAGGACTTTGGATGGCCTTCAATTACGATTTGCTTTAGTTGGTGGTGTATTTGAGGTAATTATACATCATAAGTTGTTATTTTATTAAAATCACCTCCAAGAGAAAAATAAAAATTTTGAATCCCAAAATATGTATTTAATTTTAAAATTTTCCCAGGCTTTTCAACGAAACAGTTCGGCGACGACAGACTGGACGTTACTTCTGGTGCAGCTGGTTACTTATGGAATTATAGATCTGCATACAAACAGCGAACTGTTTACTACCATTATAGACATGTTAGCCACCTTGGTGCATTCGGCATTGGCTACAGATACTCAGGTATGACATTTAACAAAGAGTACGCTGTAGGAGATATTCTGCGGCTGTATTCTTACCCCTTATAATAGGCTATTTGCCACCATTGAAAATAAACTTTAAAGTGTGGTCAACCTATCAGATAATAGTATAAAGAAGCATATTTCTCTATAATTTAAAGTAAAATATGCATATTTATTACAAAATATACGTATTTCAATTCAAATATTTTTGAAATTAATTCAGTCACTGAAACGCTCTGTGATTGGTTACAACTTTGGTGACATCACTTGCAAGTAAATAAATGTCGCAAGCTGTGTGTTTTGTGTTTTCAGGTATTATTTTCGATCTTTAACCATCTAAATAACTGTTTCTTGACCATTTTATATTAAAAACATTTCAAGTAACATAATTATCCGTTTTATACCTCAAAATGGACATAAATTTTGTGCAAGCCGCTAACAGAAACCTACCTGTGATAGACGCATTTATGATTGTGCGTTTCTTTAAAAATAATGCTGACTACTATGCTGCCGAACTCAAAAATGTAAAAATAGCTGTGTAAGTACCTATAAAAAATTATTTATTTACGTGTTCATCATTCAGTGTTTCTCAAAATCTTATTGTTGGTTACGTTTATGGAGTGTAGAAATATATCATCAGCCAACAGTTTCCATTTGCAATTCAATAATAATGCCGTTAAGTATAAAAAGAGAAAGTACTAACTTGCTAGGTACTTAACTTCTAGAACAAACAAAATCATTCTAATCCAAAAGTTAGGTTATACCTTAAAGTGTTTATAGGTTATCTAAAGGCGATATTTTGTTGTATATAAATCGGTAGGTTTTAAAGCAGGATATTTGTATACTTACATAAAGTGATCTTCACACATAAAAACATTTGAATGCCATACAAAGTTTTTTGGACCTCTTAGAGCTAATTTTAACCACTTTTTTCGTCTTTTAGGATTTGTCGGGACAGATATAGACAGTTTTTGTGGTGTTTTCAGAGAAGTATTGGTACATTGTGGCACTACACGCCATTTATATACCATTTTAGCCAATAAATTGAGAAATTATTAACAAAATTTACTGTAGTTGCACTCGTTGTTAACTTGTTTACTTGCATATGACGTCACGCGAAACATATGTCGAAGATATTAGAGACGGCATTTTTAGCGCGAATTTTATAATTTAAACTTTAACATTGAGTTTAATTGAAAATACAGCAGATTTGCCAGAAATATAAAATGTATTGTGTTTGTTAGGTACCAAAAATAATTTAAAACGATTTTTCAAAATTAGTCAAATAGCCTACTAGGGATGTTGATTAAGAAATAATTTGACTACGCAAATATGTGGCGTTTGTAAAACATTGTTTTTTTTGTGTTTCTGCTAGGACGACGGTAAAAAAATGCACCAGAACCTGATGAAAAAGATCAAGAAAGAAGTGGGCGAGAGACAGAACGCTTCTCTGCAACACATCAAGCAACTTTTGCCGTTACCTAGACTGACCACGGAGGTGATCGCGGTCGAGCCTGCCAGTTGTCTCACGGACAGTAAAGGGAACAAGATTAGTTTTGACAGTGTTGATAAGAAACACGATTTATTGGTAAGTTAAAAAAAAATAATTTCAGAGTAACACATTGATATTTTTATTTGAAATTCTAGACTATAGGTCAGTCTACGTTTTTATAATGCCACGCTTTATCTTCCTATTTTCCTTAATTTAAAAAACTATTTTCTTACCATTTGTGTAAATGATTCTAAATCTAGACTATTTTACTAAATGGTCGGGTAAAATTTCATGTTTTTTTTAGATCTCGGATAAACAGCGTGTAAGCAGTTGGGACATCTTGGAAGGCATGAAGAATCCTCCTCCCTTGTCGTGGGCGTGGTTCGGAGCCGTAAGACTCGAAAGGAAGCCGCTGACTTGCGAAGACACCCATCGCCTCCTGAAGTTTCACACTCACAATCTGCAGAAGCCGGCCAGTCATTATTTGGATCCGCCGCCGTTGCCACCGGAAGATTTGGAACCTATTCCTGATAAGCCGGTAAGTCTATGGATTTTTTTATTTCTGACCGTGTTGCCGAATACCATAAAAAAATATAGGTGTCAATACTTCTTGGCGCCACAAGACATTATACAGGGTGTAAAAAATATGATGCTCACGATTTTAATGGGCGATAGTGAAGCTTAAAAGAAGTCAAAAAGTGTATATGTTACATCTGTCAAAACTTGACAAATTTTTGCCTGAACGAAATCAAATTTACAAACTTTGGAAGTAATTATTTTTGAAAAGCTTAACAATTGGCAATTTTCGTCTTAATCGCTCATCGGTGGATTCATTTGCTAATAAAATTAACTAAGTTTTAAATGTTTCAATCTATAAATAAAAAAATATATATAATAATTTTTCCCCCAGTTAAAAATTTACAAAACAATTGGCAACAGCGCTGCATTGTCCATATGTTTTTAAATCGGGAAAATATGCCGATATTTTATAAATTTACGACAACCGTAGTGCAGGTGTACCAAAGAGTTTTGAAAACCGGATGTGTACAGCCGAGAAATCTAAATAGTGGACCTGTCAGATACATAACTGTGGAACAAGAGAAAATAATTTTCTTATACACACAGCTCACAGGATCCTACGGGAAAATATACTTTATTCCTACCACCAGCAACGTGTGCAAGCTTACAATAATTTTAAATGGAGCTGAATTAATTACGCGAAGGAGAGTGGTAAAAGTACGCGAAAACTAGGTCCGTCGAAGTGAGGCTTGTGTAGAAACTAGTGGACGACAGTTTGAGCAACTTATTCAAAACTAAAATTTAGCTGTTTCTTTTTTTTATAACTAGAGACTTTCTATTCTTCAAGCAAAATCAAAAAGTGCTGTGTTAACATGATTTATACTCGACGGGAAGATCTGAGGGAATTTGAATTTAGCTACAATTTCAGGGAAATGTCAGGAAATTTTCCAAAATTTTCTAAATGTCAGGGAAAATCTATAGGATTTCTGAAAAAATATTAAGAATCATATAATTGGAACAATATACCAACATTTTTAACCAATATAACAATTCCAATGGTCTTGATAATTTTCTTAAGAGTATTATTTTGGATAAGTTTAAATTTGCTGAATTATTTGAAGTTATTATAATCGTTTTATTATTTTCTCATAGAAATGCTACAGTTGAAAGTGAATTCTCAGTGAATAAAAAAATGTTAATCAAGAATATGCAGGAAAAATCAATGGTTGCTAGACGGACTATTTATGATGCAGTATTATGGAAGCTTAGATAATATTAAATTACTCCAAAAATGAAAATATCCTTCAGACAATCACACATAAAAAACCTTCAGTATCTGGAAGTAAAAAAGAATTGATAAAGCTAAAAACAGAAAAAAATAGAGAAAAAAAAGAAAGAAGAAGGCAAAGCTGGAAAATAGAGCTCACTAAATTGAAAACAAAAATTAGGGTTTAAGCATGTCTAAAATATTAATTATATTTTTAATTTGTTTTTTAAATAATTTTTTATTTATTAAAAACAATATATTTTTGGTATCCTTTACCTATTAATTTTTAATGTTTCACATTCTGGGAAAATGTCAGGAAAAACCTGGAAATGTCAGGGATTTTTTTGGTGATTTTAGAGTACAAACCCGTTTAAAACATAATAATTTGTGTTCTTAAAATGGTTATTTAGCCTAATTTTATGTAAGTAAGTAGTTATTTTTTTAATTACAAATAAAAACCCTAAATTAAGCAGCCATCACTATGTAAACAAACATTCTTTAAAAAAAGTGTAAATATGTCATACCTCGCTAAAAACGTTCGACGTTCGACTCGCTGCCAAATTTTTTAAACTTTAAAAAGCCGTATTTCGAAAACAATTACCTTTTGACCCATGTATTTTTGGCTTTTTCGACCTATTTTAAGCTCCACTATCGCCTATTAAAATCGTGAGCATACACACCACAGGTCATAGTCACAATGCACAATTATGCAAGTGTATCAGATCTGATAAAATCTAACTTAAATTTTCTTTAAATAATCCATATGTTTTCTCTCCACTTAAGGATTCGAACCTTAAGGCGGACACACCTTCGTCGGTGGACCAAAGCCCGGCAGCTCTGGGCAAAGGTCGCGGAAAAGGACAACGAAAGCGGAAGCCGAAACCGGGACCCATGAACGTCAACCCGATGACCATGGGGCACAATCCGTTGAGTCAAGCGGCGCCCGGAATGGTCATGGGTGTACAGGGAAACAATCCACAAATGGGACACGGGATGGGTGGATATGGACAGACACCCAGTAAGTATAAGTTTAAAATGATTCCTTTTTTAGATTAAAATAAATTACTTCTATTCAAAAGCAATCAATTTGCTTAATTAATACGATGTTGATCAGTAAATATCAATTTTTTTTAGATATGCAACAAGGCCAACAATATGGTGGAAACCCAGGACAACAGTGGTATGGACAAAATCAGAATCCACAACAAGGATATGGTTATCCACCGATGCCAGGTACAAACATATATTTATTTTCCGGAAAAAGCATAAGAAGTAATGTGATAAAGGAGATATTCCTTGGTGAACGTTATTTTAAGTACTATTAATTTTTAGTGAACCGTTTTGAACGTCCCCAACTCAACAACTCCAAGCAGGCGCTGTCCAACATGCTCCGGCAAAGGCATCCAATAAACAACTACGGTATGCCCAACATGCCCAGCAATCAGGCCGGTACTCCGCCCAACGCGGGATACGGTCAGATACAGAGATTCCCCAGACAGGCCATCAGGCAGCCGCATCCCGGGTCCATTCAGCCCAATCAGGTAAATATTCTTTTTAAAACATATAAATCTCTTTTTTAAAGAAAAATTACACTTTACTTTAAAGCCAGAAGACACTCAGATCACTTTCATATTTATTTCACTTTTTGCCATCCACCCGGGGGAGCAATTTTCCTTGTACCGGGTGTCCAAATAAGTGAGGACGCCGTCTCTATCTCAGAAAATTTTCTGAGATACAGAATACAAATTATTCTCAAGTTTCTGAAATGGCCGCTAAGGGGTGTAACTGCAATCTTGAATCTAAAAAAAGTGATGTTTCTGTGAATTTTGCTATATTAACCTAACAAAAAAATACCGTATCTTTAAAGTCGAGTATAATTTAAACGTTTGTTGTTTGATAATTTTTGCTGTATCTCTAAAAATAAAGTGTTGGGGGATATTTAAAGGTTTCCGTAAAAAATACTCTGTATCTTCAAAACGGCTAAGCCGATTTTAATAAGCTCAGGC
The DNA here is from genome assembly GCA_019359885.1 of Listronotus oregonensis. Classification (NCBI taxonomy): domain Eukaryota; kingdom Metazoa; phylum Arthropoda; class Insecta; order Coleoptera; family Curculionidae; genus Listronotus; species Listronotus oregonensis. The sequence goes on from JAHBCN010000730.1 coordinate 32,771, forward strand.
TAGTTCACAAGAGCTTTTCTTAGATTATAACTGTTATAATATTTGAAGTTTTGTTAGTTTCACATGTCTCCGCTAGAGGGCTTTTTGATATTCTGACAGAAAGGGTTAATTTTTCCAAAAAAATTAAATGCATTGGTATATATTTTTTTCCTTAAAAAGTAAGTAAATAATTCCTAAACAAGCTCGCGAAAACTGTATCTCGATATCTTGTTCCTTACCTAAAATTTAGGGCAAAGAAATTTTTTTTTTACGTCAATATCTCAACAACTATATAACCTACAAAAATTTTTATAGGACATTGATTATGTATTTCTACAAACCTTTAATTTAAGTTATATAATGCTTTCGTCTAAATGCAATACTTTACGAGTTATAATAAAAAAATCGAATTCCAGGAGTATACCTTAAAAAAATCCTGAAAATTCGATTTATTGATTATAATTGTAAAGTATTGCATTTAGGAGAAAAGATTATATAACCTAAATTAAAGGTTTCGTTAAAATACATAATTTTTGTCATATAAAATTTCTTGTAGCTTTTATAGTTTTTGAGATATTGACGTTTAAAATTTTCTTTGTCCCAAATTTTAGGTAAGGACCAAGATATCGAGATATGGTTTTCGCAAGCTTATTTAAGCATTATTTACCTACTTTTTTATGAAAAAAATCATACCAATGCATTTAATTTTTTTAAAGAAAATTAACCATTCTTGTCAGAATGTCAAAAAAAGCGCTCTAGCGGCGACATGTGAAACTAACAAAACTTCAAATATTTTAAGATTTAAAGCCCAAGAATAGCTCTTTTCAACTAGCCCAAGTTTGTTAAAATCGGCTCAGCCGTTTCGAAGATACAGGTGTGTTTTACGGAAACCTTCGAATACCCCCACCACTTTATTTTTATAGATACAGCAAAAATCTTCAAACAAAAAAGGTTGAATTTATGCTCGACTTTAAAAGTTGTTAGGTTAATATAGCAAAATTCATAGAAACATCACTTTTTTAGATTCAAGATTGCAGTTACGCCCCCCAGCGGTCATTCCAGAAACTTGAAAATATTTTCCAGCCATTTCTCTCGACCACTTTTACTAAAAATATTTCCCCCCAACTCTGTGCGATAAACATTTTCCCAGATATAGCCGGCGTCCTTTCTTATTTGGACACCCGGTACAGTTACATTTTTCTTTTGCGATTTTTGATAGTTATTTTTCCACTTTCACCTAAATAGCACCGTTTGACATTTACTAATCTCTGCACCCAAAAGAGGTCCCTTTCCTAGATATGTTTATCATTTTTATTTTCAGGGTATGTTTGGCAACCAGTATGGCAACATGCAAGCGGGAATGGGAAACCAGTATGGTAATTTTGCTGGAAACTCACAGCAGACCATGATGCAGGGTAACATGCAGAGTAATCAGCAGATGATACAAGGTAAAGGGACACATACAAGTATACACTATACCATAATATGAAAAATATAAACAAATTTTGAAAAGAATTCTTTTACATATTCTATAGTTTTTCATAATATCCAAACTGACATTTGTAGCTTCCCAAAATACCATGTTCGCCGGCCAGCAACAGGGTTTCGGACAACCCAGACCGGCCCAACCCGACTTCCGACAAATGGCTGGTAACCCTAGGGCACCTTATATGCAACAGGCACCCAATGTTACCATGAACACCAGTATGAATAGTATGGGAGCTATGGGAAATCAAGGTAAGTCATGACCTCAACACCAAATATGTAGTTTACAAAAGACATTGTCGATTCTTTAGGTGGTCCGGCCCCTCCTTATTCGAGACCTGCACAAGTTATGCAACCCGGAGTGCAGAACCAACAAACGTTCCAACAACAGCAGCGAATGAGGCAACAGGTAATAACAATTAATACAAAATATTCATATGTTATTTTACTTTACCTACTGTTACATTTTTTTATGTTAAGATGATGGCACTTCAGCAACAGCAACAACAGCAGCAGCAACAGCAGCAACAACAACAGCAGGGCGGTCCGGGAAATAACCAGCCGAGTCCCGCTCTTGTGGCGCATCTGCAAAGGCAACAGATGAACCCGAATGCTTATCATCAACCGCCCCCGTATAATATGCAGTAGAGAACGAGATGCTTTTGTAGTGATGTTGAATGAGGTGGATCAATCGGAAAATATGATTGATAAAATATGTGTTTTCAACAATCATTCCGACTGAAATTTTTTTTAGATTGATAATTCAATACTAATTAAAAATCAACGACCTAAAGACTACGGCAGTCACAAATTAATAAATGAAACTTGATTGAGGCTGTGTGAACGGAAAAATATAGGAAATGAAGAAACTTTGTATTTCGTGCAAAATTTTCATTGGAACCAATATAGCAGAGCGCTTTTGGTAAAACCATCATCAGTGCTATCTACAAGTAAGAATTGAACATTAAAAGCAAATTAAAGAAAAGTTTAAATATTTTAAGAAACTGTTATTGTCAAAAAATTTTAATAAATCCAAAAAAGTGAACTTAAACATTAAATATAGCGAATCTAGATGAAGTATCAAAATTAGTAAACTTAGTATAGAAAGAAAAAGAAAGAAAAATTCAAAACTTACTCGTCAAGCAGGAGTCGATAGCAATTGAAGTGTACATAATATGTAAATTGTTTACATATTATCTACATTCAAATTGCTATGACTCCTGCTTGACGAGTAAGTTTTGAATTTTTCCTTTTCTTTTTTCTTTCTATACTTTTACTAATTTTGATATTTCGTCTATACGACCAGTCAAAACAAACATTAATTTGTTATGACAAAACGTCATAAATAATAACAAAAAGTTCTTAAAATCTCCTTAATTTTTTCATCAAAATTCTTACAAATTTAATTTTATCTTTTCTTTAAATTAATTTTGATAATGGTAGCAGACTTGCCCCCAAAACGTATATAACTGTTTAAATTTTTTGGGTCTTTTTCTGTTACCTTATTTAAAGTTAGACAGCAACAGTCAACCGTGAGCCGCCAGGAAGAGTACTTCGACCTTGAACACACCTTTGATAATGTCTGCCGCAGTAGTAGATGAAACGTCAGGTAGATATACCAACAGACCATGGCAAATAAGCCCGGAAAACCCATATAATGTAGTTAAAATCGGCCGTGAAAAGCTTACACACTTCGATAGTGTTAGACAATGTTATGGTTTCAATAACACTAAAATTTTGGACTTTCATTGTCTTTATTTGTTTATTTTTACACAACGTTTCGGTTAGTGATGTATCTCCAACCGTTTTTAAGTGATAACAAAAACTATTCTTAAAAGCTATGACCTTATTATACTGTCCGTTGTTCACCGAAGCTTCGGAATGTCGACACTAGGTTTGCTAAATACATTTTAGTTGTTTGCAATTACAATTACAGCTTCTTTAAATTTTCTTTTCTTCCAATGGGTTTCTTTATAAATAATTTTTTCTTCCGACCATTGTATGCGGTTTTGTTTTGACCATGCGTGTTCGGCAATCCCTGATTTCGACGTTTCCAATCACTCTAACGTAACGAAGCAAAGGTCATACGTATTCTATTTAACCTCGCAGTGACCTTATGTAACAGTAAGGAATCTCTGCAAGCCGAAGTAAGTAATATAACTAGGAATCTCAACCAAAACGGCTACAGTGAGAGATTGGTTAGGGAAACAATAAATAAATATTAAGATAAGACAAAAAACCTATGACTCCTTGCTTCGTTTCGTTAGAATGATTGGAATCGTCGAAATCAGGAATTGCCGAACACGCGTGGTCAAAACAACGCCGCAATACAATGGGCGAAAGCAAAATTTATGTGATAAAGAAACCCACTGGAAGAAAAGAAACTTTAAAGAAGCTGTAATAATTGCAAACAATCAAAATGTATTTAGCAAACCTAGTGTAGATATTCCGAATATCTGGCTGCCGTTGCTGAACCGTGACAAGTCGGTCAAGCTTCGGTGAACAACGGATAGTATATAAGGTCGTAGCTTTTAAGAATAGTTTTAGTTATCACTTGAAAACGGCTGGAGATACATCACTAACCGAAACGTTGTGTATCAATTAACAAATAAAGACAATAAAAGATTTTATTGTTATTGATACAGGGCCTATTTTGAAACCTGTTTTTTATGGCCTTACTAAGATACTTCGATATTTTACTGATATAATTAGTATTCAATCATCAATCTAGAAATTTAATAAATTATCTTAGTCAGAGTGACTGCTGGGTCTCACCCTATCAGATTTTGTTGAAAATTAAACCTACTTTAGAATAATCTACTGGGCAAAACATTTTTGTTTTTTTTTTGCTAAATAATTGGAATCTTAAACACATTGTAGATTCATAAGCAAGGATAATAGTAATATGATCGAATTTATCAGACTAGAATTAGTGTCACATCACACAAAGTCCTACACAATCTGGAATTAAACATTGAACACTACAAAACTAACATAACAACTTTTTAATAATACGATACTTTTTCGGGAAACGATCGCTAGGGCGCGGAAAAATAATTTATTATTTCCTGGAGGATGGGGATGAAGAAGAATACATCCCGCCATCTAATGGTACTTTTAAAAACCATTCCAAATACATCTTTTTTACATCTCTACTTGTGATCTCAAGACATATTTTGTAAAATATTTATTTCACTTTTTTGGACCTAGATTTTTACAGACGAAAGACAGGAGCGATCTTTTTTGCAGTTCGCAAAAAAGACACATGGTCTGACTAAATACTCCTTGCAAAATCTAAAAAAAAGGAATTGGCCGGCGTTACCAAGTAGGCATTAAAAGAACTAGTTGTTGGAAACTCGTAAATATATCTATCAATGCAAACAAACTTGTTCACTAATTTTGGTCTGTTAAATTTGATAAGTTATGAACTATGTACCTTAAAGAAAAGTAATTAAATATGGATCAATCGAGATCAATTGCTATAGAATTAGCATACCTTCCTGAAAGGCGTTTAATTGCCTTTTATATTTTTTAAACATTTTTCAGTTTTTTAAAAAAAGTCTTTAAAATTTTGTATTTTTAAACGTCGTTTCCCGGGAAATAATTTTACAAAACATTGTTTTTCAGCAATATACAAGGTATTTTAAATTTGATTCTAAACATTGGGATCTTTAAAACTATACTATACAGGATCGGCAAAGATATATAATGGAGTCAGGTTAACCCCCCGAATATACGTGACACAACTGTCAAGCCACAGCTATCTTGAATAACAGTTATGTTTAAAAAGTTAACCGAAATATTATAAGAAAACAAGGTGTGTGGTTATTGACTTAGAGCAGTTTGTAGATTTTCATAAATTTCTTGAAAGTATATCATCAAATTAGTTCTGCTGTTTATCTTATAGTTTGTAAGATACCAATTTAAAATTCGAATTAAAAAGTTTTTGCACTCGGGTAAGTAAAACGGACAAAAGATGCGTGTGTGAAAGTCTTATGGCCAATTATTTTCATTATTGATGATATTTTTTTCATCCTATAACATTTAATAAAGTAATATTGTTGCCTGTAATTGTTTAATTGGCCGATTGTTTCTAATTTATATTTTAATTTGTTATTTGTATATTTACCTTTTGTGTACCTACTTTTTACTTTTACAATCTTATTAGATAATGTATTAAATAGATATTAAGATAAAAAACATATATTTAATTTATGTTAAAAAAATGAATATATTGTCGTAAAGTACATATTTTTTCTTTTCTAACCTAGGCTGTATGTTGCATCTAATAACTTTGGTTGAATTTTATGAACAAGAGCAGTGGCAAAAGGGTCTTTTGAAATACTTTCATACCTTCCTAGTTCTGCTCAGTCATAAGCCATGAATTTTTCCGGAAACAAATCAACTTTTTGCAGGCTTTCGGCATAACTCTTTTTCAGTGACCTCCTAGATCTCCAGACCTTTACCCATTAGAACCAGCACTATAAAGCAAAGTTCCAATATTATGGAAAAAGAAGATATCAATCTCTTCAGCCAATCAATGTTGCGATAATAAAAATATTTTTTTTAGAAAAGGAAAACTTTGACAATACTTGTAACCAACAAATCAATTGTGGGGTAGCCATGCTATTGAGCAACTTTCAGTCCATTTAAAACATAATTTAAGACCATAAACACGATTTTCTAAACTTTAAACGGGTGCATGTTTTATACTTATGTTAGTAGCAAATTTTGTATTTTTATCTTAAAAAATAAAAGAGTTGGTGTGGTGAGGCACTTACCAACTGATAATAGAAAATTTTCATTTTCCGAACCCGAACAATAAAATAGATAAAATTAAAAATATTAATTTGTTTTGTGATGATGTTTTAGGCAAATAAATTGTAATATTTAAGGTGTAACACCTGGTTGAACCCCACTGAATTTGCTGCTCTTTGTTGAAGGATACATAGCAAAATTAATCAATTTTTATATGCCTACAGCTCTACTGAAAAGAATTTTAATAGTTGTTTCAAAAAATATTAAACACCTCTTGCTAATTCAACAATCAGTATATTTCATGTCAATACAATCAAAAATATTGAAAAAAAGATACCTAAAGTATACAATTTGGTAATAATAATTTATACTTAACAGTATTTAAAATAATGCTAAAAAAAAGAGTAAATTGATCGTAAACTAAAATATAAGCCATTTTAAATCTACATTAGAGAGTGAAGATTTATGTATAGAGTTTTATCATTAAAAATAATCATTAGCTTTTTGCGATTTTTTTATTGGGTTTCATAGTAAATCAGGGTCCTTGCGCCCCTCTGATATTTGGTTCACTATGCCTTTTAATAAAATAAATTCTACTGATTTTAATTAAAACATATTATTTCTAAAAAACAAAGTGTAAAACTCGTAAATAGCAAATGTTTACTCTCAAGTCGACCACAGACGAGAAAAATGGCTTTTATATGATACTAACAGTCAAATTATCACAATAAGAACTCGACATGTCGCAATCAGAGAACTGGATGTAGCAGATGTTTCAAATTAAATCTGCATCATTGCTAAATTTTTTGTTGGATCATTTAGAATGCTCGTGGTACAAAAAATAATTGAATTTGCATTTTTTACTCTAAACATTATTGGAACATCAATACTTTAGTCTGATAAGGTACCTCAGTTTCGTCCTGTCAACATAATAGAGATCTTAATGTGATAAAAAAGTTGGGGACTAAGTTTCACACATTCTTAATCTCTATTCATCCATAATATGACTTTAAATAGGAAGTAAGCTATGCCGAAACCGACGAGCATCTTTTCTTTTTGAAGCCTAAGTACATTTTCGTCCTCCAGAGCCATGACTCGACGATTCAATTTCGCCATTTGCCTTCTCAGGTGTAATACTTCTTCGGCTGGAGTCAGTCCCTCACCACCTCCACCTGCAATTACATTTTTCCCTTAAAATTTCATATTTTTGACTTAAAATGTGAAAATTTAGATATAAACACTTTATGGCTGGGGATATCACTCTAATAACATTTCTACAGGTAGATTTGAAAATTTTAATAAAAACTCTGTATTTACCCAAGGGCGGAGTAGATGCCCTAAAAGAATTAGACATTGAATACATGGAGTCATTTAAGTTAAGTTGAACCTTTGCCTTTGGTCTGACAACTGGCAAATGATCTTCTGGTTCATCTTGATGATCTTGGTAATCCTCTAAACCTAAAATAAATAATATCTTCAGGAATATTTTGGAACTGGTAAAAAAAAATCAACACTAAAGAATATTTTTTTTTAATCTAGCACTTTAAAAACATCTAGAACCAATAAATACCTAGAGCAATTCTAAATGTCCCTAATTTTTCTATTTCCTACTCATAACATTTTATTTAGACAAGAAATTTAAGAAAAAAGACCATTTAGTGTTAACATATAATTATATTTTATATAAATATATAAACCTTATTTTTTGTTAGGTGTTTTGAGGTTTCAAAGTTTGTGCTTTACCTGGGAATGGATATTTGTCCAGTGTAAGTGTTCTTGGTGGGGTCGCTACTCTGGGTAAATTTGAGGGGTATGGATCAGAGGCTATAAGTGAATTGTCAAATGCTATTTCTCTAGGCGGTGCTCTTGTACCTAAAATGTTAATAAACATTTTATATTTGGTTTTGTAACAAATGTAGCTAACCTGAAAGTTAATAGAACCATCTGCATACTTATGTAAGTATGTAGCAAACACCTCAATGTCAATTCAAGAAAATATTTAACAAACAATTATTAGGAAATGATCAACTTCTTACTTTCTCTGGACTGTTTTGTATAATAAGTAATAATTTGGTAACAGTTACAAGACATTTTTTATGCTTGTCAATCCATTATTGTCAAAATATAATTTATTTTATTGGTTCTGTCAAAAAAAAACAAATTTTTTACGGGGAATTAAAAGTAAAAACCAAATTTTTTTTTAAATTAAAATTTTTTAAAAACAAATTTTTTTTTGGGGAAATTTTTTTTATTTTAGAAATAAAAATTTCCTTTTCCTTTTTAGATACTTACCAACATGTTGGTCCTGTCCCATCACCAATATTCTTTCTGGTACTTGCATGTTAAAATTATCCCTTACCCATGAATTTCTAACGCTTCCATTCATGTCATTATTAAAACTGATTTTATCGGGAACCTTCATCTTCTGATTGATGTCTACTTTGAAATCTGCGTCCGTTACAAAAGCATCTTCTGCATAGTGAGAGGGGCTCGTATTTGAAGACATTTCTATAGTTTTTTTGGGTTATTTTCAAGGGTGTAGTTTAGTCAAGGCAGTTTTTTTCTAATAAATTATGTTTTGTCTGTACATAGAAGTCAATTATTCTGCAAAAATAATGAAAGGAAGCTAAAGTCTATTAATAGATAATAAAACATTGTACTCACAAAAATAGTGTAGTATCTTTAAATAAATATAATTAATCTATCTTTTGTTGGTTTCTTCCCTCTTTTTAAAAGACAGACAAAAAACAAAACCCCCAACAACCAAAAACCCAAACAAAACCAAAAAACCCCAAAAAAAACGGGGTTCTTTTTTTTCCCGGGCCCGGTTGCCTTAGCTTTTTTTCTCAAAACAGCGGGGTACCCTTGATTCCCCCGCTTGACCTGAGTCAAATAATTGTTTATGCCATTGAACTATATACTGGTACGTTTAGTATAGAGTTCAATGGTATATGATGATTCGTCATCATATTCTTCCGGTAGAACTTTCTACATAAAAAGAAATATTTTGTTTTTAATAATATGCATTTTAACCTTTCTGTCTAGTCTTTATGACCCTAAAACCGGTTCATTAAATGTTAGGAGGCTTTTCCTGGAAACTATCTCTCTTCAACCCCTGTTCCTACTGCCAAGCAGCAAGGCTGTCTCTTGTAGATTTGAAGTATATGCTCGAAGTTTATAATAACTTTTTGTTGAAACCGGACAACGCGTAGAAATGCCACTGCTTTGTTTATGGCGTTGCTACAAGGCAATGACCAATGTCTTCCTTTATTTATTCTTTTGTCTGTTGGGGTTATGTCCCAGAATACCTGATCCATACAGAAGCGACACGAACAGAGAAATCTGGTTAATACATTTTGTTGACAATTGGAAATATCCCCGGTAGTTAAGGCCCAAACTTATTCAGTGATGTAGCCTTCGAAACTTCGATACGCGAAATTCATTAACCAATAGATGGCGCTGTAGCTTCATCAGCTGATTCACAAAGAAGGAAAACATTTCAAATTTTACTTAACAGTTTATGGAACAAGTGCGTGTTTGCTAGTTTATTTTATTTGTTTAATTGGTTTTATAGCATTTATCTATTATTTCAGTTTCTTTAGCCTTTTTTTTACATTTTGCCATTTTAAAATGCCTAAGATAGTGGTATCTTTAGCAGATATTTTAGAATATGTGGGTACTAGATCGCGGCCGCTCATCGAAGGCGAAGCTGTTTATAAAGCTAATCATAGTTTCATGTTTGTTGGAAAGTGTTACTTCCAGAAAAGTATTATCCTTGTGTTCAGACGTCTGCTATAAAAAGTGCCCCTCATGAATTGACATTAAATTTAGATGATAAAGATGTAAAGAAGTGGCAATGCACTTGCAGCTGCAAGGCTGGCTTATCTGGGTACTGTAAACATGTTATTGCAACTTTAATTTATATATGGTTTTCCAATTTTTAAAACATTTTGCCAAACAGTTTTTAACTTATTGTCCTTTGGGAAGAAAAAATTGAAACACCTTCACCCGCGTAATTTTCGGCACTGGGGCACTGGAACAATAGCGTTTCGTCTTGTCGACATTATTAAAACAATTAAAAAAGTTAAAGAAATGGGTAAAAGCACAACACACGAAAGAAAAAGGTAAAAGTTTTTAGAATAAATATCGATTAAAAACAACGTGATTTAATGATTCCAATGTTTTCCTTCAATGAGTAACTGCGTTATACACCAATCATAGATGGCGTAAGTATCGTGAATTTCGCGAATACCAGCTGGAGACCCCTGCTAAAGAGAATAAAAATATTTTTTTCGCTCCCACGTGTTCACGAATTAGCACGCAGTGCAGGGTATATACCGCTCTGCCTGCTGATTGATCGGCGAGGTATATACACTGACTCGCCGAACAATCTGCAGACGGGACAGTGTGTATATGCTCAAAGGAAATTCCTATAAAAAGGAAGAACAAGATGAAACACTTAAAAAAATAGACTTAGAAATAAAAGTAGCTATATTTAATCAATAATAAATAAGGCAATTATATAAGTAAACTAATTACTCACAAAAAGTAAATACTTTTAACATATTGTAAAATAATATATAAATATAGTTTATTTTGATTTCAAGCAAGAAAGTTTAGGACCATGACCGTAGCAGTACATACCATCAGCTTATTTAATAAGTATTTAATATTAAAATACTTTTAAACTTAATTAAATATCGGTTAACAAAGAAAGATGAGATAAAACGCGTCTAACAATGATATTAACTATATAATAGTAACAATGGATAATAAATAGGTGTAAAAGATGTCTTAAAAATCTCAGCGAATTGTCAAAAATAGTTATACCAGGTGTATTTTCAAACAAAGTTGTATTCTTTTTGTTTTATAGGTTTTTGCCAACAAAAGAGCTATTCTAAATCTAATTGGCAAATAATTTCAGTTCCAAAACTTAGGATCACATCGATTTTTGAAAATATACCTTGTATGTACTAGTTGTAAAAAATAGAGCATATTATTATGCTTCTTCAGACTTTTCAGTTTCTTCCTTATCTTCTGCAATTTCGGCATCTTCTTTAACATTTTCAGCGTTTTCTGCCTTTTGATCATCTGTTTCATTCTCACCACCACCTGCTACTTCTTCTTCTTTGGCAGGAGATGGAGATTTTTCTTTTTGAGGTGAAGGAGATTTCTCCTTTTGAGGGGATGGAGACTTCTCTTTTTGAGGAGATGGAGACTTTTCTTTCTGGGGTGAAGGCGACTTCTCTTTGGCAGGGGATGGAGATTTTTCTTTTTGAGGTGAAGGTGATTTCTCCTTTGCAGGTGATGGGGACTTTTCTTTTTGAGGAGAAGGTGACTTTTCTTTAGATTTGTCGCCCTCAGCTTCCTCTTCCTTAGGCGCATCTGCTTCTTCTTTTCCATTTTCTTGGACTTCGGTGTCTTTTTCTGGTGAAGCCTCTTTCGATTTCGGTTCACTGGGCACTTCACCATTGCCCAATTTTATTTCGGCGTTTGAGGTAGAGTTTTCAGGCTCGGGAAGTTTAAGGAACTTTTCCATTTCGTCGATTTCGTTTGCCATGTCAAACGCATCATAATCCTGAAAAATGGACATTTATACAGGGTGCCACAGATTCGAGTGCATGCATGGGGATCTTGAATTATGGCAAAGCTGTGTATTTGCTTAACTAACCATGTCCACTTTAGAAAGTTGCAAAATTCCGAGTACTTCCGGAGATATCCGGGAAAAACCGAAATTTGCGGATTTCGTTTTTATTTTTCTCTGACACTTTTTTATGGCCACTTTTTAAGCTCTACAAAACAGCGTTGAGAGATTTTCCGTACGACGTTTCGTTTTTGTTAAAAAATCATCAACTTTATTTTTTTTATACAAACCTGGGTTTTTTTATTTAATTTTTTTAGCCCCTTAACACTCGGATGCACGACGGTGGTCTGTCAGTCCATGCCAAATACATAATGCTTTATAATTTTCGAAATATTTTTTAAAAAATATTGTCCTTTTAGGTACCTTTCGGAGTATCAGCTACTTACATTTTGTCATATAGAAGTGCTTAATTTTTTTTATAATATGATGTAATGCGAGCTTTTGTCCTGATAGACCACCGTCGTTGCAATATGCAATATTATTTATCACGCGATTAGTAATTCCATCTGGAAAATATTCGGTAAATTAAACCTTGCCGACTACCGTAGACATTTCAAAACATTTGGTTAGTGGTTAGTAGTTAACTCAATCCCTCCAAGAGGGGTCACTGTAAATGTTAAGCAAAAACGTGAAACACGCTATTGTTGTTAATTTTGTAAATGTTAGCACTGCATGGAACATATTTTAGCCTACTGTAGAGAATGTGCAGACCAGCAAGCAAATAAATAAGATCAATGTTTAGGTTGATGCAATTTCTGCAATGAATTTTTTAATGACATCCATTTTTGCATTTTCTGTTAGTTTTAAGTTCCTAATATAAGAATATTATTTATGTTTTGCATTTGGCGTTTTTTGTAACTATCTAATTTTTTTAAAACAAATTGTTTAAAAAATCACACTTTTTATAGATTTTTCTTATTTTAATAAATCTGTTATTATTTTTTCCTATGTAATGAAAAAACAACAAAACATATGTAAGAACTTAATATTAAAAATACTTTTTGATAAAATGTATTACTAAAGGCAAAAAATCACGACACCATATTTGGTCCTAATAGACCACCGTCGTTTACTCTTGATATTTTAAATAGGTCGTGCATCGTAGTGTTAATATCCCAATTACAAAAATGTATAACACTTAATATTTACAACAAATATGGGACGCCCCTATAAGAAATGATGTGCGTGCCTTGCCTAACTCTTAATATGTTTATTTAACAGAAAAAAAAGTGTTATACATCATTGTAATTGGGATTATAACTGCTTCAAAAAAATGTAATAAACAATTGAGTGCCGTATTTTAAAAAATAAAGTTGATTATGGTTTAACGAAACGTCGTACGGAAAACCTCCCAACGCTGTTTTGTAGAGCTTAAAAAGTGGCCATGAGAAAGTGTCTTTTGTTTTTCTATATCTCTTTAAATAACGTCAGAAAAAAATAAAAACGAAATCCGCAAATTTCGTTTTTTTTTCGGATATCTCCGGAAGTACTCGGAATTTTGCAACTTGCTAAAGTGGATATGGTTAGTTACGCAAATACACAACTTTGCCATAATTTAACCGACTTCGTATCTCTTACGGTTTCCGAGATCCCCATGCATGCACTCGAATCTGTGGCACCGTGTATAGAAATATAAATTGTGGTGTTCCTCACGATTCTGTTCGGCGACCTTTATTCTTTTTTATTATATATAAATGCTTTAATTTCACTTGATATAAAAGGAAAATTTACAGTGTTTGCGGATAATACACCTATTTTATGGAATAACAAAACTACACATTTTTTATATGATGTAATTGAGAATGATAGTTTAAAAATCTAATCATGATGTAACTTTAACTTGCTGCCTTTTAATACAACTAAAACTGATATCTTAACGTTTAAATGTGTATACAATAACACATTTTTGAATGATGAAATTATAAGACCCTCTTCATGTCCCAGTCATTCTAATCACACAAGTGTTGTAGTCATATTTAATCGCACGTGTGATGTACAACGTTTTATCTAGACCCAAAAAATAAGAAAATACTATTTTAATTTTCGTTTATTGGTTGAAATTATTCATGGTGTTGTTTATCAAGTAGGCATTTGATTTTTTTGAAGTCAGTTCGTCCTGTTAAGCAAACGCAACTAAGTTCCGCAGGCGTGACACATGGAGAGTACCAGTCTCCTTAGGAGTGTCCTGACCTGTGACAGACTGGGAATGCCCTCAGACATAATGCCTGCAGCAACCAACTACAACCGGCCCTGTGTAGTCTACCCACAAAGGGAGGACCGGAGTCGGACAACGACCGACCTGCTCCGGGATGACATCTGTTGGTACACCGACGGCTCCAAAACCAAGGAAGGTGTTGGAGCTGGAATATATGGACAGAGGCCAAGGGCAGAGTTTTCCTTCAGCCTGGGCACTCTCGCAACCATATTTCAAGCGGAGATATTTGCTATCGAGATGTGTGCTAGAACGCTGGTTGATCGGCACTGCACACGTAAGACAGTTAAGATATTCTCCGACAGTCAAGCAGCTCTTAAGGCTCTTGAATCCAGCCGGTGTAATTCGAAAACCGTCTGGAATTGCAAGGATGCGCTGACCAAACTGGGTCAAAGCAACAAGGTTACCCTACTGTGGATACCTGGACATACCGGCCTAGAGGGTAATGAATTCGCAGACCTCCTTGCCAAGAGAGGGGCGGATACAACCGCTCATCGGTATATTTTATACAATGGCCAAGCAGTTCATATCAGCTTGGACACAAAGAGAAAATCTTCGGTACTGGCATGGACTTCCGGGTCTCAGACACTCGAAGGCCTTTAAGCCGGGTTTACACGATGCCAGTTGTGGTTAGTAATATAATTTGGCAATTGCTGGCAGAGTACAGTTGTGGTGTTCAAACTAGGACTCAACAAACCTCTAACGAAATATAAGTTATATATTTCGTTACAAGGAGACAATTGACAGAGGACAGCTTACTGGTATAAAATTATTGGCTACGTGTAAACACCTCTGGCCAATTGGCGTGCCAATTGCCCTGCCAGTTTTCCTAAAATTCGACTGTCTCCAGGAGTAGACAGAGGACAATTGACTGGGCGCAGTGACGCCCCCCACCACTCTATCACGGCAGTTGTCTTGACAATTGGCGCCGTGTGAACGTGGTAGGGCAGTAGATATCTCGTTTTGGGCCAGTTTGCCTTTGTCCAGTCGAGACGTCTACGTGTGTGAGTTTTATTTTAACTTAACTCTCCGGACTCATCCTTAAACAAGCTTTATATTCTAATGGATCCTCCATTCGTAATTCTTTTATCAATTGCGATGAAGCTTCGTGACTGCCTCTTTTCATCACACATTACTCTCAATTCATCACGAGACACAACAGACGATGAGGACTCCGCCATTTTTCGTCACCAATAGTTTCGCCGTGTAAACAAGTTCTCATTTAATTGGACTGGCCTCAGACATTCACGCAACTGGCTCAAGACAACTGGCCCCGACAATTGTCTCCTCAACTGGCATCGTGTAAACGCGGCTTTATAAGCCCACCGAACCAACAATGTACCGTCAAACTGCTGGAGCAATCAAGGGTACACCTTAAAACTCTAGTAGGACTGTTTACAGGACACTGCAGATTGAAATACCACATGCAAAAGATCGGCCTAGCGTAAGACGCCGAGTGCCGCATGTGCATGGAGGAGGATGAATCGGTAGAACACATACTGTGTTCGTGCCCAGCAGTGGCACGACTCAGATTCTTAATCCTCGGCAATGACACCTTGTTGCCGGGGGGAGGTGAAAGATCTCTCTCCCGACAGGATCATCAGATTTATTAGAAGTCTGGACCTGGTGGGAGAAATATAAAAGGGTGTGAGCCACAATAGACCGATCGGTTGCGGTAAACGGGTGTTATACCCTCTCACTATAAACCTAACCTAACCTAACCTAAGTACTTTTTGCACATAAAAATCTATTTAAAAATTATGATGAGCAATTCCGAAAGTCTCCCTTCAGACGTAGAAGTTGTCGCAGTACGTGCCACAGAATCATTATTGCCGGAAAAGTCGCGATCAAAATATGAGAAAATATACAAACAATTTTTGACATGATGTGATAGCAAAAAGGTGAAAAATCAATGCAATGAAAAAGTGAGTAGTATGCCGGCTCGAGAGCGAGCCAAACCAATCAACAGCTCAATCCATTACAGTTAGACCTCTACTATTACCATCATTATCATCATTAGCAACAGCAGTGACTGTTTCAAAAAAATGTAAAAAATGTGTAATTAATATTTTTTAAAATTAGTAGTAGGAATTTGTATCAAAAATTAATATATTTTTAGATATTTGTAGTTGTTCTTCATTATTACAATAACTAGTTGTGGTATAGTGGATTAATAACTAAACGGTTGCAAATAAATATATATGCAAGGTAATTTTATAGTTTCAAAGTATTTTACGGTTGGTAACGTAAAATTTCCTAAAATAATTACCAAAATAGTCAGATTGAGGCAAAAATAATAGCGCCGGCCGTATCCTTCTGAAATGAAAGCAAAATTGCAGCAAAAAAAATTTCGCGCAAAAAATCTTTAAAACTGTAAAAACCGCTATAGAAATTCTAAGAGCAGTTTTTTATTATTTATGAAATAATGTTATAAATGACAAATTTATTTATTGTGACAGGTACAAGTGTTATTTTCAAAAATAAGAACAGAGGCAGATTAATTAATTTAAGGTTAAAGGCAAAAAGTTGTTAGTTGTTATTATCTGTAAATTAATTCGTAAACCATTATTAAAAACTATTTTTAGTATAGATCAAACACCCAATAATTAAAGAATCTTATCTCATATACACTCTGTTACTCTCAATTATTAAAATCAATGCATCCACTGATTACCCATTATCAATCTTAATTGGCAGTGAAACATCAAGAACAATC
This sequence comes from Listronotus oregonensis, assembly GCA_019359885.1. Lineage (NCBI taxonomy): Eukaryota > Metazoa > Arthropoda > Insecta > Coleoptera > Curculionidae > Listronotus > Listronotus oregonensis. The sequence continues at coordinate 49,565 of JAHBCN010000730.1, forward strand.
TTTAAAAAAATGGAACAAATTGTTGCCAAATCATTACTATACAACAATTTATTATAACTGGGTTGACTACAAAAATAGGATACTAGCCAAAATTTATATTATTCTATGTTGTTTACATAAGATTTTACTACTACATTGGTAGAGTTAAATAAATACCCAAAATTTTTGATTTATACTGGCCCTCTGATGAGAAATGGTATCCTAAATATGAAAAAACCGATTTTTCGTCATTATTAACGTTTAATAGGTTTTTTGTTTCTCAGTACAATATACAATAATTTGTTAAATTTTCCGGAAATATACACGTAAGAACAATAATTTATCTAAATTTCACATTTTTATCATCAACCCAACCAGAGTTATTTAAAGTCAAAATTAAGGATTTAATGTTTCATATATTTTGTGGTTATACTACCAAAGTATACTAACAAAAAGAAATCAGACTGTATTTGACTCTTCCTCTACTTGAAAAATTTGAAATTATTCAAAATAAGTAAGAAATTTAATTTATTATTGTCCAGTATTTTTACATAGAATCAACACAGAGTCTATGTTAAAATAAGTCAATAATAACAGGGGTTAAATAATGTAACTCATAGAATATTTTTAAACGGTTTATTAAGTACTTTATATCTAAATTGCTTTCAGTGTTAAGATTTGATGAATCAACGAGAATTTTTTTTCTTATAAGCAACAAGTCAGCATATTGTACTTTGCTTTGGCTTCTTGATCAAAACAAGTTTATTAAAGAAATTTACATTCATTTTGTCCAGTGATTTTTACATAGAATAAAGAGAGCTAGGTAAATAAACTATTAAACCTTTATTTTTCCTTACAAAACTGAAAAGTTTTATTATTCAAAAAAAAAAAGGTCAAGCAACTAATTTATTCTTTTTTGACCACTTCAAATGGATTGAAAATAAAAATAATACACAGGGTGTATAGGAAAATATGAGTGTAAAACTCATAGAATACTCTTTATTTCAAAACAGGTTTATTAAAGACTACTTAGTTATATCTTAAATTGCTTTACGAGGATGGTTTGAAAGATCCGTGCAAAGTCCGAGAGATGGCACCACCGGCGCGTATTGAGGTCATGTTTAGTTAGTAGCATCTGTTGAATGAACGCACACCAAGTGTCAGCCATATTGGTCTATTTCTTTGTGTTTGGCATTCGTGTGAATCAAGGAAGTCAAGTGATTTTCAAGAAATGGACGAAAAAGAATTTCGTGTGGTGATTAAACATTACTTTATGAAAGGTAAAACGCCTCAGGAGACTAAAGAGAAGATTGATAAACATTATGGTGACTCTGCACTTTCCATTAGAACAGTTAACAAGTGGTTTCAAAATTTTCGGACTGGCCATATGAGCACAAGTGATGCTGAACGTTCTGGACGGCCTGTGAAGGTCACGACTCCAGAAATCATTGATCAAATCCATGATATGGTGATGGATGACAGAAGAGTTAAGGTAAGTGAGATTGCTAGTGCTGTGGGCATCTCGACTGAACGGGTACATAATATTTTACATGAACATTTGGACATGAGAAAGCTATCCGCAAGATGGGTGCCACGATTGCTCACGCTTGACCAAAAACGGAATCGTGTGAAGTGTTGCAAGGATGGTTTGCAGCTGTTGCAGAAGAAGCCGGAGAACTTTATGCGTCGTTTCGACACTGTAGATGAAACATGAATTCATTACTATACTTCTGAGACCAAACAACAATCTAAGCAATGGGTTACCAAGGAGGAATCTGCACCAAAAAAGGCGAAGACCGTTCCTTCGGCCGGAAAGGTTATGGTGACTGTCTTTTGGGATTCGCAGGGAATAATCCTCATCGACTATCTGGAAAAGGGTAAAACTATTACAGGTGCATATTATTCATCATTATTGGACCGTTTTAAAACTGAGCTGCAAGAAAAACGCCCACGATTGGCCCACAAGAAAGTCCTTTTCCATCACAACACACCAGCACACACCTTAGCAGTTGTGGTCGCAAAATAAATGGAAATAGGATTCCAACTCGTTTTACATCCCCCCTATTCTCTACACTTGGTTCCCTCAGACTACTATTTGTTCCCCAATTTGAAGAAATGGCTGGCGGGACAAAGATTCTATTCAAACGAGGTGGTGATTGCAGACACTGATTGATATTTTGCAGACTTGGACAAATCCTATTATTTGGAAGGGATCAACAAACTGGAACATCGTTGCACGAAGTGTATAAGCCTAAAAGGAGACTATGTAGAAAAATAAAAAAGGTTTACCCCAAACAAGTAAGTTGTCTTTATTTTTGCACGGACTATTCAAACCTACCTCGTATGTACTTAGTGCAGTGAGTCAAAAATTTTCAGAAATATTGTTTTGTTATGTGTGACTTGACAAAGGTCCTCTTAAAAACAGTTTTTCAAGATGTTATTGAGCACTTGAGAATATTTATTGACAAGAAATATGATTTCTTTCTAAAAATCCATAGTAAAACTGCACAAAGGGGTAAAAATAACAAATTTAAAAACTTGTTCAACACATATTGTAAACGTTTTTTAAAGCAGGTCCCAAAATATTAAAACAATCCTTTGCAGCAGGTGCATTTAAGCAGACAGGTAAGATAAAGGGATGACCTTGTCTTTAGGCATGCAGTAATGTTGGGCAGAGTCAAGGGTCATAAACCTAACAAGGAGTGCTCGTTCCCATTTAAGCCCATATACCCCAATTTAAATGTCAATTCGGTATTTGTGACAGTAATCCGTTTGCCTGTTTGTTTTGTTTACAAGTGGTATAAAGTCTTAATTTTTTAAAATGTTAAACATTACAGTTCTAATAGTAAATACATATCCAAAATAGTATTTAAAAGTTAAATATTTAACAAAAATTGATAAAATAAATCTATCTTCTGGGCAAAATGGGCAAACGGGTGACGTCCAAACATAACCTATATCTGTGGACAAATAATAAAAATCGAGCACTCCTTGTTAAGTTTACCACCCTTGGGGCAGAGTACCTTTATTTAGTTTTAAGTACCAAAGTGAGACATATTAAACATTTCTTTGCTTTTGTCATTTTTATTTGGTTAGTTGTGGTTAGTTTATTTTAAGCAATATATTATTTAACAAAAACTAGTGAGTGTTGCCCTTGCAGGGATAGCTTGGAAAATATGTATGTTAAAAGTTATATAAAAAAAGTCAATAATGCTACTACGAATTATTTTTCTGGTTAATAATTGTTTTTTTCTTAAATATGATATTACTTGACTTGTGTCATTATTAGAAAAATAATAAACCAAAAATTACTTACTCCACAATACTCATCATCATTAAATATTTGAGGAGGTAGAGGATGTCTCGGATTAGGATCACTTATTGTCCCTCCATTCATTTTAGAATTATTTTGCATGTACTCTTTTGCCTCTTCCATATTCGGTTCTGCAATGTCCAGCAGCTCATATTCTATCTTTTTTGAATCCAAGATGAGCAGCACTTTTTGCTGGCGCTTCTTAACCTGATAAGGGTTGAATATAAATTCCTCTTATAGTATAAAAAAAATTGCATTTGTAAATCATGGATATTTCATTCCGCAGTTAGTGAGGTCTTAACAGAATTTGATAGATAACTAGGATATTCGGAATGTTACTTAAAATTCTTGGAATATCAAATATTTAGCATTCTTTGTGCCACTACATAAGTAGCAAAAAAATAAATTAAAAAAAAAAACAACTGAACTTTTATAATATTTTATAAGTAAAGAACCTGCTTTATTACCTCTTTGTTACCGGATATACCGCTTACATATACTTTGACTACCATTTTTGTTATTTAAATTTTAGTTAATTGAAAAATAACTCAAAATATTTTATGACAATCTCTTGACTTTTTTTTTGGCAGTGCGGTGGCGCCACACCTTTTTTTTAGCCGGTCCGATAGGGAACCTTCCTTTTTTTATATTCTTTGGGTGAGTCAGGCGACAACTACCATAGGGATATTCAGGTGTGTATCCTGGTAGTTGATGTTTGTCGAAATTATAGTTAAATTTGTTTAAGGTCCGCTTTGTCGAACGGGGGCCATTTCCAAAGAATTTAACCTGGCTTAACCATAACCTTAAAGATTAACAACATTTTTGTTTAGAAAACAAACAATTTTTGTTTTAAATTTTCAAACTCGTGGAATAAAAATGGAAATAAATAATTATCAAAGTAACTGTAGGTTTTGTCTAAAAGACTCGGAAAATATGATGGACTTATTTACATTTATCTTACAGCCAAATAATACCAGTTTAGTGAATTTTATAGCGAGAATTACTAATTTAGAGGTAAGATGAGATCTGATCTGATGTTCTTAATAGAGTTTTTTTATTTAGTTACATACGATTTTATCTGTTTTTATCAGTTAGTAAAAGATGAGTATCGGCCCAGCAATATGTGTCTAAGTTGTACTGACATAATAAAGACAGCATATATCTTTACCCAAATGTGCTTAGCATCAGATGAAATTCTTAAGAAAGAAGAAACGCGCAGAGAATTTCGCAAGATTGAAGAAGAAGCTTTATTGGATGAAAATGATTCTTCAGTAGAAGCTCAGCTTGAAGATCAGCCTGAAGATGATAGTCTTTCAGTTAAATGTGAAGGTAGTAAATTAGCTAGCTATATTAATGTTTATGAGAATGTTTATTTTACCAAGAATTGATATAATTCATCACACTAACATGTATATTACTGTTTCTTTTAGAAGCAAAACTCCAGGCATCTGCCGAGATTGGCTTCAATGATTTCTCTGATCTATCAGACTCAGAATCCGATGTACAGGACGAGGATACTAATGTTGAAAAAATAGAAATTGTCAAGCCGCCCATACAGGTCAAAGAAAAATATAAATGTGATTTTTGTGAAATGAGTTTTAGCAACAAAATGAAATTTTTGGGACATCAAAAAATTCATGATGAAACTAAACCTTATAAATGTTCTGTTTGCTTTCAAAGTTTTTCCAAAGAGGTATAGGTAATTCCATTATAATTAATTTCATATAACTTTCTTTTTTTTAATTGTGCTTTTTTTAAATTTTTATTTGAAATTATAAATGGTTGGGTTTATTTCTAGGTTTATCTAAAAGTTCATTTAAGGTCCCATGCAAAATCAGAAGAAAAGCAATTTGTTTGTAAAACATGTGGAAAACAATTTATTTATCAATATTTACTTAAGCAACATGAATACAAACATACTGATAAAAAACCTTTCCCTTGCAGCAAATGTGATAAAGGTAAGTTGATAATTATAAAAATAATATAATATTTATATGATTATTGTTATAAAGTATTCAACATTGAACATTGACAGCAGCATTTGCTAAAAAAATAAAATAAATTGTAATAAACAAGTAGTTAAAAAATTGAATAATGACACTTCAAAGCAAAAAAAGAAAGCAATAAGATAAGTATGCAAGTCTAAAATTTAAAACTCCACAAAATAATTATACTTAAATATTAAAATTTCAATTAAAAAAAGTGTAAAACAAAATAAAATTAACTTAACCTAAAAAAAAAATCAAACATTGGTTAAAATATATTTATAAATTCAACTGAAAAATTCATTTTTGTGTTTATTTTTTACCTAAGAATTTTTGAAATAAATAAGATAATTTTTCCCCGAAAATTCCTTTCCCACTCGTTTTTGACCAAATTTGGTATCGATTTTTTTTGGGGGGGGAATCACAAATCTAAAAAAAAATTTGGGAAGGGTTTTAAAAATTTGAGATATTCATCATCAAAGTTGAAAATTAAACTAACCTAATTTTCACTATATTTGCCCTTCTTTTTGCCAACAATGTACTGTCAAACTACTGGAGCAATCAAAGGTACACCTTAAAACTTTTCCTTACACAGGACACTGCAGTTTAAAAATACCACATACACAAGATGGGCCCTAGCGGAAAACACCAAAAGTCCCGCATGTCATGGAGGATACTGTGTTGGCCCCAACAATGGCACGCCCCAAAAATTTTGCAATCCTCGGCAATGACACCTTGTTGCCGGGGGGGTTCCCCCCAACAGGATCATCTATATATCGGGGTGTAAAAAGTATCATGCTCACAATTTCAAGGGGCGATAGTAGGGCTAAAAAAACAAGTAAAAAATCTATAAAACATATGTGTCTAAACTTGACAGATTTTTCTAAAAGATGTAAAAGTTAGAACTTCAAAAAAAAAAAATTTTTTAAAAATCTTAAGAATTGAAAACTTTTGTCTTAAACACTTATTAGTAAATTCATTTAAAAAAAAAAGGCTAATTTTAAAATTTTTTAAATCTACAAAAAAAAAAAATATGAAAAATTTTTTTCCCCCAGTTAAAAAGTTAAAAAAAAATTGGCAACAGAGCATCCTGGTGTCTGACGTAAAGTCGGCTGTAATTTGCTCCCCCGGGCCGGGGCCCCGATAGTTTTGTTTGTTTTTAAATTCGCGAAATTCATTAACCAATAGAGGGCCTTTAAACTTTATCAGCTTTTCCAAAAAAAGGGAAAACTTTAAATTTTTAACTTAACAGTTTAGGGAAAAAAGTGCGTTTTTTCTCGTTTATTTTATTTTTTTAATTGGTTTTTTAGCATTTATCTATTATTTCAGTTTCTTTAGCCTTTTTTTTTCATTTTTCCATTTTAAAATGCCTAAGATAGTGGTATCTTTGAGATATTTTAAAAATATGTGGGTACTAGATCGCGGGGGCTCATCGAAGGCGAAGCTGTTTTTAAAGCTAATCATATAGTTTCATGTTTGTTGGAAAGTGTTACTTCCAGAAAAGTATTATCCTTTTTTGTTCAGACGTCTGCTATAAAAATGATATCCTGTGGACGAACAGGCAAGTTTCTAGAGGGGACCGCCCCCTTTTTTTAGAATTTTTTTTTTCTTATTCCGTGATCCTAAAACAATCAATCTATTAAACATATCCAGCTGAAATTAAATTAAATAAGTTGCAGGTAAACTGTAACATGGTGTTTAATATCATTTTCATCAAAAATATTTTTAAAAAATTATTGGGAAGCCTTTTTAAAAAAACTTTCCTTACCAGGAGTAAAATCAGATTCCATGAAATGGGCCCCCAAAAAGGGAGTCATACATTTGGAAATTGGTTTTTCCCAATTTTTTAAAAAATTTTGCCAAACAGTTTTTAACTTATTGTCCTTTGGGAAGAAAAAATTGAAACACCTTCACCCGCGGAATTTTGGCACTGGGGCACTGAACAATAGCGTTTCGTCTTGCTCGAGATTATTAAAACAATTAAAAAGTTAAAGAAATGGGTAAAAACACAACACACGAAAGAAAAAGGCAAAAATTTTTTGAATAAATATCGATTAAAAACAACGTGATTTAATGGCGATTCCCCTTTTTTTCCCTTTAATGAGTAACTGCGTTATACAATCATAGATGGCGTAAGCATCGTGAATTTCCGGGAAACGGAAAAAAAATGGGTATGTTTTAAATTTACCACAAAATGTTAAATTACCAAAAAAATTTTTTAAAAAAGGAATGTGTGCAACCGGGAAAACTCATTCTTTAAGCAAAAAAAAAAAGTGCTGTTTTAAAACATAATAATTGTTATCGGAAAAAAAATACCAATATGTTTTTAAAATTTTCCACAAACGTTAATTAAATTATCAAAGATTTTTAAAAACGGAATTTTGCAACCAGAAATCTTATTCTTTAAGCAAAATAAAAAAGTGCTGTTTTAAAACATAATAATTTTTGTTTTTAAAAATTTATTTCCTTTCCCTTTTTAAGTACAAATCTTTTTTAATAACAAATAAAAACCAAACAATAATTATTTGTCGTTTTTTTCTTGAATTTAATTATATATTAAATATCAAAATAAAGAAGAAGTTAAATTTTTTTATTTGTATGTAAATGAACATCTCCTTAAAAAAAATAAATAAGAAAACCATCCAAAAAAAACTTCGTCGGTCGACTCGCATACCATGAAACAGGCGCGGTGTTGCCAACTTTTTTTAAAATTTGAAAGGTCATAATTCGAAAACGATTAACTTTTGACCCATATGTTTTTGGCTTTTTCGACTTGTTTTGAGCTCCACTATCGTCCATTAAAATGATGAGCATTATATATCTCGGAAACCGTAAAAGATACGAAGTCGGTTAAATTATGGCAAGGTTGCATTTAGGTGCCTACCAACATGACGATAAAGTTTAAAATTCCGAGTATTCCCGGAATATCGGATATTTTTTTACGTTATTTAAAAATATGAAAAAAAAAAGACACTTTATAAAATTTTAAAGCGTTGAAATTTTTGTACATTTTTTTTTCGTTAACATATAACTTTATTTTTAAATACGGACCTGGTTTTTATTTAATTTTTTGAACCTCTTATTATCCCATTTAAAAACGTATAACCTTAATATTTATTAACAAATATGGAACCCCCTATAAGAAATGATGTGCGTTCCTGTCTTACTCATTGTCTTTGGGAAAATATGTTTATTAAAGAAAAAATATTGAGTGTTATACATCATTGAATTGGGATTTTAACTGCTTAAAAAAATGCAATAAACAATTAGTGTCGCATTTAAAAAAAAAAGTTGATAAGGGTTTTAACAAAATTTGAAACGTCGTACGGAAAATCTCCAACGCTTTTGTGGGAGCTTAAGAGGGGGCCATGAGAAAGTGTCTTATGTTTTTCCATATCTCTTTAAATTTGGTCAAAATTGGTGTGGAGGCAACTTTCTAGACTAAAATAAGTTTATTACAAAATAAATTGCAGCAATAATTTTAGTGCATGAAATTTCTTGCAGTCTTTTTTAAAATTTTTTAAGCTGTTTTTACCGAGGTTTTTATAGATATATTTCTTGTGTAAAATTTTTCTTGATGCAATTTTCCTTGCATGCAATTTCATTCAGAATTTCTACATTATGGCATTTATTGCTGCAATTTGTTTTGACAATAAGAGGTCTGTTTGTTATTCGGAAATAGTGTAAACTATTTTACACTTTTTTTATGTAAGCGCTCTTATGAAAGGTGTATTTTAGGAACACATGGTTGGAAAAAGTGTAAAATATTTCTGAATAACAAACAGAAGAATTCTTTAATAGTTATTTATAAAAATATTTTAAGCTACATCCGGCGCTTTTTAAGGTTAAATATATTTTTTATTTCACTTTGTCCATATTATGGCCCAAAAAGACATGAAAACATCTAATGTTGTATAGTATCAAAATATTTTAAGGCTTAGTACAGTAAAAATTACCAAAATAGCTAGGTTGCTGCAAGAAAAAAAGCGCCTCCCATATTCTTATTGCTGCAACTTTTAACAACCAGAAAGTGCGCTTGCGTAGAAATAAAATTTGCAACCAGAGAAATTTCGCTCCAAAAATCTTCCAAACTGTAAAACCATCTTGAAAATTTCAAATGAAATTACAAAAAGAAAAATTTGACACATGACATCTTTCAAGCTGTAAAAACGTCTTAAAATAGCTCATTTACAATCTTTTGTAATTCAAATTGTCACTTGCAGCCAATTCTAGATAAAGACAATAGTCTCAAATCCCAATTCTATCAGAAAAATGACACTTTACTTTAAAACAGGATGTTACGTTTTATTCTTTAAATATCTTCAGTCTAATATTTTAAACTTTTCAATTTTCTCCGATATCTATTACATATTTAACCATCAGTATTTTCAAGGTTATCTTGTACTATAAACCTACCTTGATTTTAGGTTGTTTGACTTCAGAGAGTTTACGTCGTCACATGAAAATTCATGACGAAGGCTACACGAAAAAAGCGTATCCTTGTGCCATCTGCAGAAAGGATTTTCCTTACCCCAGTTCTCTTTCGGAACATATGAAATTGCATACAGGAGAAAAGCCTCATTTGTGTTCGATATGCGGTAAAGGCTTCAGGCAAAGCGGAGCTTTGCATTTCCATCAGAAAGTACACACAGGCCATAAGCCTTTTAAATGTGATGATTGTGAAAAACAGTTTAAATCAAGAAGTAAGTGATCAATTATAAATGGCAGTCATTGGGTAATTTTATTTATTTATTATTCTTAAGGGACACACCATTTTTACATTTCCTCACACTAAAGTAAAAAACATAAATATAGCTAATATTACCTAACACTATCATTAGCATTTCAGAATCAAAAACACTGCTGCATAAGACCCAAAATAATTCTACTTAAGTAAAAATATTGTTATTAACTTTTAGATGCAACTGAAATCCTGGTTTTCTCTATTTTTTTGCATTTTACACCCTCATTAACTAACTAACTATTTTTCAGGTTTATTAAAAGTTCACATGAGAAAACACACCAACGAAAGACCATTTATTTGTGACAGTTGTGGAATGGCGTTCAGGCAGTCGAATGACTTAAAGAGTCACATGAGAACACATACTGGTGAACGGCCGGTTATGTGTACACTTTGTGATAAAAGAATGAGTACAACAGGTACATTACATTGTTAAATTTATTCGTTTTTATACAGCAAATCTATTTAATTTATTTACCAAAATTCGGCGACGGGAATCACGTTGGACATATTAAAATTATTAAACAAGCGAAAAAACATTTTTTTAAAAATCCAAATAGAGTATACAGGGTGGCCCACCCCATTCGCCCCGGTTTTTTTACGAGAAATGAAAAGAGTTGGGGAAAAACTTTTAACACGGTCATATGTGGGTCCATGAGGAGCATATTTCAAAATTATTTTGAAATATACAGGGTGACCCAAAAAAAGTACAAATCAAAGTTATATTTTTTCTTATGGAACACCCCATATTTTTTGATATTTTTAGATACTATAGACCAAATAAAGGTGAGTTATTGTCATATTTCCTATACCTAAAACTAACCGTTTCTGAGAATTTTAGAGAAATTTAAAAATACAGACCATAATTTAAAAATTGTTTACACTCTGTAACATATAATGAGCTACTCGTAATTAAATTTATTGCTTAGCTCAAGGTTTAAGTTAACTATTACATAAAAATTTTACCTTAATATTATACAGAGTGTGGTCCTCATGGACCCACATATGACCGTGCTTAAAGTTTTCCCCAACTCTTTTCATTTCTCGTAGAAAAACCGAGGCGAATGGGGTGGGTCACCCTGTATAATGAGAATTTATACAAACTTTTAATGTCAAGTAAATTTGATAATAAATATCTAGAACAATATAAGAAGGCAAAAAAAGATGCTAACAAAAGTTTATCTTCTGACAATAAAACTAAAACAATGTGGTCAGTATGCAATAAACTAAGAGGAAAACCTGATTGTAATAAAGAATGTCAAATTAGAGGAAACCTAAAAGAAATAGCTGAAAATTATAATAACTTTTTAATTGATATAATACCAAACAAAAAATATTAAACAGTATCCATTTCAATGTACTAACCGAAATTTCCAATAATCTAAAAAATAAATTTAGCAGTGGAGAAGATGAAATTAATTCCGACTAGCATAGTAAAACTCAGTATCATAAAAATAAATAGAGTCTTATGTTACATATTAAATAACCCATTCAAGTTCGGGATTTTTCCCGAACAATTAAAAAAGTCTTTAATTAAACTTATTTTTAAAAGTGGCGACCCAGAACTTTTTGAAAATTATAGACTCATAACTTTACTAAACAGTTTCTCAAAGCTCTTTAAACTGGCAATGTATAATAGAATAATATATTTCTTTAAGGATAACAGCTTTTTACCAACACTCAACATGCATATCTAGATAATAGATCTACTCAATCTGCAATTTTTCAGTTCACGTAGACCATACTCAAATTTTTAGAAGATAATAAACTTGCAACCGGCCTATTTATTGACTTATCGAAGGCATATGATTGTCTTAATCGTTATTATCTTCTGGAAAAACTACATTGCTATGGGATTTGTGGAAATGCTTTGAAATGGATAAAGTCATATCTAACTAATAGGTACCAACGAGTTCTAATAAATAAGGGTGGTGAATATTCAAAATCAAATTTGGCAGTTAACGTTGTGGGCATACCGCAAGGCAGCTTTATATGCCCAATTTTATTTTTAATTTATAATAATGATCTTAATTCAATAAATGATCACCACGATTATGCAATAACAAGCTTCGCAGATGACACAAATTTACTTATAGGAAAAAATGACGTTTAAGAACTGGTCGAATACATTATTTTTGAAGGCAAAACGATGGTTTGAAATAAATAAACTAGTCATAAATTAGAAAACAACAAACATTATAACGTTTAGCACAAACAAAACTAACAAAGCAAAACCCTCTTATATCTTTATTAATAACAATGACATTAAAATTGTAAGTCAGGCAAAGTTTTTGGTATTGTGATCGACGAGTTCTTAAAATGGTCACAGCACTTTGAAATGCTATCAAAAAATTTAAACCAAACCTGTTATGCAATCCGAGTAACAAGTAACTATGTTAACAAAAGTATTCTTAAAATGTACTTTGCCAACTTTGAGTCCATACTTAGATATGAAATTATTTTTTGGGGAAATGGATCTAATGCAGAGTCAATTTTTAAAATTCAGAAAAGTGTTCAGAATAATTTTCAAAATGAAATTTATGTAAACTTGTAGAGGAGTTTTTAAAGCAAAAGGTCCTTTAACTATGTATGGATTGTACCTGCACAAATGTTTGTTGTTTTAAGTTAAAAACAAGGATTTGTTCCTTGTTAATAACACTAATACAATGTATACTACTAGAACTGTAGATATCAACTACCCCATTCATAGATTGAGTATGACGGAAAAAGTGTATAAGGATTTTTAATAAACTACCAAAGGATATCAAAAATATCCAAACTTTTAAATAGTTTTAAAAGAAAACAAGATATTTATTATTAACTCTTGAACCTTATACTTTAGAAAATTATTTTAACATGTAATTGTATTAGCTTAGTTATGTAAATACCTGTGATGTCATTTCATTTTGTGTTTCTATGATACTTATTTAAATATGTATTATGTAAACAGAATCTGAAATAAAGTTATATTCTATTCTATTCATATTTTGCTGAAAATTTAATTCTCAATAATCATATTTTATGAAAAAATACATATAAAGGGTTCATTTTTAGATTTGACTTTTTTGCAGTATTTTCTTTTCTATTTATTGTTATTCTTGCTTTTAAGGTCAATTGACTGTTCATTTACGTACTCATACTGGAGAAAAGCCTTATAAGTGTGAAACTTGCAAAAAAGCGTTTACTACAAAAACCATGCTCCAAAAACACATAAGAATACATACCGGAGAAAAGCCCTATGTTTGCACCATTTGTAATAAGGCCTTCAATCAGAGTTCCACATTGAAGAAACATTCGAGTGGGCACATGTAAGTAAAACAAAATTGGTCCTAGTCATAGTTAAACCACACTCTGAGAATTTAAATAACAGTTTGGTCATTCTTAGGTAATGGCACTAAACTTCATCGGTAATATCTTGTTTTTATAAATTAAAATCATCAATTATATATGTGACACCACAATAAAACATAAAAAAAACCTTTCATTGAATACTTTCAGAAAAATATACAGGATCCTGCAGCTCACCTCCCGTCTTATGTAGCTTATTTATTATTCACTGTAAAATTTTCATATTTTGCAGACGTTACCTTTAATATACGGTGCATTTCAGGAATATAACTGGTTAGACAGGGTGTCACAAAAAAGTGTGACGTCACGATGGTGCATTTTTTTAAATGGAACACTGTGTATTTTTTTGTATATTTAGGTACCTTTTGTAGTCATCTATCTTCCTCTAAAATTTTGTCAACATCGGTTCAGTAATTTCAGAGAAAAAAAAATAAAATATTAAAAAACTCTGTTTTGCGCCATTGAATTTAAAAATGAATAAAAATACCAATAGTGCTTGATTAATAGAATTAAACAAGGAACATATTAAGTAAAGTAATATCAGTCGCTTAGGTCATATTTGGTTAATTCGAACTGTACAGGGGGTCCAAAATTTAGTGTCAAACTCTTCAAATTTGCAAGCACTTTATTTTTTTATTTTAAATATGAGCCCCTGTATATTTTTAGGTCGTTAGATGCAGAATTTAAAAACAAACATTTTTCGAATTATAACCCTATCGAAATTCCTAACACATTAAAAGTTATTCGTTGAAAACTCATTTTGACATCTATTTTAATTGTAATACCATTAATTAAAAATGATAGGTGGCTATGAAAAACAATTTATTGACATTGGAGTTTATTAAACTTACAAAATCTTATTTTGACGTATTATAAAAATTCGAGTAAATTATTATTATTTATTAATTGAATTAAATTAATTAAAGAAAAACCTTTAAATGTTAAATAAACCTAACTTTTAATTTTTAATACTTTTGGCTAACATTTATGTAACTTTAACCAATTTCTCGGTAATAATTAACGTTATTAGGAAACTTTAATGTCAATAAATTGTTTTTCATAGCCACCTATCATTTTTATTCAATGGTATTACTATTAAAATACATGCCAAAATGAGTTTTCAACGAATAACTTTTACGGCCGAGTGATGATCGCGTTGTTAAATTTAGCAATGGACTTAGCAGTTTAGAATGTTTAACAAAACGTCATTGTCAGTGTTATTCAATGATTTTAGTAGGCAACCTGTCAAAATCTGACATTTTGTTAAACATTCTAAACCGTTGTCAACTTAGCAAATTGTTAAAAGTTAACAACGGTTTAGAATGTTTAACAAAATGTCAGATTTTAACAGGTTGCCTACTAAAATCATTGAATAACACTGACAATGACGTTTTGTTAAACATTCTAAACTGCTAAGTCCATTGCTAAATTTAACAACGCGATCATCACTCGGCCGTTAATGTGTTAGGATTTTCGATAGGGTTATATTTAGAAAAATGTTACTTTTTTAATTCTGCATCTAACGACCTAAAAATATACAGGGACGCATATTTAAAATAAGAAAAATAAAGTGCTTTTAAATTTAAAGAGTTTGACACTAAATTTTGGACACCCTGTACAGTTCGAATTAACCAAACATGACCTAAGCGACTGATATTACGTTACTTAATAAGTTCCTTGTTTAATTCTATTAATCAAGCACTATTGGTATTTTTATTCATTTTTAAATTCAATGGTGCAAAACAGTTTTTTATATTTTATTTTTTTCACTGAAATTACTAAACCGATGTTGACAAAATTTTGGAGGAATATAAATAACCACAGGAGGTACCTAAATATATAAAAAAATACAGTGTTTCATTTAAAAAAATGCACCATCGTGACGTCACACTTTTTTGTGACACCCTGTATAACCAAAATTATTTTCCTGAAATGCACCGTGGGTTAAAGGTAACGTCTGCAAAATATGAAAATTTTACATTAAATAATAAATGAGCTACATAAGACGGGAGGTGAGCTGCAGGACCCTGTATATACCATATGATTGTGCTGATTATAGTGTGATTGTTCTACCTTTGAAGTTCCGAGATCGAATCCTGCAAGGGACATGACTTTTTTATTACATTTTAATAATAATTACATATCAATGGCTTAGTATAAAAACCTTGTATGGCACAAAATATAAATTTTACAGGAGACACAAAAAGCTGATTTGCTGCACTATTTTGCCTTGAAAGGTTTTAATTTTTTTACATGTTTTGGATTTGAACTAACACCCACGAAATGTTTTGAAGTGAGAAAACACACTGTAAAAACTTAAAAAATGCAGCCAATCTTCCTTAAATATACAGGGTCTTCACACTAAATCCACTTAATCTTGGGAGCAGCTGATGTAAGTGGTTCCTGTTGTCTGTAGAAAGCAGCTCTGTGCAAATGGCATTTTTATAAGCTGTTAAACAGGGTGCGGCAGCATAATTTCCTTTTTTCAAAACTTAATAAATAAAACGCATTGGTGAATCAGAAAGTTTTAATTGGGTTTTTACAATTTTGGTACATACCTAAAGTTTTGTTTTACATAGCTTTGAAGGGCAAATCACGTAGGTGACGTCCCCCATTCTCAGTACATTGAGTAAACCGATTTCTGGCGTGGCAGCATAACTTCTTTTTTTGATCAGGGGCGATTTGCAATGCACGATCACCCGCCACGATTTATCCGCTTGTGATTTTTTTCTATGGGGTTTTTTGAAATCCCGTGTTTATGTGAACCATCTAAGGACCCTTCTAGATTTAAAGAACAACATCCAGGAAGAAATTGCCAACATAACGCCTGCTATGTTTGAAAGAGTCATGAGAAGCGCCATAAATCGGTTTACTTAAGGTATCGAGAATGGGGGACGTCACCTACGTGATTTTCTCTTTAAAGCTATGTAAAACCAAACTTTAGGCATGTACCAACATTGTAAAAACCAAATTAGAACTTTCTGATTCATACAATACGTTTTATTAAGTTTTGAAAAAAGGAAGTTATGATGCCGCACCCTGTATAAAATATACGTAATTTTCTACCTAAAATGTCATTTTTGAAAAAAAAATGGAAAGACGAGGTTTTCATACTTAACTATCGATATGAAGAGTCAATGAAAAAAACTGTAAATGTCGTAAAATAGGTACTTAAAATAAAGCGTTTGTTATATTTCAAACTTATACAGCTCAACGTTTTTTTCCGCCGACAGGTGACACCACTATAAAGAAAAAAGTCAAAATATTTTATTTGATATGCCCAGAAAAAATACATACATTGAACATGTGCCTGCAGATTTGTTCTTGTCATAATACCAACGTATAATATACTTGAATTTTTTCGGATATGCAGTTATGTCAAAAAGCCCAAAAAAACGTATTTCTTAGCTGTTAACAATTGACATACCAAAGGTGCGTTCGATTTGTATATTCAATTTGCGCATTTGTTCACACCGTAAGAACTTTTCGCTTCGAACCCGTTGGAGATGCATCTGACAAATGCTTTTATAAATGTTTCATTTATATTTGTTTACAGATATATTTCTTTATAATTTGGATTTTTTTATTAACTGTAAAGGCTCTATTTTCCATACTTTTAAGAAAAACTAAAAGTTTTTTTAACAATATAAAATCAGATTTATTTATAAAAAAGTGTACAAGAAATGCTTTCTTAACAATACTTTAAAATGCAAACAGCTCATCATTCTAAATTTATTGGCGTTTTTTGAGCTAGAGAAACAACAAGAAGCTACAGAAATTGCCTTGAACCTTCAAAATTTGGTGGAAAGAACAGCTGCCCCAACGAAAGTAAGGGAAGGAGCGATATTTTATTTAAAAAAAAAATGGACTATGACGAGGTTTATATCTGAAGCATCGCATATTCTGATTACTTCCAAGCTATGGCGTGCCGAATGTAGTTCTGCAATGCTCAGGTTATTTGCCAATACCTTTCCTGCAACTTGAAGGTTCCTTTTAAGCAGAATATATGGATATTTTCTTACTGCACCTTCGTTGATATTTGACGGTACGGTGGGAGGCGAAGAACTTCTAGACCAAAGTTTCACATATTCGTCAAGGAAATATTTCTTTTCAAACTTCGTTTTTTTCTACAAATCCAAGAGTTGGTCTTTCTAGCTGTCTCAGAAGGCAATATTTTTTCGAAAGACCACAGAATTAATCTTTTTGGTCATAGATTGACTATGTTTTACCGGAATGGTAGCAGCTTGTCCATGAAATAATGATTTGGCGGAAATTTGCGAACAAGTTGGATAGTTTAAACATTTTCAAATTTTGCTTGATGCTATCAGTGATATTCGCGCATTCTTGTACCACTTTTAAAGCTAAACTAGCTCCTTGATAAATGTTTTCATTCGCGTTGACGACGATAATCTATGAACTAAAAAATTAATCGGTTTTAACATCGGCCATAAAGGAAAAAAATGTTTTTATAGTATTAATTTAGATGTCTAGTATAACTTAGAAACATATATTCACTTCATCCCTACGATCCAAATCCAAGGAATCAAATAACTAGACATTAGATCAAAACGGAAAAAATGTTAGGCGCAAGGAAGGTATGGTAATTGACCTCCTAACCAAGGTTTCTTTTTGAATAAAAGTAACTTTTACTCACCTTCACTGCTTTTTAAAGAGCTTATGACTTTGGTATCTTCCTGCCAGGTATTTGTAAAAGATCCTTTACTGAATATCGATGTTTCATCAAGAAATACTGGAGTAAGACCGTTTTGAAGTAGACTCATATTTTTGTGTATTCTCTCAAAATTTAATTCTTTTATTAAAAACATCTGGTAAATCCATGAGATACTTTCGGTTGTTACTTTTCTTCCACTGAAAGCCAATTTCTTTTACCCATTTTCGCAAAAACTAATGGAGAAGTTAAAATGATTGCTTATTTCATCATTTAATTTTTGATGGAGAGATTTTATGGTAATATGCTCTTTAAGTGCATACATGCGATAAATGGTACCCCGGATCTTGCTTTTTAAGTAGTCAGTAATTTTGATATGCTTTTTATTTCTTGTTGATGATATTTCTTTAAAACTTTTGTCCGATTTTAGTCCATATTTTTTTAAATTAAATATTGTTCTTGCACTCACTTTCGTTGCGGCAGCTGTCCTTTTCAGCACATATTGAAAGTTCAAGGCAATTCCTGCAGCTTCTTGTTGCTTCTCTAGCTCAAAAAAAGCTAATAAATTTAGAATAATGAGCTGGATTTGCTCGTTTAGTCGCTTATTTTCTATTTTATTCGGCATTTTTACTTTTGACGCACGCAGATAATTTTTTTTTGACAATGCGAAATTTTAAACTTGGGAATTTGTCATTAATGTGACAAGTAACAGTTGAAATAAGAAAACACACGACTTTTTTTGGTAAATTTATTGTTTTTTGCTGCAAAAGTGTATCAGTTAAGGATGCAAAAAAATGCCGGAACTGCATATCCGAAAAAATTCAACTTTAATCATAATCTTATGATTGTGCTAGGTATGACGTCGTTGTTTTATCTTTGAAGACCAGAGTTCAAATCCCGCATGAGACATGACTTTTTTATTACATATTTATTTTAAGTTGCTTTATTTTTGTATTTTTCTTTTAAATACGGCCTGTATTAAAAAAATGACAATCTATAGTAATAGTAATATATTTTTTTACAGTACAAAACCAGAGAATGTCAACACAAAACAAGTAACATTGAAAATTCCTAAACCAAGAAGAAGAGTTCCAAAGGGTAAAGCGACAGTTAAAATAAATGTCCATGATAAAGAAACAGCCAGCTGCAGCCTGAAGACCAAATTTACTGTGATACTGCCGGCACCGATACCGCTGTTAACAAACACATTTACAGAATAACGTGTGTTATATTTTATACAATTTTTTTTAATTTTTTTATAAAATATGAATTTTTTATTAATTTGGCATGACAGACAATGGCAATAGAAAAAAATATAAACAAAAATTTTAAAAAATGCGTACAATAAATTTTTGAAAAGCCCAAAGGGAGAGTAATAAAAGTATTAAAAAATATGGTAATTGTCTCGAAAGTTGCTTCCTCTCCGATTTTGACTAAATTTTGTGTACGGGGGTTGTTTGGGGCACATTTCGTTTTTGAGATATTCATCATCAAAGTTGAAAACCAAACTAACCTCATTTTTACTATATTTCCCCTTTTTTTGTACCCAATTCTTGATTTTTACACTAAAGTGACACACAATATTTTATAAACACCTTTAAAAACCTTGTATTTTTATTTATTTTACACCTTTTTTTCATTAAATTACGAATTTTCAAGTTCAAAGGCAGCAGCCATATTTGTTTATAAAATCCCTAGTGTATAAATGGTTGCGGCCACATTGCGGCGTGTAAAAGTGGAGGTTTGCAATTAAATGGAAAAAAGGTGCAAAATAAATATAAAAACAAGTTTTTAAAAGTGTTTGTGAAATATTGTGTGCCAATTTAGTGTAAAAATCAGGAATTCTGTGCAAAAAGAAGGAGGAATAGTGTAAATAAGGTTAGTTTCATTTTCAACTATGATGATGAATATCTCGAAAACGAAACGTTACCGAAAAAATATTTTTTCAGATTCGCAATCAGCGCCCGAAAAAACCCCCGTATACCAAATTTGGTCAAAATCGGAGAGAAGGCAACTTTCGAGACAATTACCAAAAATATACAGGGTGTCTCATAAGAAAAAACCTAAGTTGGGTAATTTTCTCAAAAACTCCTAAAAAAACTAAAAACATCATGATATTCTACGAAAAAAAACTACACAAGTAACAAATTTAAAGTTTTTTCATAACAGCAAACGAGTTAAATGAAAAATGACCAAAACTTGAAAATCACCCTGTAGCTCCATAATGGATCGCAATAACCATGTTTTTGCCACAGTTGTTTTCTAAAAAAAAGAGATCGAAAGCCCTACATTGGATTTTTGATATTCCTTATGGTTTTCGAGATACCCCGTAAAACCATCGAAAATAGAACACTTTGTACAGGGTTTTCCCGTATAATTGCGCACCCCTTTAAAATCTTTATTTTTATAGATAGAAAAAAATAGTTTATATGAAAGTTGCAGGATTTTTCATGAAGATTTTCATGTGTAAGATGAAAAACAAATGATGTCGGAAAAATTAACAAATCACTATCTAAACTTTTATTTTAAATGGAACACCCTGTATATGATTGAAAATTTCAAATTCTGCTAATCTTCATCTTTTCAAAATATATATAACTTATCTATGTTCGGATAATGAGTTGCAAGTTATTTGAATTTAAAATCTGTTCTTATAAGCCATAGTTAGCCAGGATACAACCCAAAATTGACTTCTGTCAAATATTTATATTTTTGTTTGGTTTCAAGACGAACCATGGCTAACGCGACTTAACTTTGCCAAACTTTGGGTTGTATCCATGCTAACTATATGCTTATAAGAACAGATTTTAAATTCAAATAACTTGCAACTCGTTTATCCGAGCATAAATAAGTTATATATTTAAAGAAAAATTGAATAATTTTCAATCAATATAACAAGTGTTCCATTTAAAATAAAAAGTGAATATATTGTTTTTCGATCATCATTTGTTTTATATACACCATAAAACATGAAAAACACTTACATTTCCATATAAACCTATTTTTTTCTATCTATAAAAAAATAGATTTTAAAGTGCCGGATTATTACATGAAATATTTTGGAAAAATGTATCGAAAATTTGCTCCTATCATTTTGACAAATTTGTATACGGGGTTTTTTTTGGGGCGCTGATTACGAATCTGCGGTTTCGAGATATTCATCATCAAAGTTGCCAAAGTTGAAAATCAAACTAACCTTATTTACACCATTCATCCTTCTTTTTGCACAGAATTCTTGATTTTTACATTAAATTGGCACACAATATTTTACAAACATCTTTTAAAAATTTGTTTTTATATTTATTTTACATTTTTTTCCATTTTATTGCAAACCTCCACTTTTACACGCCGCAACGTGTCGGCAACCATGTATACACTAGGCTTTTTGTAAACAAATATGGCTGCTGCCTTTAAACTTGAAAGTTCGCAATTTAATGAGAAAAACGTGTAAAATAAATAAAAATACAAGGTTTTTAAAGGTGTTTATAAAATATTGTTCGCCACTTTAGTGTAACAATCAAGAATTGTGTTCAAAAAGAAGGGGGAATATAGTGAAAATGAGGTTAGTTTGATTTTTAACTTTGATGATGAATATCTCGTAAACGAAACGTTGCCGAGAATTTTTTTTGCAGATTCGTAATCAGCGCCCCGAAAAACCCCCTTATACCAAATTTGGTTAAAATCGGAGAGGAGGCAACTTTCGAGACAATTACCAATATTTTAATTAATTTTACCTTTTTTTATAAGTATAAATAAAAGTATTATTGTATTTTTTTAAAATTTATTTTATTAAATATATTATAAAACCTAATATTTTTGTGTTTGTTTAAAAAAGCCTATTGCTAAACAACTAGGTTGATAATCTTACAATTATTGGGTAGATCTACCAGTGCCAAGACTTCAACAACATTTCTTCTTTTTACCGGTTTGCGTGGACTTATTCAAGTCACCTGGGTCTCTTTTATGCACCCTAAATCTATATACGCAAGTGAACTCTTCTTTTCCATAATTATTCAGGATTGAAAGCTCGACTAATTCAAAAATTTGATTCTTCGATAGACTTTGCTTTATTTTAAATGTTTGATGCTGTTTTCCCATCCAGTCGTATAAGAATTTTCCTAGAAAGGTCCGGACGTATCTGCGTCGTTGGTGAAACCCTAGAATGATAGTATACGGGTGTCAACGAAAGTTATGCACACAGCTTTTCTCTCTTGCTATAAAAGATAGTATTTAAAATGCATATACAGTGTGTCCTAATTTAATAGCTTATTAGGTAGTGAATACCTAATAAAGAAAACTATTTATACTTACATAAACTTCAAACTCTTTAGGAGCACTACTCATTCCTTCCAGGCCAAGAAGTAATCTGGATCCATGACTTAATGTAACTCCACCCACATTTATCGGTCTTCCAAGTTGTATCCTAATGTTTCCATGTCGTCCTCTATAACATACGTACACGTTTTGAAATTCAAAATAAAATTTAAATACAAATCTTTACCCAACAACTGGTAGGAAAAAATTGCTCGGACCCGTCGATTTTTATTTCGAGGGGGACACATTTTGCGCTTATTTTTAACCCTGTCACTTCAACCCCCTAGGGGGGTGAGCTTTACTCCTAAATTCTAAAATGGGAAAGGGGGTCGACTGATTAAAGATCATCGAATCCTCTTTTCAACGCTTCCTAGTTTTTTGAATTTGATGCAGTAGTTTTCGAGAAAATACGTTTTATAAACATAATCGGCCGATTATCGAAAGTAACGCTTTTTCACTTTTAGTACTATTTTTTATTTAGTATTTTTGTTTTTAAATCCTGTCCTATTTAACTTAAAAAGTAAGAAAGCATTAAATGTCACTTTTTTATCTCTTATGGCCGGTTGCACCAACACTTTTTGCCCCTTAAGTTTTAAATGTTTCTTGCACCAGCTGAAATTGGTCCTTAAGAGTCACTTAACTTTAAGTTTAGGATTTTCTGTACTTAATGATCCCTTAAGTAATTTGAAGTTGACATTTGACAAATATTTTGCTTATTGTTTATTTATTTTTCGTTTGTAGTTTCAAATAATTAATTTGATAAAAATAAATTATGTAAAAACGGAGTTTTTAAACAATGGTGTTTTGGATTGTGATATTTTAAATGCGATGTTAATTAGATTTCCAAGAAAAATGTAGCAACAGTGACTTTTTATTACTTATGGCAATTTTCAGGTTTATTTACCTTTTTTTATTCTTTTGGACATTGCTTTGTTATTTTTAAAAGGAACCGTTTTGACGAGATGGATAATCTTACATTTTTCAAAAGGTTCATATTAACGCAGCCAACAGTGCTCAGCTTACTTGAGCAAATCGAAGATGAGCTTTAGTTTAAACATGACAAGTTTATATTAGTTTTTAAATTTTAAGTATTTACTTGTAAATTAGGAATATTTAAATTTGTTCACATAAAATAATAAAAGTTTTTTTTAAATTATGTATTTGTGTTTATATTTCATATTGACAATAATTGTTCCCTTTCCATGGCCATAAAGAAAGGCGCCCTTGATCTTTTTTCCCATATTGTTATAAATTTTACAACAAAAAATCACAAACTAACGACTGATTTTGTATTATATTGTCTATAAAATGAAAAAATAAAGTTTAAATTATTTACAAAGATTCAAGTCAGATTACTGCTATCATTCAATGACACACAAGCTAGAAAAGGAAAGATCTAATATCAGTTCATTCTGATTATTCGCGTTGTAAAGGCCAACAATAAAAAAGAAGAAGGATGCAACGTTGCCATCTTTCAAGTACTCTTAGTTAAGTTGCAATAAAAATCTAATGGTGAAAGCGAAAACAATTTAAGTTACCCTTAATTTTAAGAGCTTCTTAATAAAGGTCTACTTAAGATACTTTTGGTGCAACCGGCCATTAATAAAATGCGGATACTTTTCACTTACGCTTTAAAATCACAAAAGTATTGTCAGTGTCTTCTTTAGAATTTTATCAGTCTAAGGTTAGCAGTTATTTCTGCTATGGAATTCGATGTTTGCGTAAAATCTCAAAGGATTTTGTCTGTGATTATTTCGGCTTATAACCTTTTTTCTTGCTCTAAATGGTTTATTCAACCGCGGAAATAGTATCTATAATTGAACTTTATTATGAAAACGGTAGGTGCGCTAATAGCACAGCACAGTTATTTAATGAACTAAATCCAGATAAGCATGTCAACCGGAAATACGTTATTGAACTAATAGCCAAGTTTAGGGAGACAGAATGTGTGGCAAATCGAAAACGAAGCAATGCAAATTGCTGTTTTGGGCCACGTCAATATCGATCCTACGTTAAGTACCAGGCAATTACCTACAATTTCTGGCATATGCCGTACGAGCATTCGAAGAATTTTAAAATCCCATAAATTCCCTGTTAATAGTCATAATTGTCGGTATTGGTCTGACGAAAACCCCCACTTATTCCATGAAGTTCACACTCAACATCCTGAGAAATTAAACGTCTGGGCTGGAATTTATGGCGGTTTTGTTGTTGGTCCTTTTTTACCAGAAAATCTAACAGGACAAATGTACTTGCAATTGTTAGAAGGCACTGTCGATCCCACATTGACAGAAATTGTTGAACATAATGACCGTTATAATGCGAATGAGTTGACATTTTAACAAGATGGGGTACTATGCTTTTGCTGTTCGTCAGTATTTGAAGGAAACGTTTCCTGGCAGATGGATTGGACGAAGAGGACCAGTGGAGTGGCCTGCAAGGTAACCAGATTTAAGCCCGTTAGATTTTTTCTGTGGGGTAACTTAAAAAGTAAAATTTATAAAACTCAACCAGAATCTCTAAATGATTTACGTCAACGGATCATTGATGAATGTCGTTACAACGTTAACATTACACCTGAAATGCTTCAGAACGACCGAAACCGTTTTAAACAAAACCTGTATGACTGCATGGAAGCAGGAGGCCAACATTTTGATTACTTGTAAAATAAAAAGTAAATAAGTAAAATAAAAGGAAAGTTTTGAATGTAAATGTTCTCGTTATTTGAAATCATCCCCCCTTGGTAGGGTTACCCTTACCAAAAACTGAAAGCTGTGCTCAAAAAGAATGACGTTTTCCCAAAAAAATGGTCATTAAAAAATTTAAAGATGATAAAACAATTATTTTTTCAATGTTGACTTGTTATTAAATTCAAAATTATTTTTTCGAAAACTACTGCATCAAATTCAAAAAACTAGGAAGCGTTGAAAAGAGGATTCGATGATCTTTAAAATGAGGTATCAGTCGACCCCCTTTCCCATTTAAAAATTTGAGAGAGAAGCCTACCCCCCTAGGAGGTTGAAGTAACAGGGTTAAAAATAAGCGCAAAATGCGTCCCCCTCGAAATAAAAATCGACAGGTCCGAGCAATGTTTTCCTACCAACCATAGATATGAGAAATCGGCCTTGTTTCGTTTTCATTTTCCCACCCTGTATATATGTATGTTGAAAATATTAACAACTTGACAAAAGTAAGAAAAAATTCAAAATTTCTCCTGAAATGGCAATGATAAAAATAAATTACAAAAGACCTAATTACCGGAAATAAAGGATGATATAAAAAAAAATTAAAGACGACATTCCCAACCTATATGTTACACCCTGTGAAACCATATTTACCTAAATGCAAAGCAACTCCCCGGTAAGACACACGGTCTTATTAATTCCTCTGGACTACTGAGAACGTCTACATTAACGATTTTAAAAAGAGAGAGCGGTCTGTGCGTGGGATGCGGGCGGGTTTCCTTGGATATCTGGTATATCGTGCCTCCCGCGTAGGCTGCTGCATAATCTAAATAACACAAGATTACTCTTAAACGGCGTAAAACACTGTTTTACATTTTTAGTAACAACAGACTTAATTTAATTCATTAAAGAAATTTGCGATTTAAATTAAAAAATAGAACAAGATACTTGATATACATAAATATTTAAACTGCCAAGACACAAAATGTACGAAATATTTTTATTAAAACGTACCGAAAAATATGAGATGCTTTCAAGAACAAACCAATAAATAAGGTGTGCTATTAAGAAAATCTTAATTTTATGTGTATCTTTTTGGTTTCAATTGTTTTAAGAATTCTTACAGATTTTATTAAATAAATATGACTATTTGACATTTTTTTAATACTAACGGCCGAGTGATGCTCGCGTTGTTAAATTTAGCAATGGACTTAGCAATTGTTAAAAGGTAACAATGTTTAACAAAACGTCATTGTCAGTGTTATTCAATGATTTTAGTAGGCAACCTGTCAAAATCTGACATTTAGTTAAACATTCTAAATCATTGTTAAGTTTTAACAATTGCTAAGTCCATTGCTAAATTTAACAACGCGATCATAACTCGGCCGTAAGAGTGTCCCAAATATGGTCCTGTTCAGTCATCGTGGGATGACCTTTAATAGTCTAAGATCCAAAGTAAAGACGACCTTCACCCATCTGCCAACCAGATAAAAATTATTTTTTATCAAGTATAATATGTAACCAAAGTTTTGTAAATGGGTTGCCTTTAAAAATTATGATCGTGGCTATGATTAAAAAAAAATGTTTTGATACCTCCTGCGTAATGTCAATTCTTATTTTTTTTTTTACGTGACAGAACTAATATACCAGCATTTTTTTTGTTTTTATATTTATTTAATTATTTAGGCATCTTATCCTAGAATAGAAAAAATAAAAAATGTTTTTTTTAATGTATAATACATAATTACATAAAAAACGCTACACCGTTCTTTTTATCATCACAATTTTTAAAAACATGATAAGCCGTATTCACTTTGAAGATTTAAATCTGGTCTAGTTGGCAATAATTTGACAGCATATGTGAATGATAAAAATTTATGAAATGAAATGATAAAAATTTAGAAGTTAAACCTAGAGATAAGCAAATGACTTCCAGAAAAGTGGACGTTGTTGCCCTACATTATATAGTACTAAAACATAGCTGATCTATTTTTATAGTTATTCGTTTAAAACCTCAGAAAAGATTTTAAATTTATGTAGAGGGTTTTTATTTATTTTTTGGGACCCACTTACGATAACCAAAAAGAATGAAAAAAAAACTTCTTGTATAAAAGTTTCGCAGTCTTGTTAATGAAATAAACAAATAAACATCAAAAAGTTTAGAAAAATGATTAAGTAAAGTTTTTTTAAATAAAACATCCGGTATATTTTTATTTAAAATAAAAGGTTTATCCATTCTCTTTTCAAAAATATATACTTTGCTACCGTTTTGTTCAGCCGTTTTAAAAATATTTAAGTTGTAAATTAAAAATTAAATTGGTAGAAAAACCGGTATGGCTTTGGAAAACAAACGATTAGATTTGTTTATAAGTTTTTTTTGAAACTCCGTATCTTAACGAGAAATATGGTTTTTCTATAGGAAGGTAGGGCACTCTTAGATGGCCGCCCAGTAGCCCTGATTTAAAACCTATTTTTGTGGGGTTTGGTTTGAAAAATAAACTATTTTAAAAGGCCAGGAAAAATAAACATCCTAAAACAAAAATTAAAAATGAAATTATGTAATTTAATAGGAACCAGTCCGATTTTGTTTTCAACGCGATCAATCGTAGGTTAAGAAAAAAACATTTGCAAGTGCAGAGAAAACGGTGAAAGGTACGTTGAAAATTTGTATTTTTTTTAGATATCTTAAGTTCATAATAAATTATTTGTTTTCCAAGGCGATGCTGATTTTTACTATCAATTGAATTTTTAATTTAAAACTTGAATATTTTCAAAACAACTAAACGAAATGCAAACAAATAATATATATTTTTAAAGAGGATAAATAGACCTTTCATTCTAAATGAAAACATACAGGGTTTTTCATTTAAACAAGTATAACCACTAGACACAACTAGTTAACTAAATTTTTGATGTTTATTTGTTTCTTTCGTTATGCTCAAAAGGTAAATAATTATTATGAAAAACTATGAAACTTTTATACAAGAAATTTTTTCTATTCTTTTTAGTTATGGTTTTAAGTGGATGTCAAAATATAAATGAAAACCCTGTACATTAGTTACTATGGTTGCATGTGTTTTTAAGATAAAAGTTAACACTACAAAAAGTTTTATTAAGGAAAAGTGGTTTCGTCAGTTTTTAGTCAAATACTGCTCTTTATAAATAATAATTTATTATTTTATTTGGATAATAAACAAATGTTACCCATTAAGCCAATTCCATCTGCTTCATATTGTTCAAGAGCATCTTCTACCTGCGTGTTAATTTTCATATCTTGTTCCCACTGCATCTTAGTTATCAAACCATTTATAGTTGTCCTAAAATAAAAAAAAGTTCGTTAGTGTTAAAATTCGATTTTTAATACCAATGAACACGATTCTAAGCACCTTGAGGAAGTTGAATATAGAGTGCGAAACGTTAGAAGAAAATAAAAAAGCTTTTAATACTTTAGAAAATGAACTAAATCCATAATAAATATATTTAAATGCTTGTAGTATGGAAGATAAAGGTAAGAAGAACCATCTCTGGGTTAAAAAAACTGTCCGTCAAAATGTGTTAAACTAGAGTGGCGCTACTGCTACAAGAGTGTAAATTTTAAAGAAAGCGCATAAAGTTATTAAAATAGAATAGCGAACTAAACAAAGAAAAAAAAATCCGCTTTCACTTCAGCACACTTCACTCCGTCTACAACTACTAAATGCATGTCATACCCCTTACGTACGCCAGCGCCATTCTGGTGAATTCATAAACTTTTATTAACTGCTTATAGCTGGACACTTTTCCAATCATTCTTACCTCTACCCTCCAGTCTTTAGACACTTTGCATAAAAAAGTTTTTAAATGCCATTTGCATCAACATCGCCATCGGCTTACCTCCAGCTATGAATACTAGCTAATTCATCTTTTATATTGGTAACTTCGTTCTTAAAATCCTCAGTTTGGATTTGACAACATGGTGTTTTCGTTGGATTCAATGCTTCAAACTGCACGTTCGTCATGTCTGACCTCGTTTCAGTTAGAGTTGAGTGTCCCGTGAAATTGTCTTTATGGTTTGGAATATAAACCAGCTGATAATCTATGAACAGCAATAAAAGAAATAATAGGTAGCACATCTTGTAGAAACGCAAGAGGTTTCCCTTTTTACAACTCCTATATGTCTAGAGCATACATAGGGATTGTAAAAAAAGAATCGTTTTTGATTCTTGACTATTTTGTGTTAAATTTGCGGTTTTGCTGCAAAAAAACTTGTCAATTCCCTGCTGTCATCAATAAACTGTAATAAAAAAGCAATGAGTAAATATTGGATGTTGAGTTCATTAAAAGTTAAGACACAGAAAATGTGTAAGATGACCGCCATTTTGCAGAATATTTTTTACAAATAATGTTGCTACCTTACTGATTCTTGCAAAACCCATTCTTAATTTTTCTGGTAAATTTGTCACTTCTTTTCTACCCCGGAGAGAACTATGGTACATTCATGATGATGATGCCCCACTCCATTTTACGTATTGTGTTTGGCAATATTTACATAACTAATTACGTAATCACTCAACCGCTGGATTAGAAAAGAAATTAATGCATCTTGCCTCCACGATCTCCCGACCTAACGCTTTTAAAAAAACAGATTCCAGTGAACACTCGCCAAGAATTATTGACGGGAATTTTAAATGCAAGCAAGCTTTTCAGTACTCCTGAATAATAAACAGAACTAAACTACATGTTTTTAAAGGAGGTAAATGGTAATGGAAAAATCACTAGTGTATACATGGTTGCAGCGTTTAAAAGCAAAGGTTTGCAATTAAATGGAAAAAGGGTATAAAATAAATATAAAAACAAGTTTTTAAAATATGTTTATAAAATATAGTGTGACAAATTAGTGCAAAAATCAATAAATGTGTGCAAAATGGAGAAGGAATAGTGAAAATGAGGTTATTTCGATTTTCAAGTTTGATGATGAATATCTAGAAAACGAAACATTTTCGACTAAAAATTCTTTTAAATTCGTGATCAGCGCCCAAAAAAAAACACCTCAAAACTGCTCAACATCGGCATCGCAGCAACTTTCGAGACAATTACCCAAATTTACCATTAATATGTCATTTCGTTCCAAAGTTATGGCACAAACAGACAAACAGACCTACCGACATGAATCGCAAACCATGTTTTTCGTAATTAAGTAACCTCAAAATATAGATCTGTACTTAACTTAATTTTCCTATACAAGGTGTCCAAGATAAGAAGGGCGAGTATGGGGATCTCCGAAACGGTAAGAGATAGGTGGGTAATTTAATTTTGGCCAAAATGCGTATTGGAAAGCTCAATAATATACCGTTGAAAAATTGTTATATTTCGTACTTCCGGAAATATGGCGAAAAAATTGAAATTTTCTATTTTTATTTTTATTTTTTTACTGGTTTATTTCAAAGGTAAGAAAAAATTTAAATATACACTTTTATTGGAAGTTTTTGCGCTTCATCTATTGGCAAATTAAAAAATTTCTTACGACGTTTGGTTTTCGTTAAACCATCATCAACTATTTTTTTTAAATACGGTCCTGGTCTTTTTGTTTAATTTCTTTAAACCCCTTATTATCCCAATTACAAAAATGTATGACACTTAATATTTATTTAATAAATATGGAACGCCACTATAAGAAATTATGTGCGTTCCTTGTCTAACTCATTGTCTCTTATGGAAAATATGTTTATTTAACAGAAAAAAAAAGTGTTATACTTCATTGTGATTGGGATTAAAACTGCTTCAAAAAAATGCAATAAACAATCAAGGGCTGTATTTAAAAAAATAAAGTTGATGATGGTTTAGCGAAAACGAAACGTCGTAAGAAATATTTGACTTCGCGAATAGATGAAGCGCAAAAAGTTCCAATGAGAATATATTTTTATATTTTTCTAAGTTTTGTCTCAAAAGTTGCCGCATCTCCGATTTTGACCAAATTTGGTATGCGGGGTTTCTTTGGGGCGTTGATTACGAATCTGAAAAAATATTTTTTCGGCAACGTTTCGTTTTCGAGATATTTATCATCAAAGTTGAAAATCAAACTAACCCCATTTTCACTATATTCCCCCTTCTTTTTGTACACAATTCTTGATTTTTACACTGAAGTGGCACACAATATTTTATAAACACTTTTTAAAACCTTGTATTTTCATTAAATTGCGAACTTTCAAGTTCAAAGAAAACCCCTAGTGTATACATGGTTGCGGCCACGTTGGGGCGTGTGAAAGTGGAGTTTTGCAATTAAATGGAAAAAAGGTGTAAAATAAATATAAAAACAAATTTTTAAAAGGTGTTTGTGAAATATTGTGTGCCAATTTAGTGTTAAAATCAAGAATTCTGTGTAAAAAGAGGGAGGAATAGTGTAAGTAAGGTTAGTTTGATTTTCAACTTTGATGATGAATATCTCGAAAACGAAACGTTGCCGAAAAAATATTTTTTTAGATTTGTAATCAGCGCTCCAAAAAAAACCCCGTATACCAAATTTGGTCAAAATCGGAAAGGAGGCAACTTTCGAGACAATTTTATTACCAAAAATAAAGACAAAAATCGGAAATTTTAGTTTTTTCGCCATATTTCTGGAAGTACAAAATATAACTTCAATTTTACAACGGGATATTATTAAGCTCCCCAATACGCAACGTTGCCAAATTTAAACTACCCACCTATCTCTTACCGTTTCAGATAAACTGGCCCTCCTTATATTGGACACCTTGTATAATTCCACCTTAAAAATAAATCAAAAATGGTACTTACAATAATAACCACCTACACATAATCCAGCTGCAATGGTCATAGCAAAGAGATGGGTACAAATTCCTAAAGGTTTTTTTTTTAAATTAAATTTTACTTTGTGATGCGTTAATCTTGCCTTGTCTTATTCCCCTTAATAACCTACCTTTCCAAACACTGGGACATGTTACTTGTCTACCTCGAGCCATATAGTTACAGTAATATGCCGGTAGTAAATCTGCAAGGTCTGGTTCTCCATACATCGACATATTTTATGTTTTTTTCTTATCAGAAAATAAAATGTGTTTAAAAACCTAATTGTTTCTTATAATTTTCAATTTTATGATAACCCTACAAACGTCAACATAGACGAAAGATGCACTTGTCAGCGAAGCAATTGTTTTGCATGGCTTGCTTTGGTTTATTGATGAGATTATTAAGAGATAATCTGATTATTTCGTTTTTTTTTGTAAAAAGTACCTATATTTTTTGATAAGCCTTTTGAAAATTAATTTTTGTGTTTATTTTATGTAAAATATATAATAAATAGTCAAGGAGCTGGTGACAAATTTAGAATACATGCTTTTGATACTATTTATATGCGACTATTTATATGCGAAGTGAAAACATTTATTCATACAGTGGCTATTCACAAAATCATGAAAACTACTTGGCCTGTAAAGATGAAAGAAGGTGGGTAAAGATCGGCCTTTTTTCGCCCATCATATTCGTGAAAATTCAAAGTTTCAATTTAGGCCATTTTATTATATTATATATGATAAGTCCAAGTACGTTTATTTACATTTACAATGAATTTAAAAAAACATAATGACAAGTACCAAAAAAGCCTTTAACCTTGCTCTTTTATTAAATTTTTGCAAATTTACACTTTTTTTGAACTTTTATTCTAAAAAGTTTCATGATGCGCTTAACGCATCAAAATAAATATAATATATAGTTTATAAGCTTATTAAGGGTAATATTAAGGATAAAGAAATTATATTGGTGCACAAAGCGCATCATATAGTTTTTTAAAATAAAAAAATCTAAAAACATGAAAATTGGCAAAAATTTTATAAAAACAGCAAGTTTGAAGGTTTTTTTTGGTACTTGCCATTCTAATTTTTTTAACAATTTATTGTAGATGTAAATAAAGATACTTGGTTTTATTATAAATATAATAAAATGGCCCAAACTGAAACTTTGAATTTTCACGAATTTGATGGGCGAAAAAAGGGGCAATTTTACCCACGTCCTTTGGCATGAAGGTCGATTATGGAACTTCGTCATCTCTGGATTTAGAAGCATGAAAATTGGTATACAGACTATTAATTACGATTAAAAATGATATGTTTTAAAATGTTTGGAATTTTTGCTACAGCCAAAAATGCATTAAAAAATGCTTTGTTGTGAGACGGCTTCTGGAAGATTTAATAACTTTGTAAATATGAGTCAGAACTGGCCCAAGTTGGGTTCTCCGGGGTTTTCGATGTCGCTGATCATGATTATGATATTCAAATTGACCCACAGCCGACCTGGAACTCAGGAACGCCGATGAACGTCATCTCCCTATGACTCTCTTAAAATTCACGCGGGGAAGGAGAGAAATTCGACGCCCGGGGGTTTTTTGGGTCGCTGAATTGAAATATGGCATCGGCGAACACTCCCTGGACACCTGGTACACCGGAACCTGGACGCGGACCTCAATCCAAAGGTTTTCCTCACATAATCGAAAAAGGACGAACCGAAAATCGTTATGGGTTTTTTTGGAGCGTTAAATCCGAATTTCACGTCGAAAACGACCCCCTTAACACCTGGTGTACCGTAACTAAAAAGAAATTTAAAAAAAATATGGAAAATATAAGAATAATTTTTAAACTTAAATTTGATTTTGACAAATGAATAAATTTTAAAATAAAAGTTAGCAACTTTAAAATGACGGTCCACCAGGTAATTAAGGGGTCGTTTTCAACGTGATATTTGGATTTAGCGCCTCAAAAAGCCCCCATAACGATTTTCGGTTCGTCTTTTTCGATTGTTTGAGGAAAACCCTCGGAGATGAGGTCCGCGTCCAGGTTCCGGTGCACCAGGTGTCCAGGGAGTGTTCGCCGATGCCATATTTGAATTCAGCGACCCAAAAAACTTCGGGGCGTCGAGTTTCTCTCCTTCCCCGTGAATTTTGGAAGAGTCCCATGGAGATGACGTTTATCGGCGTTCCTGAGCTCCAGGTCAGCTGTGGGTCAATTTAAACATTATAATCGTAATCAGGGCCAGTTCTGACTCATATTTACAAAGATATTAAATTTTCCAAAAGCCGTCTCAGAAAAATGCATTTTTTGAATGTATTTTTGCAATGCAATTTGCGGTTTGTATAAGTCACAAAGTAGGTACATTTTTTATAAACAATTTTTGGAAGCGCATGCAAAAAACTGCATTCCTATCCGTCTTAGTGCAAAAAATTCCGAGGTTGAGTGTTTCACTGCCGCCGGTCAGTTTTGAAAAATGTCACTTTCTATGTCAAAATTAGAAAAAAAAAATTGTTCGCACCTCTGGCGTAACTACACAATTAACTATTTCTAAATTCGTTATCAGGCCTCGGACTACAGCAAATATTTTTCGTCCTTAGAAATAAAGATAAGGAAAAACTGCTCTGAAGTGTCGCGACATGAAAAGTCTCTGATATTCTCCCCCACAAAATCTTTTGCGGCGTTCGGAAAAGATTGGGAGACAAAAGAGACCATCTGTGTCTTTTCCCAACTTGCCACTTTACGCTGTTACGTCGAAACAGGAAAACATCGAAACCTTTTACGGGAAATCAATTAGGAAACAAGCGGTTTTACTTGGTTTTTTGTGTTTCGAGATCAGCGGAAAATTGTGGAAAAGGAGTGCAGAACCGATTAAATTCGATACTATATTTTACAAA
Organism: Listronotus oregonensis; assembly: GCA_019359885.1. Lineage (NCBI taxonomy): Eukaryota > Metazoa > Arthropoda > Insecta > Coleoptera > Curculionidae > Listronotus > Listronotus oregonensis. Next base: position 84,268 of record JAHBCN010000730.1, read on the forward strand.
TATGCTCGATTCGCAAGAGAGAATCACGAAAAAAATCGCATATTTTTAGGTTTTTATAAAGGGTGTTCGAAAAATGCTCAGCCAAGTTTTAGAAGGTGATTCCTCATTGAAAAATATTAAAAAAACTAGTAATATGGGTCCGAAAATGCATAGTTTCTAAAATACAGGTTGTTGAACTTTTTTACATAAATAGATTTTTTGTAATTATCTTAAATAATTTTTAGCCGATTTTCTTGAAATTTGTCAGTGTTATTTCTAGTAATAAAAGCCTAATTTAGGCTTAATTTATTAAAAATTAATAAGTCCATTGGCGTCTCTGGGCACACAAATAATTTTGAAAAAAATATAAGCCATTGACTTTCTTGCAATTCTAATATTTTGTTTAGATTAAGCAACTAAAAAAAACTTCTTTCTTTCTTGATGGATATGAAGAAAGAAATCCATCCTTTAAATAAAATAAAATAAAATAATTAAGTATGTTTATTTAAAAATAGTACAGGGAATGAGCGGTTTGCCCTAGGAATTATAATGTACTGGTCCAATCGAGCTAAAATTTTGGACAAAAAGTAGAAAATAGCCCAAGAAACAAAGTTTATATAGTGCCGTGGTGTGATTTTACCTAGGGTGTGAGGGGTGAAAAATATAACATTAAAAATAAATTTAGAAATCGATAAAGGGGTAATTCTAAGCAAAAAGTTCCTTATGAACAATTTTCGGTAAGTCAATATTTTCTGAGCTATTCGTGAATGAAAATGGTCTTTTTTCATTTAAAAAAAACAAGGTTTTCAACAGTTTTTCTCGAATAACTCGGAAAATTTACATTCTACAAAAAGAAAATTGTGCTAGGAAATCCCATGTAAATTTTAAGGGGGTTGATTATTGGCTTCGCTGTACATTTTATAGAAAAAATGTAAGATAACTTTTTGAAGAGACCAATCTGACAAGCCCTCGTGCCAAGTTTAAAAAAAAATTAATAAGCGAATCTTGAATTATTCAATTAAATGTAATTGCAAAATTACCAAATTTTTGGTTCAGGTAAAACCAAACAGGTACCAGCCACCAGCAAACAATTTGTTATAAGGCTTTGTCAAATCTGACGTACCGCCGAATACAAGGAATGTTTTTTTTTTCGTTTCATTAATTATACAACCATTACATTCAAAGTAAAAGACACGTTAACATTATTTTTTTACCTTTTATTTAATGAAACAATTAAGTTTAACTAATAACAGTTATTACTATCGACCATTAAAAAAGAATTTTATCATACTAAAATTTAATTAAACCAATAGCAGTATCTAAAATATTTTCAATGTATTTTCCCATCAAACCTATCTGGTCCATTTCAACCATTAAACATATTGTCAGTAAATTTGAGTCCAAAGCCATCGCAATAAATAATTGTAAATTTTAAACTCAGAAGGTTGAAAATAGATCCGAATAAAGAGAGAACTGAACTCTTAATATTTTACTAGGTGTGGAAAAATAAAATATAATAAAATACAATAACTTTTTTAAAAATAATAGAGAATTACATAAAAAAACATTAATTAATCAAATGTTCAAACAACCCCCCATTAACAGTTAACAATATCCCAACCGATCATAAAATTCAATTCTAACGTTGCTAAGTTAATATTGCGAAATTTTATTACATTCTAACAAAATAGCGTTTTGTAGCTGGTTTAGATTCTTCAATTTTACACTTTTATAAATGGCACTTTTTAAGTGACCCCACAGAAGTCATTCGGTAAAAGATCAGGTGACCTGGCTGGCCAAAGTATCTGGTACCGTGGACCAATAAAATTGCCGTTAAAAGCGTTTTCCAGGTACTCTCTAACCAAACGGGCATTATGGGCGGGGCAATCATCCATTTGGCACCAGATCACTTGATCTTCCCAAACAACTTCTTCCAAGGCGGGTCCAATTTGATTTTGAAATAAGTCCAAATAGGTTTCTGCTGTCAGGTTGTAGTCCATAAAAAAGGGTCCAATGATATGGTGTCCGATAATTCCCACGAATACATTTGTTTTTTGGGGATATTGTGTCCGAGTATGAACAAGGCGATGTTCATTTTCTTGGCTCCAATACCGGCAACTCTGAACATTTGGTTCATTGTTGAGGGTGAATGTACATTCATCGGTAAAACAAATATTTCTTAAAAAATTCCTATCGTTATTTGCTCTTTCCATCATTTCAAAACAAAATGCCATTCTTCGATCTTCATCTCCTTTCTGCAGCTTTTGATGTTTTTTGAATTTATACGAATAATAATTGTTTATTTATATCTTGCCTAAAATCCTCGTACTAACCATTTTGCTTTCCTCCACACTCAGTAAAATATTAAGATATCTGTTCTCTCTTTCTTCGGCTCTATTTTTGATATCCTGAGTTGAACATTTACAATTATTTATTACGGTACCTTTGGACTCGAACTTACTGACAATACGTTTAATAGTTGAAATGGACAAATGGGCTTGGTGGGAAAATAAATTGAAAACATTTCAGATAATGCTCTAAAACTGTTTCCCGCATAATGCCACTTAAATATGTATACTTTTTCGTCGATTGAATAACTTATATTTTTTTTTCAAATACTGACTGTCACTGATTTATTGACACTTTTCCTCATGTCAGGGACAATATTCATTTTACTGGTGCCTGTTTGGTTTTACCTAAACCGTAAATTAGGTAATTTGGCAATTACATTTAATTGAATAATTCAAGATTCGCTTATTAAAATTTTTTGAAACTTGGCACAAGGGCTTGTCAGATTGGTCTCTTCAAAAAGTTATCTTACATTTTTTCTGTAAAATGTACAGGGGAGCCAATAATTGACCCCCTTAAACTTGACAGGGGATTTCCTATGTTCCGCTCGGCGACGCACCACCCGGTATATGTGCAATAGGTACTGAGATAAGGCTAGTTAAAGATATTTTTTTTCTAGCAAACATTAAATTACATGCATTTAACGTTAAATAAATAAAAAATCTAGTTTTACAGAAAACTATGCTAAACATTTTTTGAAGTACTATGAAAAATCTTTAAAATGAACTTGATTTGAAGTCATTAGCATATAAATTAACGAAGTTATAACAAAAAAATATTAATTTACTTTATGTGACAAAAAATCAGCACAAAAACCAATAAAGTTATTGATAAATATAAAATTAAAGATAATCCTTTAATAATGTTCTTTTTTTATGTGTTAACAATGAATCCTATAAGTTTCAGCTGTTTAGAATGCTTATTTTTGTAAATGTAACGTTTTGAATGAAAAAAAAATTAATTAAAAAAAAAAATTGAACATAACTGAAAAAATAAAAAGGATACAAAAAATATTTAAGAGTAAAAAAATTTAAAAAATTTTACAGAATATATATTTTTTTAAATTCCTGGCTGCTAGAAGTTTGCAGTTAAGTTTTTACCCCCAAAAAATAAAAATCACACTTCAAGCATAAATAAACTGACCCAAAGGGTAAATGGAACCTAATTCCAAATTTTTATAAAAATTAAAACTGTACAAAAAAATCCGGAGATCACACGCCTTTTTTCTTCCCATACACTGTACTAAAATTAGAATACTATAATCTGTTTATTTTTGATTGTCCAAAACACATTAAGAAAAAAAGTATTGCATTGTTTTAATAAGTCAATAAGTATGGTTACAACAATAAAAAATGTATTTGGGTCAAAAAGTCAGTAATCATTTTCTATTTTCCGAGTAATTAAAAGCCATGTCAAAAACATCCATATTTACAACTTAGAAAATGACAATTTTTCTATACAAACTTTTATCCTCATTTTAACCCTCACTTCTGCCCTCCTCCCAAAGAAATGTTATTCAAAAAAATTTATAACATAATTTTACCCTACATAACAATTTTCATACTTCTGAATCCAGAAATGACGAAGTTCCACACAAACTTTTACCCCCCTCCCCATTCTACTCTTTTAGGGGGAGAGAAGTTTCTTAAAATCCTTTCTTAGCTAAACTCTCATATTTTTCTGGGTAATCAGAAGTCTAATTACCAATTCCAAAATTTACAACTTTAAAAATGACAATTTTTCTGTACGTATCCCCATTTTAACCTTCCCAATAGATGTAATCTAAAAAAATATTAAAACAGATCATGTTTAATCATAAACAAAAGCCTTAATACCAATTTCATGCTTCTAAGTCCAAAAATGATGAAGTTCAATACAAACTTTCACCCCCCATTCTCCTCCTTCATGGGTTGAGTTTCCCAAAATTCTTTCCTAGCCTATGTTCACCAGGGATAATGTAGGATTCTGGTAAAATTTTTTTAAATCGGCCCATAGTTTCGGAGAGTATTCAATGCAAACAAACAAAAAATCAAATTTTTCCTCTCTATAATATTAGTATAGACAAAAATGTATACGATCATTGGTCTAGATCAGGGGTCTCCAAACTTTCCAGCCTTAGGGCCATACTGATTACTCCAGTAAGTTCCGAGGGCCAAAACCATATTATCATTGTTGCCGGTGGTAAGAAGTGAAATAGTCCACTGAAGAAAAAAAAGTCCGAAAAAGTACACAACGTTTAAAAAAGGCTGCAAATCGGACTAAAGTCCGCAAAACGGCAACACTGCATATTATTAATTTTCCTGTCATTATCTGTAATTTCTAGATTAGTCGTAGAGTACGAGCCATGAGGAGTAACGTGACACGACATCTGGTGGACACAAGCGGAAATAGGTAGTACCTTCTATCGCTAACAGATGGCGCTAATGGCACGTACAGAATAATCTCGTTGGTTCGAGAAAGTTCTGGTGTCTTCCACTCACTTCTAGATGGCAGTAATTGGAATATATAAGAAGGCTAGTGGCGCAACCACAAGTCAGTTCCTATGACACTGTTGTTAAATAAAATATTGCATACCTCCTTAAAACGTGTTTGTGCGTGTTTAAGTTTAAGACATCTTTATAAGAGTATTTTGATTTGAATTGTTGCTTTTGTGTGTGAATTAGTAGTATGGAAAAGAAGCGAAAAATTGATAGTGAATGCAGAAAATTCAAAGATCAGTGGAACATTCAGTATTTCGTAATTGAGTCCAGTAACAAGGCGCTATGTTTGATTTGCAATGAAAGCATAGCCGTTCTCAAAGAATATAACATTAAACGTCATTATGAAACAAAACATTTTCAAAATTACTCAAAATATACAGGAAGTTTGCGGACAGAAAAATTCGAAGCTATGCAGCGCGGATTGAAATCGCAGCAATCTTCATTTACAAAACTCAAAACTGAACAAGAGGCTGCAACTCGTGCCAGCTTTCGTGTGGCTCTTGAAATTGCAAAACGTGGAAAACCATTCACCGATGGAGAAATGATCAAAGAATGCATAATTGCAGTAGCCGAAGAAATGTGCCTGAAAAGGTAAATTTATTAAAAACTGTCAGTATGTCAGCAAACACTGTGGCTCGAAGGGTAGAAAACATCGCTGAAAATATATCCTCTCAACTGTTCGAAAAAATGGACATTTTGAGTGGTTTTCTTTGGCCTTGGATGAGTCAACGGATGTGTCAGATACTGCTCAGGTGTTGATTTATATTCGAGGAGTAGATAAAAGCTATGAAGTGCACGAAGAACTTCTTGATATGTATAGTATTCATGGCACAACTACTGGTACAGATATTTTTAAAGGAGTTGAAATGGCCATTAATCAAAAGAACCTTCGATGGAAAAACTTGAAATGTATTACAACTGATGGAGGCAAAAACATGAGTGGGAAAGATAAAGGAGTGGTCGCTCTTGTGTCAAAGGCTGTAGAAAATGACGGTGGTTCAAAACCATTAGTCTTACATTGTATCATTCATCAACAGTCTTTGTGCGGAAAATGTTTGGATATGTCTGACGTTCTGAAACCAGTCATATCAACTGTTAATTTTATCAGATCTTTTGGGCTGAATCACCGACAATTCCGACAATTTATTGAAGAGATTGGAGAAACTGACTTACCTTATCATACTGCCGTACGCTGGCTTAGTTGTGGGAAAGTCCTTCAGCGCTTTTTGAACTTCGAGCAGTGATCGAAATTTTTTGAATGAAAAGCATCGCCCTCTTACTGAATTACAAAACAACGCATGGCTGTGGAAGTTAGCATTCTATGTTGATTTGACAAAACATGTGAACGAACTGAATTTGGGATTGCAAGGAGAAAACCAGCATCTTCCTGATTTATACACTAATATCAAATCATTCCGGAAGAAATTGAGACTGTTTCAATCACAACTACGAAGTAAATGTTTTTCACATTTTAAAACATGTGAAATATTCAGCCACACTACTGAGACTGAGTTTCCTATCGATTTTGCAATCGAAACTTTGAGTGCTTTGAAGATAAATTTTGATACTCGTTTCTCGGACTTTGATGCCATTGCGAATCAAATTAAGATTTTTCAGAATCCTTTTGATACTGACATTGAAACCCTAGCCCCGGAACTTCAAATGGAAATGATTGATCTACAATGCAGTGATATAATTAAGAACAAATATCAAAACTCATCTTTGTTGGAATTTTATAAGAGTCTTCCACTGACACAATTTGATAATTTGCATAAATTTGCTCGTGGTCTGTTTTCTGTTTTTGGTACTACTTATTTGTGTGAGAAAACCTTCTCAAAATGAAGTACACAAAAAATGTTTACAGATCGAAATTAACTGATGAGCATCTTAAATCTCTTTTAATAATTGGTACAAGTAAAATTAGTCCACAACTACAAACTATTGTCAGTGGAAAATCTCAATTACATAAATCTCATTAGTATTTCATATGTCATTATGTTTGTTATAAGTTAGGTGATTATTTAAAATGTATAAAATGTTAGTTGGATTCATTTCAATAATTTGTTAGTTATTATATACTGAAGTTAAATTTTCTGCATATTATACATGTCTTTACTCATTACAATTCTGTGTTTCTTTATCCAACTTATCACAAAAACAATAACAATAAGCCTACAAGAATGTTATGAGTTAGCGGAGTTAGCCCATGACCATATCAATGTAGATGTCATATTAATAATTATTCAACATAAAATTAGAATACTTCAGTAAACTAAATTTAATTTGCTATAAAAATTATTTGTTCTCTAAAAGGAGTTTTCAAGTATGCTAGCTCTCCGCGGGCCGGACAAAATCTGTCCGCGGGCCGTAGTTTGGAGACCCCTGGTCTAGATCAAAATAAAGGAACGCAATGTATTCTTTCTTTGTGCTTTAAATGGAATGAATAACCGAAGCAAAAAAAGCAACTAATATTGGAACTCAGTACCCCTTGTGTCGTCACACATCTTTTTGGTCTGACGAGAAATTTAAAGGGTAAGACGTAAACTTTAAATCGCAATTATGCCGAAACTATTTTTTTCTGAAAAAAGATATTAAGAAGATAGTTCTTTAAAAGGCAAAGAAAAATATTTGACATATTTCCAGATTAATATAAATTTTATGCTTACCATCTATTGGTTATCAAATAATCTCGAAAACACTCGTGGCCTTCTCATATGTCGCGCATATTCGAAATCCTCCAGATTTTCTGTCTCGATTTATTTGCAATAATAGGGGTGGTTAGATAAACAGAATCATAGAGTGCCAGTTGAGACACATGTCACAATCACACATCACTTAACACGTGCGAGTGAAATGTAAGCTATATCAAAGACGATCTCGAAAAGGTTGTATTTGCGGATTTTCCTGTAAAAAGTCTTTGATATTTTGTATTCTTTGTGTAGTGATGGAAGATATAAGAGTAGACCGATTGTTTGAAATTTCTGTCTTATATAGTTCTGTTTTAACAACGTAACTGGTTGTTTAGTAAGTTTTGTTGTTTGGCTAGGTTCATCGTTTTATTTTTCTAAAAATTTTAGTGCTTTTTTACAAAAATTGTGATTTTTTTTGTAAATCGGTCAGCTCATTAATATTTTGTTTAAAATCTGACTTGTCACACTTTTTTTAAATGGATTATTTATAATCATCTGCTACTCTGGGAGAGGGATGAAATCTGCAATCCTCAATGGTTTTTCTATTGTTTTGTTTCATATCGCTAATTTGTATTGCTGACTTCGTATTGCAGACATGGAATACCACCAGAGCTTTTATTTTAGGAGTAAGAAGAAACTTTAAATTATAAAAGTTAAAGTATTTTTACTGGACCGTCAGAATTTGTCATCAGATAAAACAAAAGAGCATCGAAAATGTGTTTAAAAATTTGGTTTTTTTAAATGGAACACCCTGTATATTATTATTTTTTTGGCTTCCTTACTTTACTCCTATTTTAAAAATATATATGTTGTATATTTCTTTCTACTGTTTAACCAGTATTTCACTTTAAAATATTGCATATTTAAAAAATTCTAGAGTGCCGAGAAAACAAAATTTAGCCTATTTGTTAATCGATTACTGATTAAAATATTCGTTGTAATTTAATGTAATGAAAAAAATGTAGATTGCGGTAAATTTTGTTTTCTCAGCAATCTGGATGTTTTAAATATGCAATATTTTAAAGTGAAATACTGGTTAAGCAGTAGAAAGAAATATACAACATATATATTTTTAAAATTAGAGTAAAGTAAGGAAGCCAAAAAAAAGTTAATATACAGGGTGTTCCATTTAAAAAAAAATAAACCTGGTATTTTTAAACATATTTCCGATGCTCTTTTGTTTTATCTAATGACAAATTCTGACGGTTCAGTAAAAATACTTCAACTTTTGTAAAGTTTCTTCTTACTCTTAAAATAAAAGCTCTGGTGGTGCTCCAAAATATACGGAAAAACCCTGTATTTATTTTTTTACTTGAAAACAAAACAATTACATACCATTTATAAAATTGCAAATTTACAACCCCAGAAAAAGATACAGTGAAAAAAACGTTGAAGGCTGCAGATTTTAACCCTTCCGCAGGGTAGTATATGGTTACAAATATTATTTTATTGTCCGTCTGGTATATTATTTGACAAATAATAATATTATGTCAAAGTCAGTTAAATACGAAATATTTCCCTAGGGCGTTATTAAAAAAAATAACGCCCTAGGGCCTACAAATTTACCAATAAATAAACAATAAATTATCTTCATTTAAGCATTTATTACGAAAATACAAACATACTTACACAATAAACTTATCATAATAAAAATTATTTTTTAAAGTAAAACGTATAATTTTCAAACTGACCGGAAAATTCCACATTTCCATACCCCACCGCAGTTGCTGTGTTACTTGAAGTAATACTTTTCCCAACTACAAGGGAAGCATTAGCCAATTTGGAGCTTTCACTATCATCCACGTACCCTCGTGCTACCTCATTAAGCTCTCGGAACTACCTCCCCCATCAGAATGAATTGTTGCCGCTGTACGTCTTAAACAATGATCTGTGTACGCCTTAGCATCAGGTAAACCCAAATATGTAGCAATCTTAAAGGGTATATTCCCAAATGTATTTTTACCTATAGGCTGCACAATACATCGTTCATCATGATAGCACAAAAAAACCTATCAATAGGTGCACTTTTAGGTCGCAAAGACACACACACATAGTCCCGAATTAACTTTGTTGCGCACATTTCACTGTCATCAATAACCAAAAAGCTCCTTGCTTGCCCATTTTTACTTTGTGGAATGTCAATAAATATATGCTGACCCATATCACGCACATCGGAAAACTTCATTTTCACAAGCTCGTCTCTTCTACAATCTTCGAATACACCTATCACTAATGCAACTTTATCTGCCAAATATTTTTCAGTCGGCGCTTCTTTCAAAAAAGTTATAATTTGTTCTTGTTCGCGAGTCAGAACCTTCGACTTTTTAGGCTGATAATTTCTCCCAAGTTGCTTTAGGAACTGTTGCAGAGAAATCAACTTTTTATTACTTCTTATCTTCTTATGAACTATTAATTCTTTACGTAACATTGAAAACTTTGTCCAAAGGGAATTTGGAGAATATGACTCTGACAAATCTTGAAAATAAGCCATCAAAACGGTTTCGTCCACATGGTCCACGCAGTGTTCCGTCAGTCAGGCCTCAAAATGGAAATATTCTTTCTCGTAAATCCGCCTAGTTTTTTCTGGCACAAGCGCATGCTCAGCTTTAGCAGCTTTTACTAAAATATCTTGGGGGAGATGGGTATTTTCCACTACTTTGGACATTTTTATGCCTCAATCGCAAAAATCATTTTTATGTGCTGTCTTATTGACAGATAACTTACAACCATGGTTACCACAATTACGTTTCGACAATTTTTTCAGGTAAATGCTAGTACTTGATTTGGTTTAAACTAATACATTCAAAATTCATTCAAATTTTTCTCTTATAAAGAATATTTAGTCGGACAACGTTGAAGGCACCACGGGTATTAAGGATAATAACGCTTTCGGTCAAAGTATATCCCTCGGGCCAAAGGCCCTCGGGAAACACACCATCGACCTCAAGCGTTATTATCCTTATAATACCCTTGATACCTTAATAACTATAAGAAAGCCTTGAAAAATATAAACATCTATACCCAATTTTATGGGTCTATGTTTATTCACACTTATAAAATATTTTTTTCTCCAACCGTCAAAAAATGTTGACATTTTTGTACTAGTTTCTGGTGCAAAAGCTATCAATCATACCGTACAAAAATGTGCTCGTTGCTCAGCAACACTTTTAATCCTAGGATTAAAAGCAATTGCATTTGAGATCTTTTAAATACCTAAATGTATTAATTTTGACTTGGTTGGAGAAAAAATAGTATATATCATACGAACTAAAAGTGCTTATTTTTACTTGCAATTTCGCATTCGCTCGGCTGCGCTGCGCTCAGCCTCGCAACTGCAAAAATTGCCCGTAAAAAAAGATGAGTTTTAATGCTTATAATATAATATACTATTTTTGTAAAAACGTAACAGCCTTGTAATTAAAAAGTTATGAAGTTTGATACATATGTTTATAAAAACGTTTTTTCGTATTTTCATACAAGAAGGCCGTCTTCCTGGACAGAGCTGTCAAAACTTGAAGTACTTCAAGTAAAATTTTACTTGAAGTACTTTTTTGTATTTCAAGTATTTTACTTCAAGTACTTTTTATTAGGAGGTACTTGTACTTGTACTTGTACTTGATTAGTTTTTATGAAGATACTTGGATTTTGATTTGATTTGACCAAGTAAATTACTTGGAGTATTTATTTAAGTACTTGAAGTATTACGATGTACTTGAAGTAAAAAAAAGTACTTCAAGTAAAAAGAATACTTTAAGTAAAGAAAGTACTTAAAGTAAGTAAAAAGTACTTGAAGTAAAAACAATACTTCAAGTAAATAAAAAGTACTTGAAGTAAAAAATAAGCCAAGTACTCGAATTTACACGCCTTAGATAATCGTACAAACAAGTTAAAACAAGAAATACGCTTAGCGCTCTTTGAATTGGATCCAACAGCAAGACAAGTGTAACTATTACTGAGAATTAGACTTTTTGTTCTTTTTTCGAAATCAATCCTTACAAAAAATCCTTTATTTTGATACCCAATTTGTTATATTTAATAATGAATATTAACAGCCATTTTTCATGACAATTTTGTTATCGAACGCATTCAGGATACGAAACAGTTTCCAAATCACTTCCGAAAATGTCAAAAACGTGACAGTTCAAGAATATTTTATTGGTGCGATTTGACGTTTGATGGAGCGGTTCCCCAACTATTTCGTATTGTGAATGCGTTTATTATTACCTTCATTTGAACGAAAACCCCTGTATTTTAATAGGCAACTTAAACAAAATTTCCACTAATAAAATGAAAACGACATCATAATTGAAGTTAGGTTGTTCTGCCTTGATTTTGTGTTGATGGGAAATTAAAATATTTCCCAAGAATAGGTTTTGGGTGCCAACCTGCTGTAGGCACCTATATGAAAACACTCGCTTTTGACAGATGTATCAGATGCCAACGGGTGCCAACGCCAACTAACCACAACTTAAAGCTTTTAGGAGTTGTTGGAAAACCCCGTTTTGAGGAATAAACCCTCTAACTTCCTTACAAAAAATACTACTCAAGTATAATTTGTTTTACTTGAAGTACTTTTAATTACTTTAAGTACTTTTATGTACTTCAAGTACTTTGGTTTACTTCAAGTACTTTGGTGTAATTCAAGTACTTTGTTTTACTTCAAGTACTTTTTGTTTTACTTCAAGTACTTTGTTTTACTTTAAGTACTTTGGTTTACTTCAAGTACTTGGATTTACTTCAAGTAAAATACTTGGGTGGTACTTCAAGTACTTTTTCAATTTACTTGAAAATGCAAGTACATTTTAATGCATACTTGGTACTTGTACTTGAAGTAATTTTTAAAAAATTAAAAACTTGGTACTTGTTCTTGAAGTACTATTTAAGAGTACGTTGACAGCTCTGTTCCTGGAGGAGTGGTAATTATCCCCTCTACTACCCACTTACCTACGCCAGTGGGTTTTTTAGGTGTCATATTGACAGTTACTAAATGAAAACAATTGAAGTGACTGTGCCATTATGCACGTCTTCTAGATACGCCACTGAATACGCCTCGTAATAAAAAACAATAAGCTAATCGGTTAATGACGATAGAAATACCGTGTAAATGCGATTCCTTTAAGGAAAGCTCAAGCTAAAAAAAAACAATTTTGAAAATTATACCTGTCCAATTATTATACACAAATTTATTTATATTAGGCTTTGTAGCAATGATCAGTAGCGGAGTCACCTTAGCCCAAAAAATGTTAAAACCTCGGAACCCAGCGACTGTGTATAAAATTTAAAATAAACTATTGAACTTAATAATTTATTATCCTTATAAAAATGTTTACCCTCAAAAAATTCCGTTTTTCCCTAGGGGTGAATACCACCCCTTCTAGAGGGTGGAATTTTTTTATCAAAAATAAGAGGAAGTGGATAGATTGATTAATTTAAGAACTTTTGTTTTAAAAGTTTTTTCCAAGGATTTGAGTTATTCGAATAAAATGTCATTTTTCAACCAAAAAAAACACGTTTTCAGAGTTTTTTCAAAAAAACTCGAAAGTAAGCATTTTATCAAAAATATCATTCTTACCAAAATGTAGCTTATAAAAAACAAGAATGGTGAGCTTTTGATGTCCATAAACCAACCAAAAATACAAACAGACTTATACCCTTTGAAGGTTGGTTCTTTTTCGTCAAATGCAAACATTAAAAAATTTTAACTTAATATAACCAAAAAAGATACATTTTTCGGGAAAAGCTCATAATACTTTTTTAGTACTTGAAAAGACCTTTATTTTTATTTTTATAAAAGTCTCTAGCGCTAAAATTAACAGTTATGGCCAAAATAAATTGATCTCTATTTTTTTTGATAAAAAATGTGAAAAAAATCCCCAATTCCACCCTAATTGAAAATAATCTTTGTCACCTTCAATTTACTTTTTTATGTATTTGTAATAGTTAAAAGGTTGACTTTTAAAGTGTATTTTAAAAAAATAAGATTATTTTAAAGTTATTAATCTTCGGAATAATAAGATAATTAATCTTACTATTTACTAATTTTTCGAAAAATTAGGTAATAATTCTTTCTAATTACTAATTATCTAAGTCAATAAACAATTAATATGCTGATTATTGATTTCTAGAACAAGGAACAGAAGTTTCCTAATAAATTAATAGTTAAAGTTAAAATAGTATGTTATTATGCTCATTTAAATCGGTTTATTAGTCCGGAAGATATGGTCAATAAAAAAATCCAAAAGAAAACATTTGAAATAATTTAATTATTCTTGTTTAATCGATCTTTCGGAATTGGTAATATTTTGGTTTAGGATCTACAATGCAATAAACAAGTGGGGCTACACTTATTTTTGGCGATAAAAAATAGAAAAATATAGTTATCCGTAATTTTTTTCCTACTCTTTGGCGGATTAATAATATTAATAATAAAATAAACTTTAACAAAATAAAAATATATAAAAAAATTTTACTTAAATTTCAAATATATATATATATATATATATATAATATATATATATATATATATATATATTTATATATATATATATATATATATATATATATATATATAATAAGGGTGCATCGCCAGACTGGCCTTAGGAAATTTCCAGGTAAATTTTGATACATTAAATATTGGCTCCCTATTGAATTTACAACAAAATTGTATTAGACTATTTTGAAGACGTTGATAAGATTAGCTCACATTCTAAATTTCTTTTTTCTGATAAGGCAATTAAAAGTTATTTAAGAAAATCTATTTGTAAAACGTTGCATCCTGCTACATACCTCAATGAATCCACCAGTAATAAATAAATGTCTTGTCAACTTTTTAATTCACGTTTTATTGTATTAGTTTTTTAAAATGTTTTCGGTATTGGGAAAATAAAATGAAAATAGTTATCGAAAAGTATCCGACATGTTCTTTACGTTCTTTCCTGACAGACACATTTCAAGTAAGACAACAGTTCAAAAATCGTTCATAAGTTTGAGAAAAAGGTACTGTTATTAATAAATGCAACTGCTTAAGCGAAATACTAATGTACTGAGGAAATAAGAAAATAATGCCGATTTGTGTTTTACTTCATGAAAGAAATAAAAAAGACCATTCTTGGCAAAGTTGTAGGAAGGTCACAGCACAGCACTACAAAATTAAAGAAATATAAATATCATCCGTACAAATATCAAAGATATCAGGAATTAAGGGAAGGCGATGAGATCCGAAGAGCAGATTTTTTTTGAAGTTATGGAAATGGCGAATAACGATAGGGACTTCTTACGCAATATTTGTTTTAGTGACGAATGCACCTTCACATTAAACAATGAACCAAACGTTCAAAACATCAGATACTGGAGCAAAGAAATGAACACAGATTTATCTACAAGGACTCAATATCCTCACAAGGTAAACGTTTGGGCGGGTATATTTGGACATCGGATTATTGTACCTTTTTTTTTGAATCACAATTTGGGAACAGAAACTTTTTTAGAACTATTACAAAATCAAGTGGGGCCGGCATTGGAAGAAGTTGCACCTGACAATCAAGACATTTGCTTTCAAATGGATGGTTGTCCTGCACACAATTCACAAGAAGTAAGGGAATATGTTCAAAATGTTTTCAATGGACTCACTATAGGACCAAATTACACCATAAATTGGCCAGCTAGTTCTCCTGATCTTTCGCAAACAACTTCTTTCTTTGGGGTCATATCAAAAATGTTATTTATACAAATTTGAGTTATCAAAATTTAGAAGAATTAAAAGTTTCAATTTCAGCGGCGTGCGATCGACTATCGGCCTTTCAACTTCATAACCGTTTAGGATATTGCTTAGCAGTAAACGGAGGTCTGTATGAGCATCTAATAAAAAACATTAGCTTTAAGTTTCAATGTGTTGTGTTAAAACGTATTTTTAGACAGTTTTTAAGTGTGTTTTTCACCTTTCTATAAAATTGTTCAATTAGGTAAAAATCTCATTATGTAGTTCCATGTAATTACTTGTATTTATTAAATGATTACAACCATTATTTTCTCTTCAATACTGCAAAACATGTTGAAATAACTAATACAAAGTAAAACGTGAATTAAAAAGTTGACAAGAATTTTTTTTATTACTGGTGGATTCATTAAGGTATGTAGCAGGTATGCAACGATTTTACAAATAGTTTTTCTTAAATAACTTTTAATTGCCTTATCAGAAAAAAAACGAAATTTAGTATGTGAGCTAATCTTATCAACGTCTTCAAAATAGTCCAATACAATTTTGTTATAAATTCAATAGGGGAGCCAATATTTCAATAATGTAGTCTGGCGATGCACCACCCGGTATATATTGTTTTTTATTGTGCATCAAAATTTAAAAAATTTCTATAAGAAACTTTAAAATTACTCAATTATTTAGATCTTTACGGCATTGTTTTTTTTTTTTTTTAATTTTCCACTAAGAAAATTAAAAATGAGAATTACCAATTATTAAAATAATTAAAAATTGTAAGTATTTAATTACTAATGGTTCAAATAATTAATTTTAGTAATTTAATCACTAATTATTTAAGTTTAATAAATAAAAATTATTAAATTACTTATTGTTTTATTAGTTAATAATTTGACTTATTTAATTACTAATTATTGGAATTATTAGTTATGAAACTATTTAAAATACTTATTATAAGAATAACTGAACAGTTAATAATTATCGAACTATTCATTAATGTTAAATCTTAAATTATTAATTTTATAAATAATGAATAGTTAATTTTTTTAAAAAGATTTTTGCCAACCACTGCTTTGTAGCAATATAACATCCTACTATATCCATCCCAATTCGACCGGACTACAAACCACTTAAATATTAATTCAACAGCCCCCGTTAATGACTAAAAAACCCCTATCACCTCAAAGGGTGAACTACTGGGTGAACTCTATATTACACCAGACCAATCCGGTGTGTTCAACCCTTAACCGACTACCAATCGGATCGCTCGGCCTCGGTCTGTGCACCAGTGATCGGCGCTCTTTTAACCCTCTGTCGCAATGGGCGGGTTAACGTACAGGGTGGACGAAACGCGAAGTCAAAAGTTTTAATCTCGATTTTGTAGTTAAACGGTGTCGGGAGTGGTTGGTGATTTTTTTTGCTGAAGGTAAGTCGTGTTGGAATTTACTATGTATTTTATTATTATTATTATTATTATTTTTAATTAATAGCAGTAGGCTTGTAATGTTAGTTATTTACCTAACAAATGCGGAAAGAGATTTATTCCGTACGCCGCAGCAGTTGCACGAACACAGGAAGCGAAGCCAGAATATTTGTAATCATCTGCTACTCTGGAAAAAGGATGAAATCTACAATCCTGAATGGTTTTTCTATTGTATCGCTTTATATAGCTAATTTGTATTGCTGACTTTGTATTGCAGACATGTATTAATTTTTGTTTACATGGAAACGGCAAAATTACATACTATGTCTGAAATTGCAAATTTACAACCCGAAAAAAAATACGGTGAAAAAAATGTTAAAGATTGCAGCCTTGCAAAATTTAAATATCTATCCCCAATTTCATGAGTCTGTGTGTCCACATTTATATATTTTTTTAAAACTTAACAGCCTTGTAATTGAAAAGTTATGAAGTTGCAAGTTATTTGAATTTAAAATCTGTTCTTATAAGCCATAGTTAGCCATGGATACAACCCAAAGTTTGGCAAAGTTAAGTCGCGTTAGCCATGGTTCGTCTTGGAAACCAAACAAAAATATAAATATTTGACCGAAGTCAATTTTGGGTTGTATCCATGGCTAACTATGGCTTATAAGAACAGATTTTAAATTCAAATAACTTGCAACTCGTTTATCCGAACATAGATAAGTTATATATATTTGAAAAGAGGAAGATTAGCAAAATTTGAATTTTCAATCATATACAGGGTGTTCCATTTAAAATAACGAAGTTGATAGTGATTTGTTAATTTTCCGATCATCATTTGTTTCATCTTACACCATGAAAATCTTCATGAAAAATCCTGCAACTTTCATATAAACTATTTTTTTCTATCTATAAAAATAAAAATTTTAAAGGGGTGCGCAATTATACGGGAAAACCCTGTACATATGTTTATACAGTGTGTCTACGTAAGTTGGAACCATATGGAAAACTTTTTTATTATTAAGTTTACGAAAAAAAGTTATTCCTAATAAAAAGTTCTGCATGATCTAAAACTTATAATGCAACCATTAGATATCAATTTTTTTAAGTCGTATACGAGGTTGGTCAAAAAATATGAATTTTACTCAAGAGTAAAGTACCTTTATTTTTTACAATACAGAAAAATGCTAAAAAGTGCTAAATGGCTTAATTATGCTGTTGCGTTACAGCAAAAAGCTAGAGACAATCGTGATTCCAGATTTGACCGCTCCAGACTTTTTTTTTAGGGCTATTTAAAGAAAAGAGTCTAATGGCCGGTTGCACCAAAAGTATCTTAAGTAGACCTTTATTAAGAAGCTCTTAAAATTAAGGGTAACTTAAATTGTTTTCGCTTTCACCATTAGATTTTTATTGCAACTTAACTAAGACTACTTAAAAAGATGGCAACGTTGCATCGTTCTTCTTTTTTATTGTTGGCCTTTACAACGCGAATAATCAGAATTAACTGATATGAGATCTTTCCTTTTCTAGCTTGTGTTTCATTTCAATGATAGAAGTAATCCGACTTGAATCTTTGTAAATAATTAAAGCTATTTTTTTCATCTTATAGACATTATAATACAAAATCAGTCGTTAGTTTGTGATTTTTTGTTGTAAAATCAATAACAATATGGGAAAAAAAAGATCAAGAGCGCCTTTCTACGGCCATGGAAAGGGAATAATTATTGTCAATATGAAATATAAAAATAAATACATCATAAAAAAAACTTTTATTATTTTATATGAACAAATTAAATATTCCTAATTTACAAGTAAATACTTAAAATTTAAAAGCTAATACAAACTTGTCATGTTTAAACTAAAGCTCATCTTCAATTTGCTCAAGTAAGCTGAGCACTGTTGGTTTCGTTAATTTGAACCTTTTGAAAAATGTAAGATTATCCATCTCGTCAAAACAGTTCTTTTTAAAAATAACAGAACAATGTCCAAAAGAATAAAAAAAGGTAAATAAATCTCAAAATTGCCACAAGTTATAAAAATTCACTGTCTCTACATTTTTCTTGGAAATCTAATTAACATCGCATTTATAATATCACAATCCAAAACACCATTGTTTAAAAACTCCGTTTTTACATAATTTTTATCAAACTAATTATTTAAAACTGCAAACAAACGAAAAATAAATAAACACTTAACAAAATATTTGCCGAATGTCAACTTCAAATTACTTAAGGGATCATTAAGTACAGAAAATCCTACAATTAAGGACTAATTTCAGCTGGTGCAAGAAACATTTAAAACTTAAGGGGCAGTTAATGCTTAAGAACAACTTAAGTGTCGCAAAAAGTGTTGGTGCAACCGGCCATAAGTTAATAAGCCACAGACCATCCCTTAACTAAGGCATGACATTTTCAATGAAATCCGCGAAACATTTTGCGAAAAGTCATGGAACATGTGTTGAAAAAGGCACGACTGTGTAAACCAGAAAATGGGCGACATCTGCGAGATGTTATTTTTTACGTTTAGGCTTAAATTATTTCCCATTTACAGGCTGCATTTTCATAAAATAATGTTAATAATTTATTTACAACTAGTAAGTTATACAGCATTTAAATCCTAACGTTCTTTTTGCGCCACCCTGTACTAACCAAATCTATCAGGCAAGGAAAAGACACCCTTCGCAACAGTTAGGTATACTTTTTTTCTAAAAGCGCAACGTAAGGAAATTACACCCAGAATTTGAAATACCTACTATGTTTTATTTAAAATTTAATTACAAAATAGTAAAAACACAACAAACTTAATAGATTTTTAATTTTAATGCCAAAATCTTGCCCAATTTAATGCCTCTAAAATGCTCGCTGTCGAGATGTCGATGTCGATCACACGATCACTGTCCAGAATTACCAAACACATTATATCTACAGGGTGTCCTAATAAGGTCGTTCTCCGGCGATATCTCGAAAACCCTTCATCGCATAGCTTTCGAAAAAAAATATTTATCGTAAAACCGGCCTCAAATAAATGCTGGAAATTATTTTCAAGTTTCTAATTCCACCGCTAGAGGGCGTAAAACTAAGAACAATTGAAAACACGGATTATTTAAAAATATGCCATATTAACTTATGTCGTTGATAGTTTTCTTACAAACTATGTAAAATAAGGAAACTTTTTTCTATTAAGTGTTTTTCCCTAACCTGTCAAATATGGGGAAGGGAGAAAAGCGAATGTACATTTGAAAAAAAATGAAACAACTTTTTTTCGGCTTAACCGATTTTGATAAACTAGGTCTTGTTTAAAAGAATTTTTACCAGGGCTTACGATAAAATATTAGTATAATTAATTTATTTTTTTGTTTTATCCCTAGAGATTAATTTGTGTCAAAGTTATAAATTTTGTCATTTTTTTTTAAATTTAAATGCAATGGTATTATTATTATTATTATTATAAGCCCATTAATAAGAGCATGAGAAAGTAAAAAAACTGCAACTCGATATCTTAATTAATTCTCGACTTATTGCTGAAAAACTGAATTGCTCGTATCCTTTCCTATTTTAAGTTCTCAGATAAACAACGCGGCGTTTTATCGAGAATGCCATGACAACAAAAACCATTTATTTTTCTACGAATATTAAATAACATCAATAAAATCCTTATTATTTCTTTATCATCAACTTAATAACATCATTCGTAATTACACGACTCGTGGGTAATAATAGCTGATTTAATATTATCTACGGGCTTTGGCTAATTGTATCTTCATTGTGCTAGAATAGAATGCACATTTCCAGTTTCTCTTAAACGAATTGTCAAACGTCTAAACACTTTTTTATTACAATGCCGTCTTTCTAAATATCTTATGGCATATTGTCTTGCAGCAATAGAGGCATTTTGTAAATTTTCAAAATAAACAGCGAGTATATCAAGTTATCAATCTGGTCTAATTATTTGCATTATAAAGGCCAATAACACGGGTTAACAAAAAAAAGGGGTTGTGTGCTGGGTGTCGGACTAAGATTTTTTTGCGTATTTTTTCCACTGAAAACGCATCTAAAGTCAAAATTGGGGGTCAAACAGCAAAAAAACCACAAGGTACATTTACCGGCAGAAACTTGCTACCACGGTTACACTACATAAAAATGTATATATAAAAAAGCTTTAAATGGTCTATAAAAAAGTTATATAAACATTTTTTATAAGACAAATAATAAAGGAGATATAAACGAAAATGTAGTTTTGACAAAAAATTTCAGTCCAAAATAGATTTTTTTTAAGAATATGATTTTTGTTTTTTTTTTAATAATAAATCATTTATTTTATTTATTTAAATCCCAAATTACTGAAAATTTGCAGAAAAAACCCAAAAAATAAAAAAAAATATAATTTTCAATTTTTTTCCAGAGCTACCTTAAAAAAATCCTGAAAATCCGGTTTTTTGATTATAACTCGAAAAATATTGCATTTAGACAAAAAAGTTATATAACTTAAATTAAAGGCCTTATAAGAATACATAGTTTATCGCCTATAAAGTTTCGTGTATCTTTTATATTTTTTAAGATATAAACGTTTTAATTAAAAAAAAAATCGTTAATATCTGAAATTTCGCCTTTTCTCGATTATTTGCTGTTTGACCCCCAATTTTGACTTCAGATTCGTGCTAAGCGGAAAAAAATACTGCAAATAATCCTAGTCTGACAGCCAGCACACACCACTTTTTTTTGTGGGCCTGTGTAATCAAAAAAAGATGAAGATGCATCGTTGCCGCCTTCCTAAGTACTCTTAAGGCGCGTAGACATAGAACAAAACATCGTATCGTAACAGGATAGTTCCGTAACATGTTGGACGGACATCGTAACAGCGTAACTCTGTAACATCGGAACATCACGCGTCCCATCAGTTGTCGGTTTTTCAGCGTCACTTCAAAGAGATGATATGGGCTGATGTTGCGTCGTCTGTTTGCAAGTTTGGACGGGAATGCGTAACAAGAGCGCGCCAATACATTTATTTTTATTAATTAAGATGGTACATGGAAAAAGATGGAACGTAAGAATGTTCTGCTATAGGTTATAACACAATAATTTATCGAAACACCGAACTTCGATGCGTAACAAAAAATTGTTGCGCGACGATGTTGCGAAACGAAGATTTGTTCTATGTCTGTACGCGCCTTTAGTTAGGTTGCAATAAAAATCTACTGGTAAAAGCGAAAAATGTTTAAGTTGTTCTTACTTTTAAGAGCTTCGCAGTAAAAATCTACTTAAAATAACGTTGGTGCAACCGGCCATTATTTATCGTTTTAAATAT
The DNA here is from genome assembly GCA_019359885.1 of Listronotus oregonensis. Classification (NCBI taxonomy): domain Eukaryota; kingdom Metazoa; phylum Arthropoda; class Insecta; order Coleoptera; family Curculionidae; genus Listronotus; species Listronotus oregonensis. The sequence goes on from JAHBCN010000730.1 coordinate 106,204, forward strand.
AAAAAAATAATTTATTTATAAAAAGATCAAATTTTCCTATGTCAATTTATTGACAAAACAAATTGCCACGAAAAATTCAAACTGTCCAAATAAAAAAATTGCAGCTAGAAAAATTGCAACAAGAAAATTTTTAAACTGTAATAATGCCTTTTAAAATTTTTTCATGTTCCGACTCTTTTCCATTTCACACTTCACCGAAACATCGAACTTTCTTAAAATATTCCAGGCTTCATTATAAATTTAAATTTACACATCTCGTTGGGTCGGGTCCTCGATATCACTTTTTTATGAATAGTATCAATCAATTGAAGGTGTTGGGGTGACAAGTTTAAAAAATAATTATCGAAAGATGACTGTCATAAAAAATGAATCAATTTAAAAAATTTGCGCGCACATTGTGAGCCGTGACGAAACTTTTATTTGCATATTTTTTTTCGAAGGGGTCTGGTTAACCTTGCGTGTATACTGTATTAACACATAAGCTATTTTAATCAGTTTTTAGTTTTTGTACTTCTCTGAGAGAAAGAAGTATTGGAATGGAAAAAATTGCAACTGAACATTTTTGCAGATCTTTACGGTTTTGAGATCCCTAAATTACTAAAAACATAGTTTCATTTATCTGTCGGCACATTTATTTTCCTTGTCACTGCTTTTTATTAGGAGGAAGGTCAAATTTGAACGGGAATTTAATTCATAATTGTGAGACACCTTTTTATTATAGACCACATTTTATAAAATAATTTTAAAATTTTAAAACGGAGAATGATTTTTTAATCATTTTTACAGGTCATTAAATGATGGTGATTTAGCAGCTGCTATTTTTTGTGATTTAGTTAAAGCATTTGACTGTGTAAATCCTTCTATTCTGTTAAAAAAAATTGAAATTTATAGATTTCGTTGTGTTTCTTCAATTGCTTCAAGTCATAACTTCAAAGATCACCAATTGTTTGTTTTAATAATGTTATGTCAGAAAGTAGAAATTTAAATTGTGGTATTTCTTAGGGTTCTGTTCTTAGACCTTGATTATTTTTATTATATATAAATCATTTATAAAATAACAAAAATACAAATTCTGTATATGATATAATTGAAATTGAATTTTAAAAATCAAATTATAGTGTAAATCTAACTTGCTTTCTTTTATAATAACAAACTAATCTCTTTACATTTAAATGTGTAATCAATAACATATTTTTGAATGATAAAATTATAAAATCGTTTTCATGTACTATATTTTTAGGAGTTTACGTTGATGTTAAACTAAATTTCAAAAAAGACCAAGAAAAATTATGTAGTAGACTGGCATCTAATCTTTATGGTATTAGAGTACTCTCTCATACTCAGCGGTGGATTTACGCAAAGGCTGAGTAGGCTGAAGCCTAGGGCGGCATATATTATGAGCGGCAAATTTACGATTAATTAAAAAAAATGTAATCGTAAATTAATAAAAAAATAATAATATTTAAAGAATAGATACAAAAATTTCGGCCCAATTCACTTACAATTAGTTTAAAAAAAGACTTATTTGTTTTAACATTTAAATTAATATTTTGTTTTTATATTATGAAATTTGTTTGTTTTAAAGAATTGTTATTTCATTTTCTGTTAATTCTGTTTATAATATTTTTATAAGAATTACCAGTGAAGTTTACATTCTCTTAATGCTACACTTTTTGGTCTAATATCCAAAAAAATATTGACATATAAGGGCGGCAAAAAGTTAAATCCGGCCCTGCTCATACTGTCAAATCTTGTTGACAAATATCGATATTAAAAAACTATAAAATTTTCCTAAAAGTGTTAGACAATGTTATGGTTTTAATAACACTAAAATCTTGACTGTATCATACGGAATGAGGTGAATCGTCGAAGTCAGGCATTGCCGAACACGCATGGTCAAACCAACACTGCATACAATGGTCGGAAGCAAAAATTATTTATAAAGAAACCCACTGGAAGAAAAGAAAATTTAAAGAAGCTGTAATTGTAAACAACCAAAATGTATTTAGCAAGCCTAGTATCGATATTTCGAATATCTGGCAGCCGTTGCTGAACCGTGAGAAGTCGGTCAAGCTAGGGTAAACCCCGCCACCGCAAAAAACCAAGTCAATAAGAGGTACGCATGAAACATTTTTTTTATAGTACTATGAACTATTGTCAATTCAAAGCCGCACTGCTGCCTCAGCTCAGCGGGTTCAAATTGCATGTTTTTTTACCTTAAAAAAAATCGTGAAAAATCGTTTTTTTTTAATACAACTCGAAAACTATTAATTTTAGTAAAAAAAGGTATATAATGGAAATTGATGGCCTAATAAAACTACGTCAGTTTTTTGTTCCCTATACATTTTTTATGTCTGGTAAATTCATTGGCGTGCGTATTAAGGAGATATTAAATATAAATAAATTTAAAAAAAATGTGAAATAAAAACATAACAGGAGTGTTTTACAATTAAATTGCATTACATGATATAACTAACGTCTTTTCAAAGTTGGTTTCGGTAAAATTGGTTCTTTTATAATTTAAAATATGTCTAAGTTTAAACAAGCTACTTTACAGCTTGTAACCGAAGTAAATCGAAAATGATTTTACAAGTCAGTTCTTTTATTTTGTAGTGCCTCAAAAATATGTTTTATTTCTAAAAATCCTGGATTTCTTTCCAAGATTTTTTGTACATACAATTTTAATTTGTCACCAATTTCATTAGGAACAGATTTAAGCTTGTTTATAGTGATTTGAAATACATGAAATAAAGGCACTAGGGATCCATTTTGTTTTTATAACTGTTCAATCAAATTCGGAAGATATCCAAAATTTTCAAAAATAAATTTTAAATCAGATTTAACATTTGGTCCATTTATAACTTCTTTACTTTTTTTACACTTAAAGCATCATCTTGTAAACTGTCGATAACATTTTTACCACATTATAATTTATATGGTAATATGTTAACTGCTGATATAGCCATATTTTGCACCTTGTAATAGCAGGTTGTGGCGGTAATGCGACATTAGGACACATATCTTTAAATTTCGTAATACGCGCAGGTGGCTTAAGAAAAACTTTTTTACCTCGATAACTAAAGTATCAATAAGTGGATAAAAGTTACGTACCATTTCGCATATTCTATGTAGGGCATAAGCTAAACATGTCAAACGAAGCAATTTGGGAAAATGTTCTTTTAACTGTCTTCCTGCATTCAGCACTATCCGACAAGAAGAGACAAAACGCCACTTTTCTGAATAATCGTGACTGACAGTAGTAAAGTAATACTTTCTACTACAGATTTTGTTATTGTCTCACTATTGGTTTTAGAAAGAAATTTACTGTTAATTAAATATGAGTTTTCAGGTTCGTGATAACTTAAAGGTGCAACTATAATATTAGTATTTCCTTGATATCAGTGGTTTCATCGACACTAAACCATAACTTTTTTCCTTCCAGATTGTGTCGCAATTTGTCCATAGTTTTTAAAATGGACCTTATCAACATAGTTTCATGCAGAGTTGATTCGTCTGGTACTTTTCTGTGGTAGTATTTTTTCCAAAAATGTCCTCGTAGACCAATAATTGTTTTTATGAAGAAGAATATCAGCTGCAATAAAAGCTTTACACAAATCCATGCAGAAGTCTGTGTTTGATACACAATGTTCTCGTTCTGTAGATTTGGATGTCCCCAAAAAACTTTGCATATTTTCTAAATGTTGTAAACCTTTAAAATGTCGCTCAATTTGATATGGTTTTTGACAAATAAATTAAGAATTATAATTTCTGCACCAAACTCCAACTGCACCATTTTCTTAAACCAGTCAATAAACCTGATTTGAAAACCAAGCGTAGGTCAATGCGGATGTCTGGGGCGTCAAAAATCTTGTTCAGTTTAATGCTTCCAAAACACAGGCAGGTTCGCTGTCGCGAAAAAAGTCTATCAATGTTCATCCGTTACATATGAGCGACACATTTTTGCAGAACAAAGAGTCATTTATTCTTGTCGGTGTTACTTTTAAGAATAACCTTAACTGGCACAAACACATTACATTTATAGCCTCAGCAGCTTTAAAAAAGCTTGGGTTCCTCTTTCGAGCGAGAAAGTATTTTCTTTCCAATCTGTATACCCTTTATGTATCCCAAATTAGACCTTCTTTAGAATATTGTTCTTATGTCTGTGGAATGGCGTCTCCTACAACTCATTCAGAGAAGAGCTGTTCGTCTTATAAATAATCCCACGCTCACAGAAAAGCTTCGTCCTCTTGCCCACCGACGAGCTGTAGAAAATCTGTCGCTCTTCTTTAGGTATTTTCACGGCTTCTGCTCAGAGGAGTTCCAGTATAATACCTCCTCTGGCAGCTCCCAACGGAGCAACACTTGGTGCAACTTTTATGCATCCTTTTACAGTTTAACTAGAGAGGCCCTGAACTTCCTGCTTTTGTAGTTCCTTCATCGCTAGAGTGACCAGACTATGGAAACTGCTACCCGCAAAAGGTTTTCCTTCTTCTTCCAGTCTTTAAATATTTAAGTCCCGTGTGAACAAACTCCCTCTCACCACACGTAAGGCACCCACGTTACGTTAGTGCTTGGACCAAAGCCTTCGTGGACTGTCCAAAGATAAAAAACACCTCTTTTACTTTCAAATAAAAAAGTAGAATATGGAAGGAGCCACTCCAACTTCATTTTTTTAATTTGCACTCATTATTTATTTGCCTGTAAGCGACTTACACCTGTTTAAATATAACAAATTATCTTGGCACAAATATAATATGTCATCACTAACCGATACGTTGTGTATCAATTAACAAATAAAGACAATGGAAGTTCAAGATTTAAGTGTTTTGAAACAATAAAATTGTTCTAAATGGTTTATACGAGTTTTAATAAGGGTCTTTGGAGAGAGAATTATAAAAATTCTAAAGAACCTTAAAAAGTTCTTAGTTTCTAAAAATCCATTTCAGATTTTTTATCGCAATCATTTATCAGGAAAATGTCACAACATTCACACCCTATAATTAAATCAGGAAAAGCCAATTACACCCCAACGAGCTCATATGTTACACATTGTCATTCACCGTCTACCCTCTCTTTCCCGCATTAACTTCGTTCATAGTCTATCTCACTTTAACCGCACACACGAAACTACGAGATATACGTAAACTGCTCAAATTTAAAGGGTGAGTGGTTCGTACAGGGGGCCACGAAAGTTGACCACATGGTAACATATTGCGTAATTTGTACCTGCATTTATCCGTAATTACTATTTAACTTGAATGCGGCAGGTTTACTGTTTTTGTGTATCGATAAGGGTTGGGGTGCGCTAAGGGAAATCACAGGTGTGTTAAAGTCACTTTTAGTTCGAGAGGGTTGTTTTTTTGTGTTTAATAAGAATATTTTAATAAATCGTTTATAGCAGATTGACAAAAAAGTATTATAGTGTATTTACAATAAGCAAATTGTTGTGATCCAACCAAGATCAAATATAATATTCTATTATAAATGTGATAATACATGATAAGACGGAATTTCCTTTTATAATAATTAATGTCTTTTATAGTTTTTACGTATCACGATAACACATTTTTATTAGTTACTTTCATTATTCAGAATTATCATTATTGTCAAAGAACCCCAAATACCCTATAATCATTATTTACATTTCCCAAGACTTTTAACACCCTAATAAAAGGGTAGATATTTCTAAAAACACGTAAAAGTAATTTAAACTTATCCTTTGCATAATAAATGTTTCCTTTAAACTAACAATCTATTACCCTACTATTAAAAAGCTTTTAGAACTATAAAACCCTAAAAAGGTTATTGTATACTTCGATCGTAAACACCCCAAATTAATATTTTAACACTTGATCTTTTCAAATAGTATTTACATACAAAGGAACAAAGGAAATTTCCAATCTTAAAAATGGCTCCGCCCCTTGTGTCAGTGGTCAACACAACCCCCATTGTAGAAAAATAAGTATCTAGCAGTATTTTTCAAGCATCAGTATCTTTAGGTTAGCCATACATTTAAGTTAGTCTCTAGTAAATCTTAGTATATTCAGTGACGTAATAAAAAATAAATAAATAACAGTTAATATTATAAAAAAAACTAAATAAATAATTTAAATAAACCAAAAAGGAATTTAATTTAAAAATAGTTCGAAAATAATAAAACAAAATTGTAAAACTAAGTGCTACAGCCATTGTAGCAACCAAATTTAATAATAATTTGTGTCATCGGTGACTACTGCATTCGGTGGCACACAACAAAATGAATCGGTAAAAATGCTTTTTAGGATATATATTAAGTTTAAATTAAAAAAATAAAAATAAAGTATAAATAATTATTTTTATTTATTGTAGATGGATGACACTAATCACAAGTCCGAAAGTCTCTGTAAAGTTTGTGGAGACAAAGCTTCGGGGAAACACTATGGTGTCGCAAGTTGTGATGGGTGCCGAGGGTTTTTTAAAAGAAGCATCAGAAGGTAAAATGTTACTTTCTAATAATTTTTGAATCTAAGCATCGTTAAGTCATAGTAATTTGACAATAGTCCAGGCAGTCAGGCATTTCACCTCCGAATTTTTTATATATGCACCGATTTATTTGAAATTTCGACAGATGATAGATGAATGGTCGAAAAGCAAAATCTATATGGTGCCCATGTGCGCAACCACCCCTGGGGTGGATGCCACCCCTTCTCGGGGGTGGGCAATTTTTTACCCAAAATACCCCCAGAAATCGATAGATGAGCAAATTTAAAGTAAAAAATATCATGTCAAGTTTTTTCGCCAGATCAATAGTTTTTGAATTATTCGCAATTGAAAAGTGCGATTTTTCGTTAAAAAACCTAATTTTTCAATTGTTTTTTACGCATAACTCTGTAGTTATGCGTTTTATCGAAAAAAGTGTATAGTAAAAGCTTATAAAAAAGCAAAGAAATTGAGCTATTTGTAAAGATCTTTAAGCTCTACCTAAAGCAAGTGAAGATCTTTCATTTTACGTGATTCAGTACTTAACCTCAAATAACGATAAAAGGGTACATTTTTCAACAAAAAGTCATAGAATATTTTTTAAAGAGCATAAAAAACCTTTAAAATGAGTACCAATAAAAGTCTTTTTGACTAAAATTTCAGTGATATATGGTGTAAAATAGTTAAAACTTAAAAAAAAATCGCAACAAAACTAATGTCATTTTATTCAAAATCAAAATTAAACTTATTCCTTGCACCAATTACTTTATTTGTATGTTATTTATAATATCTAAAAGTTTTACTGATTAGAGATGCACAGTTTTGAAAAAAATGAGCTTAAATTATATGTTTTTTTGTGATTTTTTCTTTTTCTCATTTTAACTCCAAAACCATAAGAGATACAAAAAAATCTAAAGAGTAGAAAAATGTAGCATTTTTTATGACGATTATTTTCTTTTTTTATTTTTTTTTTGTGGCATAAAAATTGACGGAGTTATAACCGATTTAAACTTTCACTATAGTGCGAGGACTGCTTTTCTGCAGCCCTTTGACGCTTTACCTATAAAATATTAAGGGTCTCAAGCCCTTCGAACATACATAGGCTTGTAGCCCTGAAAATACATTTAAAATGATTTTTTGTAGGATGTGATAGCTTCAAAATTAACAGAGTTACACAAAATTTTTTATTCATGATAAATGAAATATTGAATGTCTTTGAATAAAATTTTTCATTTTATTTTGGCAAAGGGGTGGTTCTTAAGGGTTGGCAGGGTGTAGACAATTAAAAATTACTTCGTGTTCAAAGAATAAACTTTAGAACCAACAAAATTTAAAATCAAAACATCAGTAGTCATTAAAAAATATTTTTTTATTTTATTTTTGTCAAAGGGGTGGTTTTTAAGGGTTGCTAGGGTGTAGACAATGAAAAATTATTTCAAGTAGAGATACTAAACTGTAATACTAAAATTACGCACAATCTAAAAATTGGCAGTCATTAGATATTTTTTATTTAATTTTCTGCAAAGGAGTAGTTTTTAGGGGTTGAAAAGTGGTAACTAATAATTTTATTAAAATGCTATGAATTTTTTCCAATAAAACTGCAATTGTAATGTTACAAATCGTTAAAAGATTTTTTTCTATATTATTTTTATCAAAAGGGTAGTTTTTAAAGATTCTTAAGGGTTGATATTTTAAAATAGACCAATTTTATATTGTACAATACGTTAGGATATTTATCCCACATAAATAAAAGACATTTGAATCGAAAAAAAGCCGATAAACCTATAAAATATATGTTTTCGATAAGGGGTGGTTTCACCCCTTAAAATCAATTTGCACACATTGCGACCATATAGATTTTAATATGGAGGGTAAGATAACCTAAATTCCAAATTTTCAAGAAAATCGGTGCATATATAAAAAATTCTGAGGTATGACACTATTTTGAGCTTGATTGCCTGGACTAAAGTTAAATCAAACATTTAAATTAACTTAAAATTTCGCCCTTATCTGACCTGCTTTAAACCGACCATCTCGACCCAAGAATGTATTTAATTAATTTATTGATATATGTCTCGAATCCTAGTCGTCGCCAACTTTATAATGTTATGGGGGAGTACAACATTTTAACGAAAAATAAAAAGCAAGTAAATTTCTTCATCTTTATTAAAGTTATCTAATGCTACATTATCTTTAGAAAAAGGAAAATAAAATAAATAAACAAAACCTACTTATAAGAGTGATAAATAAAAGTAAACAGAACTAACCAAAAGTAACAAAAACTATTCAAAATATTTTCTGGCCCAGGTTCGTGTGAGTGCTGTTAATTCAAAAAAGGTAATACTCTTAAGACGGAGAGCTGGAGCTGAAAAATCATCGTCACCAAAAAAAAAAAGAGTTTTCTCCAAATTTTTTTGCCCGATGCACGGTTTTCACCTAGAAAAATTAAATTTAAATATTTTTTTGCTGGTGATATTTTTACCGATATTGTTATGATCATGCAGAGAAATGGTTTTTTTTTTTTTAAGCGAAAACCGTGCATCGGATTGAGGAAGGAGGGAAAGGAACAAAACAGCTATATTTAAAAAGTGTTCACTTAAATGAGAATTTATGTATTTAATTAATTCAGTAGAATTACTGAATGCTAAGACTTTATTTGCAGGTATGTTTTCAGGAATCTTGAATATGTCTGTAAGGAAAATGGAAGGTGCATTGTTGACGTTACACGAAGAAACCAATGCCAGGCATGCAGATTCAAAAAATGTCTTCAAGTCAATATGAAAAGAGATGGTAAGTGAAAACATACATTTCTTTATACGTGCTTTCATTTCAAAACGAACCACCCTAAATATCTTTAAAAAAAAAACACTTACCAAAAAAACAAAGAAACACGTCGATTTAGATATGGGGGGAAGTTTAATTTCGTATTTGATAAAATTTTATCGGTCACCCCCTAACCCCCAGTTAACCTCACTTTGATATGTCAAAGGGCAACCCCCAAGTGTGACACATCATTGTAAGGGCATGAAATTTGCTATCCAACAGTACTAAAAACTTTAAATCGATGGACGTAGAAGCGCAGAAGAAAAAATGTGTGTTAATTAGTTTATCGTGTTCAAAAAATTTTTTTTATCAAATCTCAAAAGGGCGCCGTTATTGGCGAGACAATAATTTTTTTTGAAATTCTTCGCGAACGTTGGCGAAAGTTTGTCTGGTAATACCTCTGCATTCTAGTGTAATTCTACAGTTCTTGAATTTTGCAGGTGGCGTTTTGTACACTTTATTTTTTAAATAACCCCAGAGGAAAAAGTCTAGGGGAAAAGTCTGGAGACCGTCTGGCATTCGATGGCACCTCGTCTGCCTATCCATGGCCGGGAAACGTTCATTGGCCACTCTCGAACTGCTAAAGCATAGGGGGGAGGGCTCCATCTTGCTGGAAATGCAAATTTTTTCACTGAGTTCCATAGCACCATTTTCATCCACCTGTTTTTCCCAAAGTTGGACGATAGAAGGGTATATGCTTTTTCCCAAAGGTTCAGATACAGTTGCCCAGTTAAATTTTTTTCCCAGAAAAATGGCCCGATAATTTGTTTCCATAAATACCTGCCCAAAAATTGATCTTTCTGGAAATTGGTATGTCCTTCCTGAAATATGTGCGGTTTTTTCATTATCCCAATATCTGCAGTTATGTCTATTAAGAATTCCATTTAAGAAGAAAGTTGATTCGTCAGAAAAGCAGATATTTTGATCAAATGAGGGTCTTCGTCAATTCCCCCGGGTTTTTCCCTTTCAAAATCGTCTTCGTTGAGTTCATGAAAAATTTGTATTTTGTAGGGAAAAAACTTATTCTTTTTAAAAATTTTTGTCACGGAACCCTAGAAATATTGGTCAGCAGAAACTTTGGAATAGCAACGTCGGATCTATTGCGAACTGCCCCTAGTCCCCAACCTGGCGTGCTTCGTCTAAAACCCTTTCATTATACTTTTCTTGTTGTATACAGACCCATTTCTTCAAACTTACGCCCCAAATTTCCCAAATATTTATGCCCACGTTTTATTTTGATGCCTCTCATTGAATACTCGGCGGTTCTACGCGCGCATCGATCTTCAGCCCCAAAAGGAAAATTATTTCTATTCTCTCTGCTAGAGTATAAACCCTTTTAAAATCAAGATTCTTAATTTTAAACTAACGATGTCAAAAAGACAATCCTAAAGAATATTTAACTGGTTCCCAAACGTCTTAAAAACTTGTGCTATTGCAGTGTTTTGCTTAGCAGGTAACACAAAAAAAAATAATTGGAATGAATGCACACTAAAATAGTCTGGAGAATTTCAAACAAACTTGTCTCGCCAATAACGGCGCACATTTTGAGCATTTGATAAAATAAATTATTTGAACACGATAAACTAATTAAACACATTTTACTTCTAAGTCGCTTCTACGTCCATCGATTTAAAGTTTCTTAGTACTGTTGGGTAGCAAATTTCATGCCGCTTACAATGATGTGTCACACTATGGGGGGTTTCCATTTACATATCAAAGTGGGTTAACTGGGGGTTAGGAGGTGACCGATAAATTTTTTCAAATACGAAAATTTAAAATTCCCCTGTATATTAAACACGTGTTTCTTTGTTTTTTTTGGTGAGTGTTTTTTTTTAAAGATATTTAGGGTGGTTCGTTTTGAAATGAAAGCACTGTATTGTAAGCATTTAAGACTTTGTTTTTAAAATAATGGAGATATAAAAACTTTTGTACGATGGCGTAGTGGTACCACAGTATTTTTATCTTTTTTTTTAATTCCGACTTTTTTAACTTAAAATTTTAAGTTTTTAAACTCGGAATTTAAAAAAAAATCATCTTGGAATTATATAATTTCGCGTTTTTAAAATTGGAATTTCTAGATTTTTAACTCAACTTATTTTAAATAAAAATAACGATTTTTTTTTAAAAAAAAAAAAATTTTTTTTTAAAAAAAAAAAAAAATTTTTTCGGGAAATTTTTTTTTTTAAAATTCGATTTTTTTTAAATTTTTTCCGAAATTTTAAAAAAATTTAATTTTTTTAAAATTTTTTTTTCCAAAAACCCAAAAAAAACCCCCAAAATTGTTTAAAAAAAAAATTCCCAAAAGGGGAAAAAAAATTTTTCCCAACTTTTGGAAAAATTTTTAATTTTTAAAAAGGTCTTTTGAAAAAATTTTTTTTATTTAAAATTTTTTTTGAAATTTCAAAAATTTAAAATTCCCAAAAAAAGGGATTTTTTTTTTAAAAAAAAAAAAAAAAATTAAAAAAATTTCCAAAAACAAAAAATTTAAAAATTTTCCCCGTTTTTTTTTGAATTTCCCATTTAAAATTCAGAATTAAGTTTTTTAAAACCCAAAAGGAAAACCTTTTTTTTGGGAATTCCGGGGCGTTGGAAAAAAAAAAATTTGGAAACCTTTTTTGGAAAAAAAGAAAACCAAAAAACTTTTTTTTTTAAAAAGGGAATTCCGGGGGTTTTTAAAAAAAATAAACCCTTTTAACTCCAAAATCGCGTAATTCCATAATTATGACATTTGTTTCTCAAAATTCCAAGTTTAAAACTTTGGAATTCCTAGTTGAAAAAGAAGATAAACATAACTTTTTCTTGGGGGTAAAAAATGTAAAAAAATAATCAACACAATCAACCGCAAAAAAAAAACATTCTTATAACGTAAGTTCAGTACCGACAGTAAATAAGACTCCCGTCAATTTCATTGCAGATATAGAAATCTAAGGGTGTGAGAAACTCGGCCTGAAGTAAACATCGCCTTTAACCCAACAATGGCTTTTTGCGGTCTCCTGTCTCCGCTCAAAACCCTCTTCTAATTTGTTTGTCTAAGTGGTAATGACATAGAGTGTGCAGTTTGTTTTATGAAAGTGATCAAATACTGTTATGTTATTCTCATTCGTTATGCAGTAAAATTTATATAAGCAAAAATGTGTTTTTTAATTGAAAATATTAGTGTATGAAAGTGTTAAGTCATTTTTAACAATTTGAAGATATATTAAGTAATCTGGTTCGATCTTTTATTTTTTAAACTAAAATCAAAATTAAATTGGGTCAATACACAGGCAATAAAAGCTATTTAAAAATTATATATCAGCTTTTATAATTATTTACGGTGCCAGATGCGTTTTTAATTGATTTTACCAAAAAGCTATAAAACTCAGTTAGCACCTTCTTGCACTAATAGCTTCAATTGGTAAATAATTCGTTTGATATAAAGGATGTCTAAAAATACGTGTACAAAGTCATTCAACGAGAAATAAAGGCCATATTTGTAGCTTTTGTCATACTGAAAAAAATATATAAAATGGCCATCTTGTGTATTTTTTCAAGTAAAATCCTGCAACAAAGACAAAGGAAAATAACTAAATTAAGAACAAAACAGATATATATATATATATATATATATATATATATATATATATATATATATATATATATATATATATATATATATATATATATATATATATATATACAATGCAAAAGCACCGTACTGCGAACATAGGAGGCTACTGGATGATTTTGGATTTACCCAAATTCCTAAAATACCAATAATAATTTTTGTGGCTTGCATTTTATTTCTGTCTCGTTTCCTCACGGGGCTCATTTTTGGATTGGGACTGGTGGGGAGTGCGGTGATAAATTCTGTGAGAGTTATCTGCCCAGTTTAGTTGTGTACTACGTTTTTATTTTCAGTAAGAATATGCAGTGTTTATAGGCAGAAGTAACAGAAGCCAGCTAGCATCAACCGTCTTCGATCGTATTTCTTATCAGCCATAAATTTAAAATTAGTTAACTTTGTTATAACGTTTGCTGGTTTTAAGAGCAAACAGTTTTTTCTAATAAAATAAAGATTTTCTCAAATAAATAATGGAACGTAGAAGATATTTTTAAAAAAAAAAATAAATTAATGTGCATTCATAAAATAAAAAAAATCTTTCAAGTTATCGAAGATGCTCAAATAAACCACCTTCCTGAGCCAAGCAATAACCAAGATTGTCATAAAAACGCCTTCTGACATTTGCTAGAATGTTAAGGGTAATAATCGTAAAGAATTCACGCAATTTGTAATTGCAATTCTTGTAGATTATTAGCCCTATTCTCCCCTGAAACCATAAATTTGTGATTTTACGTGACCCAGAGAAAAAAATGCGTTGGGTGAGACATGAAAAACAATGTTTCTTATGAAATTTTCATTGTTATTTTCTTTACAGTTTCACAAAATTGCATTCGTCTAAAATGATGAATCAGGGAAAATTTCATGGGTTTTTTAGTTTGTAGGATCGGTATTCATTTTTTAAGCACTCTTTCCACTGATCCTTTGCTCAAGTAACCTGTTGTACAATTGTATTGAGTAAATTGTAGGATTTTCATGATAACACTTGCCACTACTATAATTTCCTTCATTTCCCTTTCGTTGTTTTTTCTGGTGCACTATCATGTTTATGTTTTCTTGGAGTTAAACAACCAAATGTCAAAAAGTTTTTAATGACTCGGTGAATAGTGAAAATTGTGGGGTAAGCCTGGTTGGAAATAAATTAATAAATAATTCCTAACTCCCCTATCAGGATTTCCACGGTGATACCATTTTAATAGTTTTAATTTTTTTCCAGTTCATTAGACATCGTATTAATAATTATTATTTTATTTAAAAAAATTGTTTTGGTCGCAAATAATCGACACCGTACAACTATAGCTGAGCGTACGATAGTAGATTATTTCAGGAACAAAGTGTGTGTTGATCTTTGCGACCGACAACGCGTCTTATAAAATTTGTTTGCCGAAAATTATTATTGATCCGATAAGCAATGCGTGCGACGCGTTTTTTAGGTACATCAAAATCGTCCAGGATCGTCCTATGTTCATGATTCTATCTACGCTTTACTGTATATATATATATATATATATATATATATCTATATATATATATATATATATATAAAGTATGATTCTTTCTTGGGTATGAGGTTTTCTTAATAATTTAAACAACCAAAATTTTACTTGACGTTTCGCTCCTACATGGAGGGCTTTCTTAAAAGATTTCTTTTATTCATTTTTCCAATCTTAAAAATATTCTCTTGAAGAAAACATCATATTGTTTACATTATCAATAATTGGTAAATGCACTGTTGGTGGCAGGAAGGATATAAGTGTTGGTATACTATGTATGTATATATATATATATATATATATATATATATATATATATATATATATATATATATATATATATATATATATATATATATATATATATATATATATATAATATATATATATATATATATATATATATATATATATATATATATATATATATATATATATATATATATATATATATATATATATATATATATATATATATATGTGTGTGGGTAGTTTAAATTTGACAAAGTTGCGTAGTAGGGGGGTTTAATAACCATACGTTGAAAAATTGAAGTTATATTTCGTACTTCCGGAAATATGGCGGAAAAACTTAGGTTTTTGTTTTTATTTTTTCACTAGTTTATTTCAAAAGTTATAAAAATTCTAAATATACATTCCCATTGGAACTTTTTGCGCTTTATCTATTGGCGAAGTCAAAAGTTTCTTACGACGTTTCATTTTTGTTAAACCATCATCAACTTCATTTTTTAAGATCGGCCTAGCGGAAGACGCCGAGTGCCGCATGTGCATGGGGGGGAAGAATCGGCAGAACACATACTGTGTTCGTGCCCAGCAATGGCACGACTAAGATTTGGCATCCTCGGCAATGACACTTTGTTGCCGGGGGAGGTGAAAGATCTCTCTCAACAGGATCTTCAGATTCAGATTAATTAGGAGCCCTGGACCTGGTGGGAGAAAATAAAAGGGTGTGAGCCACAATAGACCGATCGGTCGCGGTGGAGGGTGTTATACCCACTTACTTTAATCCTACCTACCTACCTACCTAAAACCATTCACAAAACTGGACTAGATGGTGGAAGTCTTCTGGCTGTAGTGCTTGGTCACGTTGAACGTGAAAGAGATACAACTGATTTTTCCGCAATGTTGTCCACATTTTTTTTTGAATTAAACCGACCTGGCTTGCAAATACATGAGTACTTTTTTTGGGGATCTTCCTCGATAATATATAAAACTTGTTCTTCCCTTTAAAAATTTTTTCAGGATTTTTCAGTCTTTCTGCATGCCCTCCGTGCTCTTGCAAATCGCCAGTATCCTAACCCGTTGAACGGGGTTAACAAAACACTTGGTGCACAATCTCAAAGCAGCGTCCGCAGTTTGATGACACTGTCCATAAATGACAAATATTCACGTATTCATTTGTTTTCGTCTGTCCTTTTTCGGTTTAACCAATGACTTAAAATAAACCCTCATTGCCAGAGAAAAGCAAAGCAACTAATTTATAATGCGTGATTAACAAGTCAAACAGACGTAAATAAGAAATAAACTATATTTTTTTCCAGACCGAATTAGACACATTTTCAAATAAATTTATGTACCTTTGTTATTTTGGGTTTAAAAAAAATATTTTAAAAAGTTGTTTATTTTAATGAGTTCTTTGCACAGTTAAAAAATAAGCGTCAACTTAGGAATCGCTCTGTATGAACCATACTATATACCAATAATCACTGACAAAAGTTCTGAAAAAATAACACCATCAACAGAACAAATAATTTTTACGATAAATATTTCTTAATCGACATTTCAATTCGACGTTCCTGAACAAAGAGCCCATCGAGATGATAAGCTTGGGAAAAGTCACCTGCAACGTGTAACAAAACACCCTTGCGAGGGCCGCGGCAGCCATGATGTCATGTCACAGGCCGCCCTTAATGATGATTACACAAGCCAGACGATAAATATTTTATTAAGTTGACTTTTATACCCTTATGTTTGAATCTTTATTGTTTGCCGATGTGGTGTTCGTACAAATAAAATAGAAAAAAGTGAAAACCTATTGAACAGTTATTTAAACTTTAGTATGCTTGAGATAGATATATGACTGGGGCATTCATACTCCAGTCACTAAAAGTTTCCTCCGAATTTTTAAAAAACCCATGATTATCCTAAACTTTTTAAAGTAATTTGAAAAATGATACAAATTACAAAAGTTATATAGCGCCAACATGCCCTTACACCCCGTGGGTGAATGCCCCCCTTCTCGAGGGTGTAAATGTTAATGTTTAAAATAACAAACCTTATTCCCAAGCAAAAATCAACTAAAAGTTTTTTAATGACTCAATACTTCTTAAATTATTTGTGATAAAAAATGGCTGTAGACGCAATACAAAGCGAGTTATGGTTATGACTCTTACTCCAATCATTATAGCAAAATAAAAGGTCATTTTTGTAATTAATGTTAACAGATATCTGACTACGCTATGGATTCCGGAATAACCTGTAGATTACTAAAACAAAAATCCAACCATTTTTTTCAGGTAATTTTTTTAAACAATAATTATAAAAAGGGCTTTTTTTTTTTGTTTTTTTAATATAACAAAAAGTACTGGCTATATCACTTTACTCATAAAAGACCGTTTGTAAAGAATTCAATAACCTACAAAATGGTATTTGAAAAATTCCGATCGGACCATTTTTCATCGAGAAAAGCCGGAGAAACGCTTAAAACAACCTTAAAAAATTCGTATCTCCGTTAATTTTCAATATTAAGAGCTGATTTTTTGGAAACTGATAGTCCATAACATGCACTTTAAGCTGCCGAAAGTTGAAAATTGTCGCATTAATGGTTTTTATTCAATCTCACTATAAACAAATTAAACCCTTATCTTGCAAGTGCCGTGAATATTAGGCAAATGGTCCGATTTGAATTTTTAAAACGGCTTTTTAAAGTTGAGATTAAAAGCTACGAATTATATATCTTACATTTTCAAAGTAGTTTGGAGAACATTGTTAAAAATGCTTGTGAACCTAGTGCATCGAGCGAAAATTCGCGACCGAGACGTACTGAGTCAACCGTGGAGGCACCCAGCATAGCTCAGGAAAATTACGTTTCAAATTGCGATATACACGACAAAGTTAATAAAGTTTTGAAACCTGGTGGGTATGTTGGGGATGGCATAAGGATTACTAAACCGAAAAGTTCCCACCCCTAATTAGTGTGCTTCATCCCCCAGGAGGTCCTTTCGACCCTCATTTTGAGTTTTCCAGATTATCCGGGCCCCAAATAAAATTCTCTATCAAAGGGGTCTTAACATTTTTTTTAAATTTTTTAAAGCGAAAATAAAATAATTTTTATATAGGTTAGAACAGATCCTTAAAAAAAAGTTTTTCCCAAAAATGGTGAAAACCCCTTTTTACAATTTTAATAAAAAAATTTATAAAAAAAAAAATGTATTGTTTACCCATCGATTTTTCAGCGAAAAACATTAAATTTTAAAGCAGATCGTACTGTAAGATCGTTAGTCGAAACCAACCCAAGGAAGTTTAAAGGTGTATGGAAGCCCAATGTTATGGCCCATTCGATCAAAAAATGTCAGCCCAGTATGAAAATAACTGTCAGAGTTGGCCCCCCATTTTCCCCGCAATAACGAAATTCCACGAAATAATTTAATGTGTTCCCTAACACCCCTGATAAATCAGTGTGTGGTTGACAACACATTATACTTTATGGGAGCCGTATTAGTTTCGATTGTTTTGCTTTTTGTGATTATATTTTGTGGTTGCAGAAGTTTTTGGATTGATAAAACCTTCTTATTTTAGTGATTAGTGTTTATTAAATTGCGACAATAATTTTGTGTTTATTGTTTTTACTTATAATATCAATAGTAACAAAATGACTAGAGGTTGTATGGTTTTGTCTTGCAAATCTAAGGGTAACATACCCGCATTTTTACTTTAGGTTAGTATTTCTTATATTTAAATTAGGTGCTTTTTTGAGACATAAACGTTAGGTAACCGAATAAATAATAATATATCAATTATGAATAATAGAAAATGAAAATTTCATAGAAAATAGCAGTGAAAAGTAAAAGGTATTGTCTCGAAAGTTGCCTCCTCTCCGATTTTGACCAAATTTGGTATACGTGTTTTGGGGCGCTGATTACGAATCTGAAAAATATTTTTTCGGCAAGCGTTTCGTTTTCGAGATATTCATCATCAAAGTTGAAAATCAAACTAACCTTATTTTCACTATATTCCCCCCTTTTGTACACAACCTTGATCTTTATATAAAGTGGCACATAATATTTTATAAACCTTTTTAAAAATTATATTTTTATTTATTTTACACCTTTTTTCCATTAATACGAATCTTCACTTTCAAGCGGGGGCCAGGGTTCCTAGTGTATACATGGTTGCGGCCACGATCCGACGTTGAAAGTGGAGGTTTGCAAAAATGGAAAAAAGGTGTAAAATAGATATAAAAACAATTTTTTAAAAAGGGTTGTTTTAAAATAATTTTCCCAAATTTTAATCAAGAATTTTTCCCAAAAGAAGGAGGAATAGTTAAATAAGGTTGGTTTGATTTTCAACGATGATAATATCTCGAAAACAAAACGTTGCCACCAATTCGTAATCAAAAAAAACCCCGTATAAAAATTTGGTAAAAAGATCGACTTTCAAGACATACACCAAAATGGTAATCAACTATCTTTGGATGATTTCACAATGTTTTGTATTTCTGTGATTATTAAAAGAAATAAGGTTTACATTTAGGCCTTTTATTTCATTTAATAATTTAGTACATTCTTTTTAAAAACTTAATAAATCAAGTTTTTTTAAAATTTTAAACTATTAATAAAATTTGTAAGTGTTATTGTTTAAAGTATATAAACTTCCCATTTTGTATCCTTATTTATTTATAGGTATTTTGTACTTCAGATAGTTATATAAAGGGTTAATGAATTTAAGCAGTGATCCAAGAAAGAAAAAAGATATAAAAAAACACGAATATCTATCTATCCAATAGTAGTTACATGCATTAATTAATTATTGAAGGCATTCATTGGAAAAGAAAACAAACTATAAAACACATATCATCGCAAAAATTTTCAATTAGTGTATTTTTATTTATTTGGTTATATAACTGCATAATTAATAGGTTTTCTATCTAGGCAATTAAAATGTTAAAAAGTACTTTAAAAAAAAAAACACATAAGAAAATAGTTTCTTGATACAAGAATACTTTTAAAAGGAAATAGGGAAATTTAAACTAAATTATTATTTCAAAAATATTTCCAATTATTAGCAAAGTTTAAATAAAAATATAAAAAAGCTGGAAAATTTTTGAGACGGCAAATCTTTTTAAAAAAATTTTATACACTTTTTAAAAACTTCCCGTTGTATAACTTCATAGTTCTACAAGGCAGATTCCTAGTTTAGTTTTTTTTAAAACCGATCGTGTGTGAAAATAAAACACAATAACATTATGTTTAAAGGTAAAGAATCCTTTCTTAATAAAATAAAATTTTTAAAAAAGAATTAATCTACAAAACAGTGGCTGCAAAATGGGTGTTAATTCAATATGGCGGACAATGCAACACTGATTTTTTGAGATACAGGGTTTAAAAATGCATTAAAAAAAATTAAAAAATTGATGTTATATTATCAAAAAAGATGTGGGGTTTAAAAACATGAAAGATTTAGTTAAAAAAACGTTTTTGTTAAAATGTTGTTTTTTTAATACCTACCCCCTTTTTTTCAAATTTAAAATTTAAAGTATTTTTTTGGAATAAATACTTGAAAAATGTTAATACCATTAAATTAATTTTTCACATATTTTTTTAATAAAAATTTTTTAATAAAACCTTTTATTTTTAACCCAAAAAAAGCGAACTCTATAAATTTTATAAAATTTAAGAAATATACCATCTTGTATTTCGAATCATTTTAAAATTAATAATGGTTTCAAACGTTCCAATTTTTTCGGTCCCCCAATTTTTAATAAGTAATTGGTATTTTTAAAAATTTTCCCAATATCTATTTATTTGGAAAAGCACATTCCCCACCTTAAAAAAATTTCACTGTTTTTTAAACCCCCCCCGATTGTCATATTCACGTTCCCCCCTTGCCAATCATTGAACTGGCAAGGGGGTTTCGGTGGCGGCGCAAAACTTCGTGAATTTGGCCTAAATTTAGATCCACTGCATACTCCTTGGTCGTTGAAATTCTCCAAGTTCCAATTTCCCTTTTTTTCATATTTATAAAAGGATTTAGATGTTTTTTTGGGAATTCAAAAATTTCGCTTTTCATAAAAGAGATGTTGGTTGTTTATTTAGGCCCCGGGTGATAGGGAGCATTATCTAAAACTAATTTTAATTTTTTTTAGTAAATTAAAAAACCTTAATAATAAGAACCATAAACTAGAGGTAATCATTTTGTGCAAGGGGAGAAAAGGATAAAAAAAAGTGATTTCTCATTTTAAATATTTTAAAAAAAAAAAGGATATCAAAAAAAACCAGTTTAAAAAGGTTTAAACATAGGGTTTTTATTTTTATTAAAAAATTCAAAACATTTTCCATTAAAAATAAAAATAAAATTTCCCTAAAAACCCTATACCAAATGTTTGTTTCAGTACCAGTTTAAAGCTTTATTTTTTTTTTTTTTTTTTAAACAATTTTTAAAACTATCGATACTATAATTTATTTTAGTCATGAGGAGCATTGAATGTGAAATAAAAAAATCAGATTTAAAAAAAAAGATTTATTTTTTAATTAATAAACTGATGATTATATCCAAATGCAAAAGGTTCAAATCTGAAGCATTGATTATTGTAAACCGGTTTTTTAATGTTGCCTGTAGCGACTGCTACTGGGAAATTTTTTACATGAGGATGATATAAAATGTATTTTGCTTAAAATTTAATTCAAGCAAGCGTAAAAAGTTATGACGCATCAAAAGTATAAAATACTGTGTTGAGGGGGCCCCTTTTTACAAGTGGGAGCCCTACTAATATTAAATTCGGATTTCACATGTCAAAAACCCCAAATACCAATTTTAATTAAAATATCAAAAATTTTCCCAAAACTATAAAGGGAAAAACAAAATAAAAATAGAATTTTAAACCTATATCACATATTTAACTTGGATTGTTAAATCTGTGCCTTCATCTACGAAATAAAGCATTTTCGGACATAGGTTTATGGGAAAACATTTTTTTTTTTATTTTTAAGTAAGTAAACCCTTGCTGAAACTATTCACAATATTAATGAAACGCCCCTGTTTAAAAGTTAATGTCTAGATTTTCTTTTGGTCTATATTTAGTGGCACTAGGGATTTTTTTAAAATGGGAAACTGTTAGCATTATTTGTTAACATCTCCTCCCTGGGCCCGAAATTATGTTTAGAGGGTTATCGGGTACCCTGTACATTACTCACTAATTAAAGACGGTCCTTCCAAATTTGATATTAATCGTTCTGCCACCTTTAAATAAACTGCTACCCATATTATCGTGGTAAAAACAAGCTTTTGGGTTGACGAAAAAACAAACTTGCTCCAGATACAAAACCGGCGTGCAAAATTATAAATTTCGTACCAGAGCCAGAGCTCTTTTTCTTTTTACACTTCTTGGTGAATCATCTTGCCACGATTTGCTTCCAGCTCCAGTTTGGGAAAAAATCCAGGGCTCATCCAAAAAAATACATCCCTAAATTGTGAAGTTTATTCTGCCTATATTTTTCAAAATTGCAGGCGCTGACTAGCAATTTTTTGGTTTCTCGCATATGTATTTCCTATTACAGTCCTTCCCAGCGAAAACCCCAAATTTTTCATCTAATTTTGGGCAATGATTTTCGCCCAAATCCAAAACACCCCGTTCCTTCAAAACGTCTTTTAGAGATTTTAACGCTACAGGAATTTTCTTGGGATATAAATTATAAATTGTATCACGTACATACATTTTCTGGGTTTCACGTAGATCCTCAGTTTTTGGCTTTTTCGTTTAGGTTTTTCAGCTTTTTTTGGCACTACATTTGCGTTTTTCTCCCGAATAATATTTCAACAGAACTGTAGCTAATTCCTAAAGCTTCGATACTTTTAGGAACCTATCTTCGGTGGTTATTGCCATATCGTCGTGTCGGTGTAAAATAGTTGGTAAGATTTATTACCATTTGCTTTGCTTGGGGTTTAAAAACCCAGAAAAACGTTTTTGCTTTCCATATTTTTTCCAAAAACTTCAAAAAGACTGACAACTAATTGATAACCAAATAACAATAATACGTTTATAATTTTTAGAACTAAGCAAAATAGGAAAAAATTATTGTTTGATTTTCTACTGGAAAACAGCATGTTTTCCCTTCATCTTATGTAAAGCTCATAAGTCCATAGTTTTTAACAAACGTTGGCAACTATTTGATCATGCCACACACATAAATGTGAGTAACAACAATTCATAAGTTTGTCGAAGGTTGAGTCGTAGTTGTCTTTATTAGAGTAAACTTGACTATATTTTCTTTACTCCTGTTTATTCTGTTAAAAAAATATCAGGATAGCGCACTAATATCATCAAGAAATGTGTATCATGGAACTTTAAGTTGTGAAATATTTGGATTTTTGTTATTTAACCTTTCTTATTTTAAGCCCGCATTTATGCCAGATGTAAATAAATAATTTGTTTATGTAATTACTGTATCTGACAGATATTTGTGTGGTTTATATGTTTCTTTTATTTTCGGGTCACTCTTAAAATTCAGTAACAATTATAATAGTTTTTTGAAAAAGCTAATTCTTAGAAATCCTTAAGAATGCCATGAAATATATGTGGATAAAACCACACAAAGAAAAAAAGATATACAAGACTTTTACTCAGGTGTTTGTACAGGGTGTCCCATTTTCGACAAAATTTTATAGGTTATTCCGTAACTATTAGTGGGATCATAAAAATTTAAAATAAGCGACGTGGCTCTTTGCTCAAAATGGTCAAATTAAAATTTGAAAACTTTCGCTTGCTTAAGAGATACAGGGAAAAATTAAAAATAAATTAATTTCAGAATGACCTTATGTTTTTTTAGTTAAAAGAGATACAGAAAAATATTTTTTACCAAAGTTTATTTATAATGATTGTTAAATAATCTGCCGTTTACAGAATATGGTATAAGGTAAAAAAGTTATTGGACCTAACCTTTTTTTTTAAATATCCTGTATATTTTAATATAAGAGGATAGTATATTAAATTCTCTTTTCAAAAATATAACACATCGCGGATGATATTGGTTGTTTATGCGATTTTTTAAACGTTACAACTTTAAACCACAGTGGGCTATGAAACAAAAGGTACTCGTAATATCCTAGGAACGAAACTATGTTCCCATTCTAGTTATTATTAACATGCAACTTAAAATTAATTTTTACATATTAATTTGTAAAAATGGCTTAAGAGTGCGTTTACGCAACCCCTTAGGGGTCGGGCGAAAGGACACGGGGACGGGGGGAGGAGACTAACAAACTCCCACTACCACAATTTTCGTATAGCATTAAAATATTATATTTTATTTATTTTTTCCAAATTCGGGGTATCGATGCGATGTTGTTTCCGATTGCAAGCCACAGGAGATAAAAGTTTTTCGGTAACTATTTTTCACTTAAATTAAAAATTATACACCATTTTAAAGGTAAGGAAATAATCCATGCCTCTGCTGTAACGGATTTTTGAAAAGGGGTCGAGTTAAGAAAAAAAAGTATCTAAACATAACCGATTTTAGGGGGACTTTCACCAAGGAAATATTAAAACTAAATCCAAATTTAAAAATTTTACAGCAGAAGCCTAGATTTAAGTGTTGGCTTTCATACAGTTTTTGAAAATTATCGATAACTTATACCGTTTTTGAGAAAAACATTATACCCCGAACCCCAAATTG
The DNA here is from genome assembly GCA_019359885.1 of Listronotus oregonensis. Classification (NCBI taxonomy): domain Eukaryota; kingdom Metazoa; phylum Arthropoda; class Insecta; order Coleoptera; family Curculionidae; genus Listronotus; species Listronotus oregonensis. The sequence goes on from JAHBCN010000730.1 coordinate 130,488, forward strand.
GATTCAATTTTCGCGGCGTTAATGGACTCTTAATAACATTTTAAAAAATTTGATGTGTTATCAGTTTATATTGAAAGAGGAAAAAACAAAGAAATGGCGCTAAATTTATATTTCGTTTGCTATCCGGAAAGACGGCAACCATTTATGGACATATTTAAAAACTATTACGAAGCTGAAATCAAAAACTTATAATAAACAAAACAAGGAACATGAAGAAAGAAGCGTATTAGGATTTCTCGAGGCCCATAATTAGATAAGAATGATATGTTCTGTGATAGCTCTAAATAATAGTAGATCAACTTTTATTAAAGTGAAAATTTATTTAGGCGCATTTAGCATGCGTTAAACATGCGTGTTGATTTCGTTTCAAAGTTTCTATAGTTTTTTAATTTACTTTCTTGTGCCAACTATTTCTTCTACTATTTGTATGTTAAAATATATAACGTAATTCCTTCCAACTATAATGCTACCATAGTTTTGTTTCTAGTATATTAGCTTTTGTTTCATAGTCTACTGTGATTTAAAGTAATAAAGTTTTAATAAATCGCATAAAAAACAAATATATTTATGATGTGTTATATTTTTAAATAGAGAATTAAACACACTATCCTTTTAGAGTAAAATATACAGGGTGCTCCATTTAAAAAAATAAGGTTAGGTCCGATATATTTTTTACCTGATCCCGTATACGTATTCTAAAAACAGTGAATTATTTAATAATTATTATAAAGAAACTTTTGTATGAAACATATTTGTGTCTTCTTTAACTAACTATTTTTTTCCCGTATCTCTTAAGCGAGCGAAAATTTACAAATTTTTATTTTTTCATTTTAAGTTTGGCCCAAACGGAGCACATGACGCCTATATTACTTTTTTGATAGCACTAAAAATTGGGGACACCCTGTATAATATTTTATCCAAACCTTTATATAAAACATACAAACTTAAAAAATAATAATTAAACAAAACTTGACTCTCACTGAAAATACTCCGGTCAATCTAGACATTCAAAGGTACATAAATTTACATCAAGCTGATAGTGAGTAAAATTGTTCAAAACATAATTAAAAATAACATTTTAAAATTCCCCATCGTTCCGATACATGGAAAAAAATTGACTCGAGGTCAAAGGTCAAAAAATGGGGTTTTTGCGATTTTCTTTAAAACAGTAAGTTTTATCGTAAAAATTACCAAAACAAAAATTGTATATCATAAAATTATCTATAATAAAGATATTAATAGTTTTTTTCCTAAAAGCCACCGTTCCTGAGATATAACAATTTAAGAAGTTGTAAGCGTCATTGTATGCATAAGTACGTCATCTTTATATTATTATTATATATATTATTATATATAATAATAATAAATATATATATTATTAATATATATTATTATATTATTATTAATATTTTTAAAAACATAAAATTATTATATATATATATAATATAATATTATTAATATTATATATATATATATATATATTATATATTATTAATATATTATTATTATTATTAATATTAATATATAATATATATATATATATATATATATATATATATATATATATATTTTAATTAATATTTTTTTTTTATTTTTTTTTATTTTTTTTATTAAACCCGAAAGGGTAAGCCCCCTTCCCCCTGGAACTAAGTTTGATTTACAAATTCAATTTCTCCAGTCTACCGTTGCATTTTCCTAACACTCCGTTGTTAGACCATTCCTTAACAACCCCTTTATTAGGTGGGCAAAGCAGCTACCTGCATCAAGGGATGATATATCCTCATATGTTAAGTAGCTTTTCGAAGCCTAGTGGGTTATGTCCTGGAATAAGTAAGTAATAAAATTAAAATAATGAGATGTTTACGGACGAGGCGACGAAAAGCCGAGTCTATTTCGGAACGAATACTGTAAAGGTTTTTCGGAGGAATAATGTACAATATTTTATTTCATACTGTACTGTCGAAATTTATGTTTAAATGATTAATTGTCTGGTTTGGAAACGGAATTTAATACATCCAGGAAACGCAACAATTGAACTTAGTATTATTTTATAATCATTTTTGGTAAAAATGACGTAATGGAGAAAGATAGTAAAAGTCTAAAAATTTTATAGAAATGCTGGTAATTGTCTCGAAAATTGCCTCTTCTCCGATTTTAACCAAATTTGGTATATAAATTGATGTCATATTTTATTCCAACGTTCGTGAGATATTCATCATCAAAGTTGAAAATCAAACTAACTCATTTTCACTATATTCCCCTTCTTTTGTAATATTCTCCTGATTTTACACCAAAGTGGCACATCTTTATATGGCTATATTTTATAAACACCTTTTAAAACCTTGTATTTTTATTTATTTTCACCTTTTTTCCATTAAATGGCGAACTTTCAAGTTCAAAGGTAGCGGCCATATTTGCTTATAAAATCCCTAGTGTATACATGGTTGCGGCCACGTTGCGGCGTGTGAAAGTGGAGGTTTGCAATTAAGTTAAAAAAAGGTGTAACATAAATATAAAAACAAGTTTTTAAAAGGTGTTTGTAAAATATTGTGTGCATGTAGTGTAAAAATATTTTAGGGAAAAATTACTTTGATTTTTAACTCTGATGATGAATATTTCGAAAACGAAACGTTGCCGAAAAATATTTTTTCAGATTCGTAATCAGCGCCCCAAAAAACCCCCGTATACCAAATTTGGTCAAAATCGGAGAGGAGGCAACTTTCCAGACAATTACCGAAGTTTTGAATGAAAATAATCAAAATCTATCAATAAGTCATATAAAAATGTTTCATATTAAGTCTCTTAAATGAATATTTATAATACAAATTGTACAAATAACATTAATTTTAAAATTTCTAAATGGCAACATATTATTTTTTCATGTAGTTAGATAAATAATATAACTTAGAGTATAGAATATATTGGATATGTAGGGCCGTTATAGTAGTATAAAAACTAATACTTTACTGGAGAAATTACAAGATATTAAAAATATGCAGCTTTTTAAAATGTTGCCTAGAATATACTTTTATATTATTCAATAATAATATAGCTTTTGACTGTGTAAATTCTGTTAAAAAAATTGATGTTTATGGATACGTGGTATTTCTTTTAATTGGTTCAAGTCATATGATTCAGAAAGAGCACAAATTGTACCTTTAAATAACATATTATGTCTAAAAGCAGAAATATAAATTGTAGTGTTCTTAAGGGTTCTGTTTTTGAACCTTTATTAATTTTATTATACAGTGCTTTCATTTCAAAACGAACCACCCTAAATATCTTAAAAAACACTCACCAAAAAAACAAAGAAACACGTCGATTTAGATATACAGGGGGAAGTTTAATTCGTATTTGATAAAATTTTATCGGTCACCTCCTCAACCTCCAGTTAACCTCACTTTGATGTCAAATGGCAACCCCCATAGTGTGACACATCATTGTAAGCGGTATGAAATTTGCTATCCAACAGTACTAAGAAACTTTAAATCGATGGACGTAGAAGCGACTTAGAAGTAAAAATGTGTGTTAATTAGTTTATCGTGTTCAAATAATTTATTTTATCAAATGCTCAAAATGTGCGCGAGACAATAATAAAGTCTGTTTTGAAATTCTTCGCGAACGTTGGCGAAAGTTTGTCTGGTAATACCTCTGCATTCTAGTGTAATTCTACATTTAAGTTCTTGAATATTTGCAGGTGGCGTTTTGTATACTTTACTTTTTAAATAACCCCAGAGAAAAAGTCTAGAGGAGTTAAGTCTGAGACCGTGCTGGCTTCTGATGGCACCTCGTCTGCCTATCCATGTGCCTGGAAACTGTTCATTGAGCCACTCTGAACTGCTAAAGCATAGTGGGAGGGGCTCCATCTTGCTGGAAATGCAAATTATTTTCACTGAGTTCCATAGCACCATTTTCATCCACCTGATTTTCCAAAGATTGGACGATAGAAGGGTAATGCATTTTCCAAAAGGTTCAGATACAGTTGCCCAGTTAAATTTTCTTCCAGAAAGAAGGCCCGATAATTTCGTTTCCATAAATGCCTGCCCAAACGTTGATCTTCTCTGGAAATTGAGTATGTCCTTCCTGAAATATGTGCGGATTTTCATTATCCCAATATCTGCAGTTATGTCTATTAAGAATTCCATTTAAGAAGAAAGTTGATTCGTCAGAAAAGCAGATATTTTTGATCAAATGAGGGTCTTCGTCAATTCGCTGGCTACATTGATTCGCAAAATTCTATTCTTCTATCATAATCGTCTTGTTGAGTTCATGAAGAATTTGTATTTTGTATGGAAAACTTATTCTTTTTCAAAATTTTGTGCACGGAACCCGTAGAAATATTGGTCAGCTTAGAAACTTTTGGAATAGACAACGTCGGATCTATTGCGAACTGTCCTAGTACCTCAACCTGGCGTGCTTCGTCTAAAACCCTTTCATTAGTACTTTTCTTGTTGCATACAGATCCAGTTCCTTCAAACTTACGCACCAATTCCATTACATATTTATGCCCCACGTTTTTATTTTGATGCCTCTCATTGAATACTCTGGCGGTTCTACGCGCGCATCGATCTTCAGCCCCATATAGGAAAATTATTTCTATTCTCTCTGCTAGAGTATACACCATTTTTAAAATCAAGATTCTTAATTTTAAACTAACGATGTCAAAATGACAATCCTAACAGTAATATTTAACTGGTTCCTAAACGTCTTAAAAACTTGTGCTATTGCAGTGTTTTGCTGTAGCAGGTAACACAAAAATAATAATTGGAATGAATGCACACTAAAATAGTCTGCGAGGAATTTCAAACAAGCTTGTCTCGCCAATAACGGCGCACATTTTGAGCATTTGATAAAATAAATTATTTGAACACGATAAACTAATTAACACACATTTTTACTTCTAAGTCGCTTCTACGTCCATCGATTTAAAGTTTCTTAGTACTGTTGGATAGCAAATTTCATGCCGCTTACAATGATGTGTCACACTATGGGGGTTGCCATTTGACATATCAAAGTGAGGTTAACCGGGAGGTTAGGAGGTGACCGATAAAATTTTATCAAATACGAAATTAAACTTCCCCTGTATATCTAAATCGACGTTTCTTTGTTTTTTTGGTGAGTGTTTTTTTTAAAGATATTTAGGGTGGTTCGTTTTGAAATGAAAGCACTGTATATAAATGACTAGATGAAAAGCCTGTCTCCGCCAGGCGACAGACAATATTAAGTAGCCTCTGTCTCCGTAAGACGCCTTCCGTACGGCTAACGGTAAAAAAACACTTTTTTGCTCCTATTTTTGTCCTGGGGCGAAATTCAAAAACGAGCTTCGTTAGGTTCTAGCCACTGCTAAAGACTACCACTGTGCCAAATTTCATGATTTTAGCTCAAGCCATAACTTCAGAATCACGTGGACAGACAAATAAATATATATACCTACCTACATATAAATATATCCACATTAGCAAATTATATATATAGATTTAGCTTTACTTCATATAAAAGGAAAACTTACAATATTTGCGGATGATCAAATTATGGTGTAATTCTAACCTGCTTTCTTTTAATCTAACAAAAACTAATATCTTAACATTCAAACGTGTGCTCAATAACATAATTTTGAATGATCAATTAATAAAATCCTCTCAATGTACTAAATTTTTATGAACTTATGTTGATGTTAAACTGAATTTTAAAGAACATAAAGAATAATCATGTGGTAAACTTGCACCTAATTGTTATGCGATTAGAGTACTTTCTCATGAATAAGAAGATTTTCGAATTTTAAAATCTATTTATTTCGCTTTAATTGAATTGATCATGATATATTATATTAAGATATGGCATTTGTGTCCAACAAAATAACAGTCGTAACCGACTATTTTTTAGGTACCTCCAATATTATCGAACAGTCATATTTAGAAAAAACTAGACAACCTGTAAAACCAGATATATCAAATTCTATACGAGACGGTTTAAAAGATGATGAAGTAACAAGCTCTGAGGAAATAACACAGGGAAAAAGTGACATAAATGAAGGTAATACCGTTAAAATATTCAGTTTTATCAATTTATACACAGGGTGTCCAGGAAAATGTGGAAAATCTCCAGTATATGAAAAAAACACGTGAAAAGAATATTAAAAGTTCATGTAAACTTTTTTTGTATAGGCCTTCTCTTTGAAGATAATGGCTTCCAAATAGTTCCAATGGAATCAAGTTTTTCACACATAAATATTGTACCACCAGGTATATTTCAATTTTATTTTAATAAGATGTAATACCAAATAAGACTCTTTAAATTACTATCAAAAGAAGTATGGTGAATAACTTACAGCTGCAGGTACGGTTTACCATAAAACGGTAAGTTTTATGGTAAAATTACTTTATACAAAAAATGTAGACCATAAAATTATCTATAAAAAAGGTGTTAATATTTTTTTCTCTAAAAGCCACCGTTCCTGAGATATAACAAGTCAAAAAGTTGTAAGGGTCATTGTATGCATAAGTACTTCACGTATATACAGGGTGTCCTATTTTCGTGTGTTTTACGGGGTTTCTCGCTTATGAGTGAAGTTACAAAGATGCGGTTTTCGCGACACCGTGCTACTTTTTTGTCAAACGAAAGATGCCGCAAACAGATTTGTCCTACCCCCTTAGTTTCTTCGCTACAGGGTGATTTTAAAAAAGTTGTATTTTCGGTTACCCCTCGTATCTCAGGTATCTGATAACTTATCGAAAAGATAAAAACGGGCCCTTATAGAACTTTTTACGCAGAATACAGTGGCGTACTTGAAATTTTCTCGGATTTACTTTCTTTGAGATATTAGCCAAAGTTGCACTTTTTTAAATGGAACACCCCGTACATTTTTTCGTCATATTATTTGCCACACAGAGGGCTTTCTAAAAATATAATATAGTCGAAACTTATTTTTATAAACAGCATGAAAACATGCAATTATTTACTTTTTAACATAGGCGGCTTTGGTTTCAATTAATGATAGTCAAATTAATCAACGTCAAATGATTGCTATTGAATTTTTTAATGCTAGTTCCTAGATTATCGTTATCATTTATCTAAAAAAAATGGCACAAAACCAACATTTTAAACATTTTGAAAAGTATGATTTGAATAGATGTTTCATATTATCCAACGAAGACGTCGATAAGGCGGCGGAGCTTTATCTAAATAGGGACGTTAGAAGAACGAATAATATTTTTTTCAAATTTGACTTTTTTCTCCATTTCTATATAGATATCCTGAAAGAAGACAGCCTGATAGGCGCATATTTCGTAAAATAAAAAACAATCTATTAAATTATAGTAAAGATAATGAAGTAGCTGAAATAAATGTTTTGGCATCAGTTGAAAATACCCCAGGGACATCTTGCAGGCAAATAGAAGAAAATATCGGAGTATCCAAAACAAAAGTCGAAAAAATATTGAAACGACATAAATTCAAACCTTACAAGTATAAACTTGTGCACAATCTTTATCCTGGCGATCCTGAGCGGAGAGTGGAGTTTTGTAACTGGTTTCTCAATATGTGTGAAAGGCAGAATAATTTTGAAAGGAAGATTATTTGGTCGGACGAAGCCCATTTTATCAGTGCGAGTATCCTCAATAGAAATAACTCAAGGTTTTGGAGCCAGTAAAATGAACACGTTATTTTTCCCAGGGAACGCCAGGGAAGGTTTGGATTCAATGTTTCTTGTTTCATTTTGGAAAGAAGAATTGAATATTGTATTTACCAAGGAAATTTGAATTCTGATAGATACATACAAATCCTTCAAGAAAAAGCAATAACTATTATGGAAGATATTCCCTTGGTTCAAGTAAATGACATCTATTTCCAACAAGATGGAGCTCCGGCTCACAACTCTCACGTGATACAACACTGGTTGGAAAAGCACTTTCCTAATCGATTTATAGCCACGCACGGACCTATTCGATGGCCACCACGGTCTCCGGACCTCTCAGTTTTAGATTCTTTTTTGTGGGGATATTTAGAAGGTAAAATATACTCGAGGATGTATGAAACAATTGAGGAATTAAGAGAGGCCACGGAAAATGCCTTTAGAGAGTTGCGAGCCCGCTCTTTCATATTTGAAAATGCTTTAAGAAGACTACAGACGCTATGCCAACAATGCATAAGACATCATGGTCACCAATTCGAACAGTATTTATAAAATTAGTAGTTAGGTTTGTCTTTTAAGGCTAGAACAATTCTAGTGTAAAATTGTTATTTTTATCCATTAGGTTGTCTTGTTAATAAATGTTTATATTACTCGATTATTTTTTGGTGCGAGAAGGCATTTGACGTTGATTAATTTGACTGTCATTAATTTAAACCAAAGCCGCCTATGTTAAAAAGTAAATAATTGCATGTTTTCATGCTGTTTATAAAAATAAGTTTCGACTATATTATATTTTTAGAAAGCTCTCAGTGTGGCAAATAATATGACGAAAAAATATACGGGGTGTTAAAAAAGTGCAACTTTGGCTAATATCTCAAAGAAAGTAAATCCGAGAAAAATTACAAGTACGCCACTGTATTCTGCGTAAATAGTTCTATAAGGGCCCGTTTTTATCTTTTCGATAAGTTATCAGATACCTGAGATACGAGGGGTAACCGAAAATACAACTTTTTTAAAATTACCCTTTAGCGAAGAAACTAAAGGGGCTAGGACAAATCTGTTTGCGGCATCTTTCGTTTGACAAAAAAGTAGCACGGTGTCGCGAAAACCGCATCTTTGTAACTTCACTTATAAGCGAGAAACCCCGTAAAACACACGAAAATAGGACACCCTGTTAATCTCTGTAGCCGTAATATAAGTAAACATCGCTGATTGTAACTTACATTTAAAATATAAAATATACATAAGTATACCTATGAGAATATCAGGTAAAATGAAGATCTAATCATTAGTATCGAGAATATAAAGTAGCTGCTTAGATAAGTATCGATATGCATGTTTTGTTAAAAATATTCGAAATAAAAAACAAGTGCAATTAGCTTGTCTTCCTCCAACATCAGTTGCTGCTCATCAACATCTTTTTCGGATACATTACCAAGTTCAAAAGATTGGGGTTGGAAGTTGGTTGATAATACATTAGAACCAATTCAGACTTTACTCCCACCTGCGCCGGAAAAACTGCTGAACACAATTTTTTGCAAAAGTAAAAAAGGGATGCAGTGCTAAATGTGGTTGCAAAAAAGTTTTACTGTTTTGTTCTCTAGTATGCACATATTGTCCGGTTGTGTTCTGATGTTGAATCACCAACAGCAGAGGATTCGTTTGATACTGATGAACAGACATCGAAACATCGCTATTGACGCAATTCACTTTCACCCAGGTTGAAGAAGTAGAAGGAGATGAAGAAGAAGAAGATCAACAACAACAAAAAGAAGTAATTGAAGATTATGAATCGGACGAATACATTTTTCTACTGTTTTTTTAATTTCCATCGCTTTTATCAATTCCAACCCTTGCGAATATCTGTTAATATGCAATAGTTTCCAATTAAAAAGAATTACAACAGACCTGTGGAATAGGCCAACTGGGGATACCAGGTTAAAAAAGACACGCTAAGTACACTACCTCAGAGGTGGCGTTTTGAAGAAAATCGCGAAAAAAACATTTTTTCCACGTACCGGAACGATAAGGAATTTTGAAATGTTATTTTTAATTATGTTTTGAACAATTTTACTTATTTTCAGCTTGATGTAAATTTATATACCTTCACTCTTATTTTTTGGTCTAATTTGACCGGACTACTGGTGAAGTTTACATTTTTAGAATGCTAAATTTTTTTGTTCTGATGTCCAAAAAATATTGACATATTAGGGCGGCAAAAATATATTAGCCTATGAGCGGAGATCTTTGTTATAAATAAAACATTCCATCGAACTAGAATTTACTTTGACTTTCAGATTTCTGCCACAAAAATAAAAGCAACAAAAATTAGACTTTCCTACAGTAAATAAATGATCTTTATTGAACTTGGAATAACAAAAATGAAAACTTACCTTGTGTTCCAAAAAAGAAAAGTGGAAAAACTTAAATATTGCCCCGTTTTTTTTAAAGACGTTTTGTCTGAAAACTAAAATAAAAAGTAAGGCGAATTTTTTTTACACTTTTTACATCTTCTTGATTAATAAATGTATGCATTCAAAATCTACAATCCTATTTACAAAGATTGTTTATGGTCTTTAAATATTTATTAATTCCCGATAGACCCGAGCATTTTCGAAAACTCCGGAAATTCAAAAAAACCGCACTAAGAAAAACACGTTGATACACAAATATATGTATTGAATTTGGCGGAATGTATTCAACACCTTTTAAAGCTCCATAATCCAAAAGAAGTCGGTAAAATTACTTTTTATAAAAAAAATATGAACAGATTGATAGGAGGGTCAAAATATCGAGCAAAAACTGATTTGGCTCGAGTTTTTAATATTCTAAGAAACAAAAAAAAAAGGAAACAGTAACAAGATATTATTGCTACACGTTCCTTCTTTCATGTAAACTTTGAATCATGCAAAAATATGCATTTTTACGTGAGTTATTTAAAAATTAGTCGGTCCGTTTGGAAGTGAAAGCACCTTTCGAGATACGGGGCAGGTGCAAAAAATACTCGGCGCATTTATGGCCGATTATTGCAAAAACTATCAAATTTTTGACAAAAGTGATAGGAATCATTTTTGCAGTTAATAAACTGCTCTTCATTTTCGTCCAAACACGAATTGCGTAAGTATCATATTTCGGGAAATATCGACCAAATTAGTTGAAAAAACGGATTTCCGGGCTCTTGAGGGCCATTTTTAGGCCCTTGCGGTCATTTTTTCATATATGATATTTTCAGAGGTTATTGTATACATTAATACCTGCAAATTAAAACAAAAATTGTGACGGCCCAACCTGATCTTCAGGTTCACACCTTCGTTTACTGTACTATTCTGGGAGCCATTATCTCCGAAGGGGAAGCCTATATGAAAAAAAATTATATAAACTTGTAGTATTGTTTTCACGTGTTTTTTTTAATTATATCCGGGAGATTTTTTACATTGTCCCGGACACCCTGTATAATAATAAAGATAATATGTTAGGAATTGTTATTTTTTTTATTTATAAAGTATATGGAACTTTGTAGGGAGCGGTTCTTCCGAAAACAATACTACAAACTCCAGGCTCGATCTTCCGATTCTCAATGACGTAGAACCAAAACCCCCGAATTTGGTTCCAGTAAATATACCCTGTATATCGGTTTTTGCTGAAAATGTCTATGAATCCGCTGCAAAACTGTTGTTTTTGGCTATTAAGTGGGCAAGGACAATACCGTCATTTCTGCAAGTAAGTTGTTCTAAAAAATATCTTTTAAAGATATTTTACACCCTGTATAATATTGTTTTAGCTTTCGCACAGAGATCAATCCATTTTACTAGAAGAAAGCTGGAGTGAACTTTTTATACTTACTGCAGCCCAATGGTCTCTTCCAGTAGATGAAGGTATTTTGTAATATAATTTATTAAATAAATGTATGTATGCCAATGAAATTTAATTTTTTATGGAGTTATACATTAATATTGTGATTGTGCCAACTAAGAATGCGAAAAGTTATTACTAAAACGGCCAAGAGCAAAACCTGGAAAATAATTTCAAGTTTCTAAAATGGCCGCTAGGGGGTGTAACTGCAATACTGAATCTAAAAGTGACGTTTCCGTGAATTCCGTTATATTAACCTAACAAAAACATACCTGGTCAGACCTGGTCTTTAAAGTCAAGGAAAATCTATACCTTTTTTGTTTGACAATTTTTGCTGTATTTCTAAAAATAAAGTGGTGGGGGGTAATCAAAGGTTTCTGTAAAAAACACCCTGTATCTTTAAAATGGCTGAGCCGATTTTGATAAACTTTGACTAGTTGAAAAGAGCTGTTCTTGGGCTATAAATGTTATAATATTTGATGTTTTGTTAGTTTTACTTGTCGCCGCTAGAGGGATTTTTTCGACATTCCGACAGAAATGGTTAATTTTGATAGGATTTTTTTTTCTTGAAAAAATAGCTAAATGATGCCTAAGTAAGATCGCGAAAACCGCATCTCGATATCTTGTTCATAACCTTAAATATGGGCCATAGAAAATTTTATACGTCAATATGTTAAAAACTATAAAAGCTACGCTACGAGAAATTTTATATGACATAAATTATGTAATCAGAAAATCGATTGGGCTATAAATGTTATAATATTTGAAGTTTTGTTAGTTTCACTTGTCACCGCTAGAGGATTTTTTTCGACAATTCGACAGAAATGTTTAATTTTCTCAAAAAACTAACTGTACTAATATAACTTTTTCTTCATGAAAAAGTAGCTAAATGATGCCCAAGTAAGCTCGCGAAAACAGCATCTCGATATCTTGTTCCTAATCTAAAATTTAGGCCAAAGAAAATTTTATACGTCAATATCTCAAAAACTATAAAAGCTACAAAAAATGTTATAGGTCATAAATTATGTATTTTTACGAAACCTTTAATTTAGGTTATATAATCTTTTTCTCTAAATGCAGTACTTTACGAGTTATAATCAAAAAATCGAATTTTCAGGGGTATACCTTAAAAAGATCCTAAAAATTCGATTTTTTGATTATAACTCGTAATGTACTAAATTTAGACGAAAAGATCATATAATCTAAATTAAAGGCTTCGTAAAAATACATAATTTTTGACCTATAACATTTTTTGTAGCTTTTATAGTTTTTGAGATATTGACGTATAAAATTTTCTTTGGCCTAAATTTTGGATTAGGAACAAGATATCGAGATGCGGTTTTCGCGAGCTTACTTGGGCATTATTTAGCTACTTTTTCATGAAGAAAAAGTTATATTAATACAGTTAGTTTTTTTGAGAAAATTAACCATTTCTGTCGAATTGTCGAAAAAAGTCCTCTAGCGGTGACAAGTGAAACTAACAAAACTTCAAATATTATAACATTTATAGTCCAAGAATAGCTCTTTTCAACTAGCCCAAGTTTATTTAAATCGGCTCAGCCGTTTCGAAGATACAGGGTGTTTTTACGGAAACCTTTGAATACCCCCACTAATTTATTTTTAGAAATACAGCAAAAATTGTTAAACAAAAAAGGTTCAGATTATCCTTGACTTTAAAGACCAGGTATTTTTTTGTTAGGTTAATATAGCGGAATTCCCAGAAACATCACTTTTTTCGATTCAATATTGCATTTACGCCCCCTAGCGGCCCTTTAAGAAAGTTGAAAATATTTTTCGGGTTTTTTCTTGACCATTTTAGTATTAACTTTTTTTGCCGAAAGACTCTACGATGAATAGGTTTCCAGCAAGGAAGTTTAAAGGTGTATGGAAGCCCAATACTGTAGAACAAAATTGTCCAGGCGTGCAGGGCAGCGGGATAAGGGGGTTGGCCCCGCGGAGTTTGCGCAATGAATAGTAGGTCAGAGCCGGACTTCCATAATTCTTTGTTACTATCTATAAAGTTGACATCATCAAATGTCAAATTCAAGCAAACACTGTTTTTTTATTTTTTGCACAAAATTGTTGGTTATTAAACGATACTACCATAGAATATTTAAAATTATTGTGTAATATTGGATTTTATATCATCTGATATAATATGGAAAGAAGCCTTCTATTTAAATTGTCGATATTTTTGTGAGTTTTGTATTTTTACCAAAAATCTTTGTAAATAAATAAAAAAACAAGATTTTTTAAAATAAATTTCAAACATTGTATGATAGTTTCATGTACTTATCACCAATTTTGTGATAAAAGAAGGGCAAGATAGTGTAAATGAGTTTAATCTAATTCTAAGATTCTGGTTGTACATTAAAAAGTGAAAATTTTTATAACTGCTTTTTAGGCATATACTTTTCACTAATAACAACCATTCATGAGACAGAATAACAGTGGTTAAAAATGTTTAGTAACCTTTGGTACCTAGGTATCCATTGTAACAGTATCCGTTAAATATTATCTGTGTCTACAGTATGTCGAGCTTAAAAAGTTGATAATGTAAGTTTAAGAAACCAAAAATCTAATTTCTTTTTAAACAAATACAGAAAAAGCAAAAAGGAACTTTAGCAAAAATTAGAGGGACCTGTATATATTAAAATTTGCCTGGTCTGCCCAGTAATTAATAATTTTGATCCTTTAAAAGAATGTATTAAATTATTAAATAAAATAAAAGTACCTAAATGTAAACCTTATTTTTTTTAATAATCCACAGAAATACACAAACATTGTGGAATTCATCTAAAAGATAGTTAAGATTGCCTTACTTTTCTCACTGCTATTTCCTATTAAATTTTCATTATTTTATTATTCATAATTGATATATTATTATTTTTTCGGTTACCTAACGTTACGTCTCATAAGAAGCACCTAATTTAAATATAAGAAATACTGACCTAAAGTGAAAAATGCCGGGTATGTAACCCTTGGATTTGCAAGACAAAACCATACAACCTCTAATCATTTTGTTACGGTATTATAAGTAACAAACAATAAACACAAAATTATAGTCACAATTTAATAAACAGTAATTACTAAAATAAGAAGGTTTTTATCAATCCAAAAAACTTCTGCAACCACAAAATATAGGTACTCACACAAAGCAAAACAATCGGCGCAAAAGGCACAAACCACAACGAAAATGACGAATGATAAGACGACGACGGTTGACGATACAGCGCGGATATAGTTTCATACGCGCCGCGCGCCCTTGCATCAAAAACCTTAGACAATCTAAGACCATTACGGCTCTCATAAAAGTATAATGTGTTGCCTAACTACACACTGATTTATCAGTGTGTAAGTAGGGAACACATTAAATTATTTCGTAAATTTTGTTATTGCGTAGAATCGGCGGGGCCAACTCTGACAGTTATTTTCATACTGGGCTGGACATTTTTTGATCGAATGGGCCCTAGCATTGGGCTTCCATACACCTTTAAACTTCCTTGGTTTCCAGATACAGTACCTCGCATTTTTAGTTGACCACCTTGTACATAAAAGTCTTTAATATTTAGTAATACTGTTGTCTATAACGTATTATAGGTATTATATTTTATTAATTCACCATAGCTTCCAGATTTTCTCTCTTCCAGGAATTGTTTTAAATCAATATTAATTCACTTTTTTTCGGCGTCTTTGAATGTCAAGGATGAAAAAAGGTTTCCCTTAAGAGATTTTTAACCACTTTGATCAACTCTACTAATTTACCTTTCTAAGCTCTACTACAATATTGTAGTTTTTTTAACAGTTTGTTTATTTTTCGTTTTATAAATAGCACTTGATTTTTAAAGTAGACAAATTTACGACATCACCGGTAAACGATTAAAATTGTATAGGTTATGTTTACCACAAGTATGTGTTTTTCAGGAGCTTTTTACCGTTCAATTTACACGGTTGCCATTTTGTTTTTGTTTCTAGTTGTAAATCCTATTTTATTTACTGCGAAATAATTATTTATTATTTTATTTTTAGTAATATTGGTAAGCAATTCTCTTGCACCGACATCAAAACAATCAATCCTAGAAGAAGATGCGAGAAAACTAAGGGAAATAATTTCAAAACTCAACATACTTAGGGTGGATCATACCGAACACGCTTGCTTGAAAGCATTGGTTTTATTTAAATCAGGTAGAAATTAAATGAGTTTTTCAGTCATAAATATTGTTTTCTTTTAAATACAATTCTCAACTTTATCTTCCAAATTCATGTTCTGTTTTATTAAACAAATCTTTAATTTATGACTCAAAAAATGAATTAAAAATAGAGCTGGTTTTCATAACTTCGAATGGCCAGACAAAAAATTGTTGTTAGGAAAGGCTTATTATGTATTGTCTGAATTCTCTAAAGATAATTTAGACTAGATTTAATGCATAGAACCATTATATTGTCCTAGTTTAGTCGAGAAGTGTGTTTCCTGCAAAAAATGGTTAGAAGGCTTAAGAAAATATGAGCGACGCTCATTGATGAGAAAAAAGTTAGAAAGGCTTATATGTATTGTCTGAATTCTCTAAAGATAATTTAGACTAGATTTAATGCATAGAACCATTATATTGTCCTAGTTTAGTCGAGAAGTGTGTTTCCTGCAAAAAATGGTTAGAAGGCTTAAGAAAATATGAGCGACAGCTCATTGGACGTGGAATACAAATCTGAGAAAGGCGTTTTGAGAATTTTTTTTGCCAATAAAAATTGCAATTTTTATTAACAAAAAACAAAAAATGTCATTTCGATTTTTGATGATAACTCAAAAACTATAAGAGATAGCGGAAATTGCAAAAAAGATCCTGAAGAGGAGGAAATTTTTAATGAAAAAGTCCCAACTCCCGTAGTTCTATCTCCATTATTTATAATTTTAATTTAACGCTGAAAATATGCCTCCGCGCGTCCTTTCTGGTTGCGCGCTAAGCGTCAAAACCGAGTACGTCACAGTAAATATTTTTTTTAGGGTATTAGATATTAATTGAATTAAAAAAATAAGATGTATTCAGAACATTTCAAAGAATTTATTCCCGTTAAAAATTTAACTTAAAGTTATTCTTTCCACAAGTTAGACAATTGTTAATTAACAAAATTGTTTCGAACTTTCGTCTTTATTGTACATTAAAAAAAAGTTTAAATAATTGTCGTATAAATTTTTTGCGTCGTGGAGCCCTTCTTATATATTTATACCTAACAAGATCACGCTATAAAAGTTTAAACAAACTTATTGCTCTGTTTAGTATAATTTTTATAACTTTGACAATATTACTACGATTTTTCATTTTTTTTGTCAAAGTTATACAATTATTATAAACAAAGGATTAAATTTTTTAAAACCTGTTATGACGTTATCTTGTTAAGTATGTATATAAGAAGGACTTCACGAAGCGAAAAATTTATACGACAATTAAGCGTTTTTTTTAATGTACAGGGTGTCCAGTTTTCGTGTGTTTTCATATACCAGCTCCCTTACTATAAAAGATAGAAAGATGGGGTTTGCGGCTTACTGTCCTATTTTTTTATGAAACTTTCATTGCCGCAAACGAAATTTTCATAGCCCCCTTAGTTTCTGACATACAGGGCGATTTTGAAAATTTGTCATTTTTGACGGTCCCCTGTATCTCGATTATTTGGTAACTTTTCAATAAAGTGAAAATGGATTGTTATAGAGTTTTTTACGTAGAATTCAGTGGCGTAGGTAGTTTTTTCTAAAAAGTTTTGTTTTTGAGTTACGACCCAAACTTATGTTTTTTAAATGGGACACCCTATATATTATTTTTTTATCTTATTCCCCCTTTCACAGGCCTTTCAAAAATATATAATAGTCCATATTTACTTCTTTTAAAAAAGGAAAATTTTAACATTTTTTGTAAAATTTATCATTTTTCGATGGTCAATCACGGATAGCCATGACAAAAACAAAATTCTGTAAATGCGCCATTATGGATTGTTATTGTTGTCAAATATTACTGTTATTTGTTTCATTTGGGTTTTTGTTATGTGGGAGTTTACTTTATTATTTTTGTGAAAAATTGTTCCACATGGCACAAAATAATAGATATGAGAATTATGAAAAACACGATATGTATGTTTGTTTTATCCAAGCTAATGAAGACGCCAACGCAGCCTCGGAGCTTTATTTTAATCGGTAAGGTTTAATAGTATATTATATACCTATAGGTTAAGAAGTAGCCTTCTCAACAATGATATATTATAGGATGTTTTTTATTATAATGTGAGCATATCTGATGATTTGAATAGATTTTGACATTGCTAATATTCAGCATTAACAAAAAAATTGATATAAAACATTAATATTCATAATAAATATAAAAGTTTTAATCATTATTATTATCTAGCTTTTTGTTACATATCTAATTATTTCGTAGGTATCCAGAAAGACATCAACCTGATAAAAGAATATTTCATAAAATCAAAGCCAATCTCATTGAACACGGATCTTTTAAAAAACTAAGGCCTAATTTTTACAACAAGGAAAACAAGGAAGAAAATGAAATAAATGTTTTGGCTTCTGTCGCGGTACAACCATCCATATCATGCAGAAAAATATATGATATGGTTGGGGTTAAAAAATCAAAAACTCAGTTAATACTAAAAAACATAAGTTTAGACCATACAAATACCATCTCGTCCAGCATTTGCATCCCGGTGATGCAGAACGTAGGGTAGTTTTTTGCAATTGGTACCTACAAATGTTGCAGGAAAATGCAAATTTTGAAAGAAAGGTGGTGTGGTCAGACGAGACTTATTTTACCAGTTCTGGTATTCTAAACCGAAACAACTCAAGGTACTGGTCCCAAACGAACCAATATGTAATATTTCCTCGAGAACGTCAAGGTCGGTTTGGATTTAGCGTGTCATGCTTCATTTTTGGCACTAAAATTAAGTATTTTATCTATGAAGGAACGCTAACCGGAAATAGACACCTAGAAATAATGCGAGATGCACTAATGGAAATATTAGAGGATGTTCCTTTGGCCGATTTAAATAATATTTATTACCAGCAAGATGGCGCTCCGAGTCACAATGCTCAAATAGTGAGAGAATATTTAGAAACAACATTTCCAGATAAATGGATTGGTACGAATGGACCTGTCAGGTGGCCCCCAAGATCCCCAGATCTTTCTGTGTTGGATTTTTTTTTTGGGGGTATATGACAAATCAGATATATATGAGACAATACCACAATATTGATCAACTTCGAGAAGCTACACATCAAGCGTTTAGGCTTTTGCAGGGTAGGCCAATTACTTTATTAAATGGATTGCGAAAAATTGAAAAAGTATGTCGAAAGTGTTTGGAACACAACGGAGCCCAATTCGAGCAATTTTTGTAATTTAAATAAATAAAAATAAATTAATATGATTTTCTTTTAATGTTGCTTAGTTATTATGTATTAATATAGAGTTGTTATAATAAAAATGACGTTGTTAATTTTGTTTTGATTTGCGGGCATAGCCTTCTATACGAAAAATGATAAATTTTACAAAAAATGTTAAAATTTTCCTTTTTTAAAAGAAATAAATATGGACTATTATATATTTTTGAAAAGCCTGTGAAAGGGGGAATAAGATAAAAAAATAATATATAGGGTGTCCCATTTAAAAAAACATAAGTTTGGGTCGTAACTCAAAACAAAACTTTTAGAAAAAAACTACCTACGCCACTAAATTCTACGTAAAAAACTCTATAACAATCCATTTTCACTTTATTGAAAAGTTACCAAATAATCGAGATACAGGGGACGGTCAAAAATGACAAATTTTCAAAATCGCCCTGTATGTCAGAAACTAAGGGGGCTATGAAAATTTCGTTTGCGGCAATGAAAGTTTCATAAAAAAATAGGACAGTAAGCCGCAAACCCCATCTTTCTATCTTTTATAGTAAGGGAGCTGGTATATGAAAACACACGAAAACTGGACACCCTGTACAGTAACGGCCATTAAATCTTGGGCAATTCTTTTTCCCTTTCGTAAAATTATAGGCTTATAACACCTTCTACTGAATATAAATACCTGTTGAAAAACCTAATAAAGAAACAGGTGTGCGTTGTCAGTGTCTAAAAATATTTTTTAAAATGCCAACTTAACTTTGGGTCAAAAAGTATTAATAATTCATTATATTGAGCACAGGGGTTGGTCAGAAACGGATGTGGTGGAAGAGCTTAACATCCCAAAGTGTACTATTCATTTTTTTTTGTCTTTTAATGGCAGGAAACACTCCTTTGAGAGAAGAGCTGGAAGTGGTCGCCCCAAACTATCGAATCAAGAACAAAACAATAATTTAGTTAATGTTTTGAGAAACCAACCATTCAAATCTGTAGTTACAGCAATAACGGAAAGCAATTTTCCAGCATCGGCATCGGTTAGAACGGATCGGCGAAGAATAAGGCAAATACCCGAATTGGCAGCCTTTAAACCGTTTTTAACAAATGCAAATAAAGAACAACGCATTGGATTTGCTCTACAATATTACTTGGAACCTCCGATTTGTTGGGAAAATATAATATTCACCGATGAAAAAGTGTTCCAGTCGTGCTACAATGGGATACTTAAGATATACAGGCCTCAAGGAACACGATTCGATGAAAAATATACCCAAAAGGACAGAAGTAGTGGGCGATTTTCGGTAAATGTTTGGGGGTGGCTGAGTGCACAAGGACTTGGTGTATGTTATTTTATCGAAGGAAGGTTCAATGCGGAGATATATATAGATCTACTACAGAATATCATGCTTCCTTCTGTACTGGATCGATTTCCGGACAGAAATTTTATCTTTCAGCAAGATAAGTGTCCCGTTCATACGAACCGGCAGGTCAATGAATGGATGGAAGAGCAGCGTATCAGGGTTTTGCCCAAGGAAGTTTAAAGGTGTATGGAAGCCCAATACTGTAGAACAAAATTGTCCAGGCGTGCAAGGCACCGGGAATAGGGGGGTTGGCCCCGCGGAGTTTGCGCAATGAATAGTAGGTCAGAGCTGGACTTCCATAATTCTTTGTTACTATCTATAAAGTCGACATCATCAAATGTCAAATTCAAGCATTCACTGTTTTTTTTTTGCACAAAATTGTTGGTTATTAAACGATACTACCATAGAATATTTAAAAATATTGTGTAATATTGGATTTTATATCATCTGATATAATATGGAAAGAATAGATGGCGCCACTTTACAGCCTTCTATTTAAATGGTCAATATTTTTGTGAGTTTTGTATTTTTACCAAAAATCTTTGTAAATAAATAAAAACACGATTTTTTAAAATAAATTTCAAACATTGTATGATAGTTTCATGTACTTATCACCACTTTTGTGATAAAAGAAGGGCAAGATAGTGTAAATGAGTTTAATCTAATCGTAAGATTCTGGTTGTACAATAAAAAGTGAAAATTTTTATAACTGCTTTTTAGGCATATACTTTTCACTAATAACAAACATTCATAAGACAGAATAACAGTGGTTAAAAATGTTTAGTAACGTTTGGTACCTAGGTATCCATTGTAACAGTATCCGTTAAATATTATGTGTCTACAGTATGTCGAGCTTAAAAAGTTGATAATGTAAGTTTAAGAAACCAAAAATCTAATTTCTTCTTAAACAAATACAGAAAAAGCAAAAAGGAACTTTAACATAAAATTGTACTTTCTTTCATTCAATTAGAGGGACCTGTATATATTAAAATTTACCTGGTCTGCCCAGTAATTAATAATTTTGATCCTTTAGAACAATGAACTAAATTATTAAATAAAATAAAAGCACCTAAATGTATACCTTATTTCTTTTTAATAATCCACAGAAATACACAAAAATTGTGGAAATCATCTAAAAGATAGTTAAGATTGCCTTACTTTTCTCACTGCTATTTCCTATGAAATTTTCATTATTCTATTATTCATAATTGATATATTATTATTTATTCGGTTACCTAACGTTACGTCTCATAAGAAGCACCTAATTTAAAAATAAGAAATACTTACCTAAAGTAAAGAATGCCGGGTATGTTACCCTTGGATTTGCAAGACAAAACCATATAACCTCTAATCATTTTGTTACGATATTATAAGTAACAAACAATAAACACAAAATTATAGTCACAATTTAATAAACACTAATCACTAAAATAAGGTTTTTATCAATCCAAAAAACTTCTGCAACCACAAAATACAGGTACTCACACAAAGCAAAACAATCGAAACTAATACGGCGCAAAGGGCACAAACCACAACGAAAATGACGAATGATGAGACGACGACGGTTGACAGTACAGCGCGGATATAGTTTCATACGCGCCGCACGCGCCCTTGTATCAAAAACGGTACTACGGCTCTTATAAAAGTATAATGTGTTGCCTAACTACACACTGATTTATCAGTGTGTAAGTAGGGAACACATTAAATTATTTCGTGAAATTTTGTTATTGCGCAGAATCGGCGGGGCCAACTCTGACAGTTATTTTCATACTGGGCTGGACATTTTTTGATCGAATGGGCCATAGCATTGGGCTTCCATACACCTTTAAACTTCCTTGGTTTTACCGTGGCCCGCACGTAGTCCGGATTTAAATTTTATGGAAATTTTTGGGGCTTATTGGTTAAAAAAATAAATAGGCAAAATGAGTTTAGGCCGCAAAATGTAAACGAACTTAAGGATAAAATTTTAGAGGCGTGGAATGAGTTACGAGGAAATCCGGACTACGCCCGGGCTTTTTTTCATTCGATGCCTGGAAGGCTAAACTCTGTCTTAGAAAAAAACGGGGCCGCAATAAAATATTAAATTTGTTTGGAAGGATATTATTTAAGTTTGTTTGAATTTATTAAATTGTTAATTAATTTATTAATTTGTTAGTTTTTATAAGATATAAATATTTTCTTTTACCTTTTGCTTTATTTATAGAAATAAAAAGTAAAACAAGGTAAAAAAGAGCGATTTACAAAAATTGGCAGATAGTCAAAGTTTGACAAATTTTTTGCCCAAGATTTAATGGTCGTCACTGTACAGGGTGATCAGTTAAGGGTAGCGAGCGGCCATCTCATAAGATATTGGTCGTATAGATTTGAGAAAAAAAAATTATGATAAAAGTCGCCAAGAGAAATTGCTGGAAATTATTTTCGAGTTTGTCAAACGTCCGCTAGAGGGCGTAACAACCAACACCAAGTAGAAAAATGGGATTTTTATAGAATTTTGTCTAATGAAAGTATATCGATGATATTATTTTCATATTTACTGACCATTTCCTACATTTTTGTCTAAAACCTTTTGTTCTATCTATCAAAATAAAGCGGTGGGGGAAGTTCAATTGTTTTTTTAAACAAACCAAGATTTCTCCCGTTTCTTTTGACCGATTTTAGCAAACTTAGGCTCATATGAAAGAGCATAATTTGCACTACAAAACGCTTATTTGGTTTTTAATTTTTGGCTTTTGCTGTCGCCGCTAGATGGCGTTAATAACTGAAATGGTAGCAAATTTTTGAGTTTTTAAAAAAAAACAAATGTAATGGTATGTTAATTTTTATATATTTTAAAAGAGTATAAATTTCTCTATAATTAAATAAAAAGAATTTATTATCTACCTTTTTTTGAACCGTTGATATTGACCAAAATATAATTTTATTACATTAAAAAATGGCACGCCACTGTTTTTTATCAAAATAAAAATCAGTTTTGTAATCTCTTATTAGTTGCTAACAAAAAGAACCTCGGTTTTGACGCCGAACGCGCAACTAAAAAGGTCGCACGGAGGGCCATTTTCAACGTTAAATTAAAATTATAAATAATAGAGATAGAACTCTGGGAGTTTAAACTGTTTTTATTGGAAATTTCCTTCTCTTTAAGGATCTTTTTTGCAATTTCAACGTCTCTTATGGTTTTTAAGTTAAAATTAATAATCGAAATGGCTTTTTTTGTTGGCTGAAAATATCCTCAAAACGCTTTTCTCAGATTTGCATCCCGCGTCAAATGAGCTATAGATTATATTTTTCGAAGCCTTCCAACTATTTTTTGCAGGAAACACACTTCTCGACTAGACTATCCTTTTTTTCTCTTATTATATGTTTAATCTAATATGACAATAAAGCAATATTATTATTATTATTATTATTAACTGAATAAATCCACATTTTTTTTCTTGTAGAATGCAGAGGTTTATGCGAACCAACCCACGTAGAACTCCTTCAAGACCAAACTCACGTGATGTTACACGAATACTGTTCGCAAAGACAGAGCCATCACAAAGGTAGATTTGGAAAACTTCTTTTAACTCTACCGGCAGTACAAAGTATATCTAGGAGAAGCTTGGAGGAACTTCTTTTCAAGCAGACCGTTGGAGATGTCGCGATTGATAAATTGTTGGGAGATTTAGCTAAAGCAACCTATCATTAAGAATATGTTCGAGTTATTTAATACTTTAAGAGTATGGATGCTTTTGTTTACAATAAAATTGATTAAAATCAACTGGGATCCGAGATATCTAGTCATTTTTGATAATTTTTAAATTCGTTTTTGTACAAACACCGGTTATGTTGGTAATTTTAGTTATATAGGACCATCCAACAAGGAGTAGGTATTTTTTTTTTTTTTTTTTTGGTAGGTAGTGTGTATTTTTTTATCGTAAAATCTTTTTAAGAAAATGCAAGACAATGATGAGAAAAATACCAACTAAATGTAGAAAAACGAAAAGCTAAAAATGTTAAAAGTAAAATGTCTTCCCCACATAGTAGATACATAGTACATGCAGAGCTGTCAAAGTACTCTTAAATAGTACTTCAAGTAAAATACCAAGTTTTTGTTTTTAAAAATTACTTAGTAAAATTTCCAAGTATTCATTAAAATGTACTTGCATTTTCAAGTAAATTGAAAAAGAACTTGAAATACCCCCAGTTTTTACTTGAAGTAAATCCAAGTACTTGAAGTAAACCAAAGTACTTGAAGTAAAACAAAGAACTTAAATAAAACAAAGTACTTGAAGTAAAACAAAGTACTTGAAGTACACCAAAGTACTTGAAGTAAACCAAAGTACTTAAGTAAAAAAGTACTTGACAAGTACTTTTTATTTACTTAATATTTTTTACTTCAAGTATTTTATTTACTTGAAGTACTTTTTTATTAAGTACTTTTTTACTTAATATTTTTTACATTAAGTACATCGTAATACTTCAAGTATTTTTATAATTTTTAAATCTTTTTACAAAACGTTTATTTGGTAATTTATAGTTAAAGAATCCAACAGAAGGTATTTTAAAAACTATAGGTAGTGTGTATTTTTATCGTAAAATATTTTTAAGAAAATGCAAGACAATGATAGAAAAATACCAACTAAATGTAGAAAAACGAAAAGCTAAAAATGTTAAAAGTAAAATGTCTTCCCCACATAGTAGATACATAGTACATGTATGCCAAATTTCATTAAAATATCTAAAGTGGTATTACAGATATAAATAATACATGATTTATTTTTAAAAATTTTACCACCCTGTATCTCAACAGTTAAGACGTTTAGACGTTTTCTTCTTAAAATGGACCCAAAAATTGCCTCCTTAAATATTGACATTCAATGAAAAAACACCCTGTATAATGTAAAAAACTTTATATATAACATAATATTTTATTTCTCGTAAACAGTTAATTTTATCGATGTAAATCAAAAATACTAATTTTTTTAGTTTAAGGTTAAAGCTATCCAAAAATAATATTGTTGAGGGTGTTAAAAAAATTGCTATTATTGTGTCAGAGCTAGTCCGTCACTAGAAAACTAAATAAGCCAAATATGATTTAATGGGTTTATTTTAAGAAGACTTATCTACCTCCATTAAAAAAAAAAACATTAAATTACGCCTAGTATTTTAAAAGTTATTTAAAAAAAACGGCTTCCAGGGGCGTCCGTTATGTACCTGTATCTCCGTAGGGGAGGGTCGTAGGAAAAAAGTTTATGGGAACTTGTCATAATATTTTTTAAGTTTTCTATCAGATTCCAAAAGATTGCCCACATATCCTGGGACACCCTGTATATAGTTTTTTAAAATACGATGAAAGCCACAACTATGTTCTTGTCAGTCCTTGTTGGATGCCCTGTAACCATAAACCTTAATCTATAAATCCCAAATCACTCTGTATACGATAATAAATTGTTAAAAACCTGAATAAAAGTCTATAAAAACTTAAATTCGCCTTTTTGTTAATATTGTAAGAATTTAGAAAAAAAATTAAAATCCTTTTATCCCTTTTATTTCATTAAAAAAGTATCATTTT
>JAHBCN010000731.1:0-155591 GCA_019359885.1 Listronotus oregonensis
ATAAAATGTATTATGAAAGGCCAGAAAATTGATTTCTACTATCAACTAAATTTTTATTTAAAAACTTAAATATTTTCAAAACGGCTAAACGAAATACCAGCAAACTATGTACTTAAAAAAAGGATTAATAGACATTTCATTCTAAATAAAAATATACAGGGTATTCTATTTAAGAAAAGTTAACTCATTCATTTTTCTTTACTTCTTGATGTTCATTTTTTTTCGTTATGCTCAAAATATAATAGATAAAAAACTATTAAACTTTTATATAAGAAAATTTTTTTCTATCCTTTTTAGTTATCGTTGTAAGTATGTCCCAAAGTATAAATGAAAACCCTGTAAAACTTTGATCTAAAAACATTCATAAAGGTTAATTTTGTGAAAAATTCGGAATTTCTGAGGGCTTCGAGTCCGATATTCATAGTTTTCATCTATGAAGTCCTGGAAAGCATTGTCTGAAAAGGAGAAAGCTGGCGAACTGACTAGTGTTAAAGCCATATACGTATAATAAATTCAATCCCACTTTGCTTTCTTCCCTTTCTACTCAACCACTACCCGTCCGCATCCGGCTGAAAACCAGAGGCTGCGATCTCGGAAGGTATCGCTTTTACACCCTGTTGCGCTCTATCTCCATCGCTTATACTCTTTTTCACTTGTTAATTTTAAAGGTCGGGTACTTGTTTACCATACCTGTATAAGTAAGAAATAGAGATCATAAGAAATAAAGCGTGCGTTGTAAAGTCGTAAATGAAGTGTTGCAAAGGGTTTTAACTATTGCACCCACGAAACGGAGAGCTATTTATAAAACCATAACAATATTACATTTTTACAGAAATTCAATTTAAAATTTTGTTTGTAAATTTTTGTTTTTAAACTTTGCATGGTAGTGGTTCTCAAAACGCTGACCAAAAGTCTCAACGGGCAGAAAACCCGAAAACCCCAACAACCCCTTCCCCAAAATCACCCTCAAAATTAACTGGGGATTTTTCCTAAGGAAAATGGGTTTCGGCCAAATGTTTTCAAACTTTGCTTAGTAATAGTTCTCAACACGCTGATCCAGTCTCCACAGGCACAACACTATCAAAAAATTTCGCAGATCAGCTAACCAAACTATCAGTCAGTGATTTTGGGAAGTTGGGAAGTTTTTCGGGTTTTGTGCTCTTGGAGATTTTTGATTAGCCTGTTGAGAACTATCACTACGCAAGGGTTGAAAACAATTGGCCAAAACCCATTTTCTATAAGAAAAATCCCCTGATCTTTGAGGGTGATTTTGCGGGGTTTGGGGAGGTTTTCGGGTTTTGTGCTTGTGGAGACTTTTGATCAGCATGTTGAGAATTATTACTAAACAAAGTTTAAAAATAATTGGCCGAAACCCATTTTATAAAAGAAAATTGCGGGGTCCTTTGGAAAAATGTTAATGTGTATATAATTATATTTTTTTTGATTGGGTATAATATTTTTAATAATATGGACTTTTTTTATCTGGGCGCACGCAACATATTTTCTCCCTATAAAAACTTCGGCCCTATTTTACATAACGGTAAATGTGCTACGTAAATTCACATAAGTGATCTAATTCTCTGGAAAAAATTAAGAAGGTTATATCAAGTGATCTCTTGAAATATTCGATTTTTAAAATTGCCGATTTGACTACTTACTGTCTAATTTACTTACTAAAAAAGTCTAAAAACTGCACATTTTACGCGAAAAGCCCTAAAACAGCGCTATAGTATCGTATTTTTGGAGGTACTTCAGGATTCTGCAAAAACTTAAAATTTGGTATGTAGGTAGGTTTTAGGACACAAGTGAAGGAAAAAAGAACACCCAAAAAAGGAAGATGATCCTACCAAAAACACTTATGAAAATAAGGGCCTATCCTAAACAAAAATACCATCAGATTAAAATACTGAGATCTAAAATTAGACCGAGTTCTGTCCACAATTTTGTTTCACTCTTTTTTGACTTGGCAAGTAAAAAACTTTTAATTTAAAAAAGGATGAAGCAAAATAGTGTACAGAACTTGGTAGTTTAAGAGGCCGAGATTTTAGGATAGGAATTTGGCCACCATTTTATATAAGTGATTTTGGTGGGATTTGTTTTACCTACAAAAAATATTCTAGTTAATTGTCTAATTTACAACTTAAATTATTTTTAATATTTAATTTTTATTTTTAACATAAATCTAATTTAATTTAGATAGTGCAAATTGCTAATCAATAACACAGGTTCACAAAAAAAAGTGGTGTGTGCTGGGTGTCGGACTAGGATTTTCTAGGGTATTTTTTCCGCTGAACACAAATATAAAGTCAAAATTGGGGGGTCAAACAGCAAAAAATCTAGAAAATCCCCCAAATACCGACACGGTACATTTACCGGCAGAAACCTGCTACCACGGAATGTTTGGACTACGACTATATAAACTATAATAGATGCAAATTTTCATGGAACAAAAAAGAGGGCTTTTCAGATTGTCTAAAAAAAGTTATATAAACATTTTTAATAGGATACATAATAAAGAAGATATGGATTGGGGCGCCAAAAATATTTTTTAGTTTAATGCCTTGAAGACACAGTCATGTTCGCTGTGGCGAAAAAAGTCTGCAAATGCTCATCCGTTACATATAAGCGGCCAAGTTCTGCAAAACAAAGAGTCGTTTAATCTTGCCAGCATTACTCTTGAGAATAACCTGAACTGGCACAAACACATTAGATCCATAGCCTCGGCAGCTTCAAAAAAGCTTGGATTCCTCTTTCGAGCCAGAAAGTATTTCTCTTCTTCCAATCTGTATACTCTGTATGCCAAATCAGACCCTCTTTAGAATATTTTTCTCATGTCTGGGGAATGGCGTCCCCTACAACACTTAGCATTCTGGACTCCATTCAAAGAAGAGCCGTTCGTCTTATTAATGATCCCACGCTCACAGAAAAGATTCCTCTTCTTGCCCACATCGAGCCGTAGGGGATCTGTCGCTCTTCTATAGGTATTTTTACGGCTTCTGCTCAAAGGACTTGGCCAGTATAATTCCTTCTCTGACAGCTCCCAACAGAGCAACACGTAGTGCAACTTTTATACATTCTTTTACAGCTCTTACGCTCTTCTATAGGTATTTTTACGGCTTCTGCTCAAAGGACTTGGCCAGTATAATTCCTTCTCTGACAGCTCCCAACAGAGCAACACGTAGTGCAACTTTTATACATTCTTTTACAGTCCCTAGAGTGTCAAGACTGTGGAACCTGCTGCCCGCAGAAGTTTTTCCTTCTCCTCCCAATCTACAAATATTTAAGTCCCGTGTAAACAAACTCCCTCTCACCCCACTTAAGGCACACACGGTACGTTAGTACATAGGCATCAGCCTACGTGGACTATTCCAAGATATAAAAAAACGAAAATGTAATTTTGAAAAAAAATTTCAGTCCAAAATAGATTTTTTTTATTATTGTGATTTTTGTTTTTTTTTTAATAATAAATCATTCATTAATTTTATTTAAATCTCAAACTACTTAAAATTTTCAGAAAAAATCCAACAATAAAAAAAATAATTTCAAATTTTTTCCAGAGGTATACCTTGGAAAAATCCTGAAAATTCTGTTTTTTGATATAAAATATTGCATTTAAACAAAAGGGTTATATAGCTTAAATTAAAGGTCTTTAAAAAATACATTGTTTATATTCAAATAAAGTTTCTTGTATCGTAATATAGTTTTTAAGATATTGACGTTTTATATAAAAAAAAATCGTTAATAACTGAAATTACGCCTTTTCTCGAATACTTACTGTTTGACACCCAATTTTGACTTTAGATTTGTGTTCAGCGAAAAAAAAACTCCAGCACATAGCACACATCACTTTTTTTTTGTGGGCCTGTGTGATTAACACAAAATATTTGTTTATATTAAATAATGTCAGTCATAAAATTTAACAACGTACTGACTTACTCCTTTTAACAAATACTGTCTAACGGAACCGGCTCTATTGTGTTGGACTTAAAAAGAATATTTGATAATCGACATAACTTTTTTTATTGGTACCCTATTCTGCTTAATTAAAGTACGCCTGAGCGTGTTTAAATTTAACTTTCAAACACGCTCGTGTTTTAAAGTTGAACACGAGAAATATGAAGTCCAAGAAGACATT
The DNA here is from genome assembly GCA_019359885.1 of Listronotus oregonensis. Lineage (NCBI taxonomy): Eukaryota > Metazoa > Arthropoda > Insecta > Coleoptera > Curculionidae > Listronotus > Listronotus oregonensis. Next base: position 4,136 of record JAHBCN010000731.1, read on the forward strand.
GACAACCTTTAACCTAGAAGTTTGGCAAATCAGTCATTTAAAGAAAAAAAAAATATTGATCTGAAATAAGTACTTTATAACGTCAAGTAAATTATTACTATAACAAATGTTATTAAAGTAAAGTATTTGGGAATAACTGGTCTTTAAAACACTTGCTCTATTGGAGAACTCCGGCTACGGCGCTGTGCTCGAAAAATGGCGCGTTTTAAAGACTCTAATATACTATTATCATCGGTTTACCACAAGATTTTTTTTTAAATAGATACTTGTTTTATTGGGAACAATTAAGAATCTTGTAGATGATCATAGATAAAATTATTTAACTTGCATACATTTTAAACTAAACTGACAAGAAAAAAATATCTGTTTGAAGTAATAAAGTAATAACAATACTGTCTGGATTTAACCAAGTTTTTAACTGGGCTGCAACTTGTGGCTATCCTTAGCGTAAAATATTTAACTAGTTTAGGTCATATCTTGTCCGACACGACGCCAAGCTTATTGTTTCTAATCTAATTGCCGAAACTGTAAAATTTTTGTGAGTTTTATTTAAGAAATAGGTTATTATTATGCTGGTGTCAGAGGCAAAAAGAATTTTACATAACTTGAGACAACAATGATTTTTGATATGACCTTTAAGGAAAACTTAAATTTCACAAAATATACACTTCTTAATAAATGGGAACTTACCACTAAAGCTTAAAGCCTAGGTACTAACATATTAAGTGTCTAAGGGAGCGTTTAAGTATTATGTAACGCAATTTTTTAAGATTTTTGACCCTCCCTTTCCCCCGGTAACGCGTCGTAACGTTTTTTTGTACCCCTTCCTCCCCCCAGTAAAACATTACGTAACCACCAAGTTACCATTTTTACCTAAAAGTCACAATTATTTGGCATCGAGTACCGGAAAGTCGCTAAAATAAAATAAAATTTAAATTTTGAGAAAAAAAAACGTTTTAAAAAATGCGTGAGATATTCTCTGTATGCAACCGTTCCGAAGGGTTAAAAAAAATGTTACGTAACGCGTAGTTCAAACTCCCCCACCCGCTCCTTTAACGCTTCGTAACGTTTTACAAGGCCTGCCCCCAAATCCGTTACGTAATACTTGAACACTCCCTAATGTAAAGTAAGAGGTAGTTTATTATTATACGTATTGGAAAGTTTCGATTGTAGCAAAATACCTTTGTATGTACCAGATTTACTAGTTTAGAGATTCTAGGAATAAAACTAAAAATTAAATTTTTAGGGCTTCACTAGGGGGACTGCTAAGGATTCGTGTGGCATGATTATGCGCTGCTAGGATAAAAATTATACTTGCTAATTCTTGAAAACAGAACCCGTAAAGGTAGCTATAAAAAAGAAACCACTTTCCTAAAGCTCTCGGTGAATATAAACCCTAAAAAATATTTTCTTCTATTTGATATAATAAAGGTTTAAGGTATTATACATATTGTTTCTTATAAGCTTATTCATTTAAATTTAAAAATATAAATGTGTAGATGTAACAATTTTAAATATTTTTAAATATTAATTTTTAGGTTATACACAGGCTGTTTCAATTGGACAAGTTCGAGGCAGATTGTAAAAATTTCTAGAGGAAAAAGGAAATGCTGATTAACTTTTGCAATGCTTACATCGAAAGGAATGATAAATGCAGAAAGCCACATTTTAATTTGCCATCTTGGAAAGAAGTCTATAAATTTGCTTTTCATATATAATACTTTAAAAAATATGTACATCACAAATCTATTAAATAAATTGTTAATTACTTTCATATTATTTTGTTTTTTTAAATAAATATTTGGTCAAATATTTTACAATTTAGCAATAACTAATTGGTGCATTTATAAAGAAAGTGTGATAGGTCAAAAACTGTGAAAACTGAGTTAATGTAAATTAAATAGTGTTGAAAATGTATACGTATTATTACAATTACAAAAAATAAATTCTTGATCCCGGGGATTATTTCTTGTTGGCTAATGCTTGATTTAAAAGAAATTGAATTGTACTTAGGTATTGATGCCTAATACAATATTTAAGGTTTGGGTGATATCGATAAAGATATGCCTCTTGATCAAGTTGCACAACTTGTGGTCGTGTGTAATTACTTTTTTAGAAATTTCACTGTTTTTTTTGTATTTTTAATATATTATTGTATTTAGCGTTTTAACTTTTGGATGACAATTCCACCCATATATAAGTAACCCCATTTAAAATGTCAAAAATCGTAATTTGCTCGTTTATTGTTAGCTCAGTAGCGACGGTATTTTATAGTGTTGATTAATTATTATTTTGCTTCTCACTTTGTTTTATCCGCGCAATTACCAAATACCATTCGTACTTAGATTTTGGGCCGGATATTTTTTGCCTGGTTTTGAATACTTCGGAAATTTAACTCGTTTCTCAAAACCACTTAAGCTACGCTTATGAATACCCAGCCAAATCGGACCATTGATGGTATTACCCATGATAAACACGGATTATTTAAAAATATGCCATATTAACTTATTTCGTTGATAGTTTTCTCACAAAATATGTAAAATAAGGAAACCTTTTTCTTTTAAGCGTTTTTCCCTAACTTAATAAATATAGGAAGAAAATAACTATTTAAATAAAATTTTGATGAACCTTTTTATTATTTATGAATTGTAGCAAGAACATGCAGAAAGTACTCTAATTACGACAAATGGACAAAAGAAAATTTGTGCGAATTCAAAATAACTTTATACAATTTGGTTCAATGGTTCTTAATGTTTATTTAAAGTATTTTTTAGTTGTGGTAAACTTGGATTATTCTTAAGTTGTAAACCAAATTGTATAAAGTTATTTTGTATCCGCAAAAATTTTCGTAAATTAGGGTACATTTCTTTACACTTTCCGCATGGTTTTGCTACAATTTTGCCACATTGTCCATGAATAATAAACAGGTTTATCAAAACTTTACTTGAATAGTTATTTCTTTCCATTTCAATTATTTTCAAGTCACTATTAAAAAAAACACGGAAATTTAATCCAACTGTAAAACAACTATTTTTTAAATACAAATACTTTTTGTTGAAAAAAAATAATCTGATATAAAAGAAAAAACAACAAAAATTAAAAAGATGCAAAATTAAATAATTATATATCTGGGGAGCAATACATATACCCTTTTATACCCAAAAAACTAAAAAGAAAACAATAATTGGGTTTTAATTATTTTTGTATACTTGTTTTAACAAAAATAATTAAAAGGTGTCCTTCGATAGGAAATTTAATTTCCTACCAACAAGCTTTTTACATATTTTTGCTATAAATGCTATGATTTCTAGATAATTTATAATTTTTTAGATAATGACAATTTTACCCTATTTAAAAAAAAACGCAAGTCTAAATTTAATAGCACTTAGTAGTGTTTTCATAAATATGTTCTATAGTTTTGTAGCGAATTCATGTTTTAGTATGTTTTTGTTGGGATTACTCAACTGAATATCCTCTAGAAAATGGGGCCACTTCGGTCCAGGTCCCGGAGTATAGAGAACTGAGCCTGCTCAGTCATATTGACTTCTATAAACTGGCAGATGGCCTAAAACAGAAAAAGAAAAACTCCCAAAAGAAACTAAAAACATTTATCTTTGTTTCGGTGGCAAGTTGGCCAACGTTGTCAAGAAACACTGAAAGAAAAAAATAGAAATTTAAACTAAATTTTAAGTAATTTTTGGATTAAAAAGTTAGAAAATTTTGACAGACTTTTAAAATGTATGACGTTTTGTCATAAATGGTAATTTAAATCATACATTCTTACCTATGCTTAATGCTAAAGTAATTTCAAGTAATCATAAAATCAATAAACACATATATATATATATATATATATATATATATATATATATATATATATATATATATATATATATATATATATATATATATATATATATATATATATATATATATATATATATATATATATATATATATATATATATATATATAAATATATATATTATATATATATATATATATATATATATATATATATATATATATATATATATATATATATATATATATATATATATATATATATATATATATATATATATATATATATATATATATATATATATTAATATATATACTATCAACAAACAATAGACCATTTAAAACAAATCAAAATTTTAAAAGCTGTCAGAATTTCCTAACCTTTAATCAAAAATTTTCTTAAAAACTCAGTTTAAATTTCTTTTTTTTATCTTGACAACGGTGGCCACGTGTTTTAAATTTTTTGGTTTTTTGGGGGGTTTTTCTTTCTTCGGTTTCAGGCGATCTGCCAGTTCACAGGACTGAGCAGGCTATACCCCGGGACCTCGACCGAAGTGGTACCATTTTCTAGAGGATAACAAACCAATTAATTCCAAGGAAAACATACTAAGATAATTTCATATTTAGGCAATTAAAATCCATTACCAAGCAAAAAATTCCTCTTACGACCTTGTTCCTTATTCAAAGTTAGTCAATAGGTTAATAATCCTATACCTACAAAAGTATCCCTTTATAAAATATTGTATTTTAGGTAATACAATCTAAAATTTTATTGTTTATTTTATATAGGAATATCCTAGTTTTAATTTAAGTATATTCCTGTTTTAATTTATTATAGGTATGTATTCGAATTGACAAAATTCGTAAGAGCCGAAACACTGCAGAGAAAATATTAACCCTTTAAAATATTTATTATAACCATATTTTTTACTTTTGTATTCTTTAAACTAAATTTAGTTGTTTATTACAACTGTTATAATAAAACTAGCCTTTTCGCGCTCTGCTTCACGCTTTGTTTTTTCCCCATTATCGCGGGAATCGGAGTAGTCGTGGAAATACAGTAAAAGAGCAACAGATCTCCGACAGCTCGTCGGGAGGTAAGAGAAGGAAGATTTCCTGTAAGAATAAAGTCATTAATAAGGCAAACAGCTTTTTTTAAATGGAAGTAAGAATGCTAAGATTTGTGATAGTCGATATTCCCCGGACATTGGAACAATATTCCAAAGGTCTGATTTAAGATACATAGAGAGAACACAAATTTAAATGAGAAAAATACTTTCTGGCTCAAAAAATGAATCCGAGCTTTAAGGTTACCCAAAAGATTAACGCCCACAAGGTTAAATGACTCTGTTTTGTAGAATTTGGGGGTAAAAAACAAGCATTTCCGACTTTTTTCGTGACAGCGAAAACGATTGTGTTTTTCAGGCAATTAAAATGAGGTCCAGTAAAAGAGATATCTTCATTGCCCTCCGTTTGTTTTCTAATACAGGCTTAGAGACTGGCTTGAAAGACTACATATTAGAGTAAAGGGTACTATTGTGGGCAAAATTGAAGATTAGACTAATAGTCGAAGAGAGAAGATCGTTGATGTGAAATAGAAATAGAATTGATGCCAGTACTGAGCCCAGGGGCACCCCAAATTTAACTTGGTGAAAGCTGAAAAAAAACTATCAACAATAACTGATTTATAACGATTAGAATGGCAACTGGAGAGCCAGGAACAAGGTTTGGGTAGAAGACCGTAGGAACAAAATTTGCTCAACATGCCAGGCTAAGTCAAAAACTTTAGATGTATTTAGATCATCATTCTGGGACTTATTAAGGAACTCGATAGACTTCTTTGTGTGAAACAAAAAAAAGATCTGCTACGGATTTTTTGTGACGTTATCCGCACTGTCTGTCACGTAGATTTTGTATTTTTCTAAATAATTTAACATTTAGCCCAGCGGATTTTTCAGTATTAAGAAAAATGAATCACGTTTATAGTTTTAAAAAACTAAAAAAACACGCTTTTATAGCAAACCGCACTAAAAAGTAGAAATTAATTTTTGAGTATAAAGAGTTTGTGTTACAGTGATAGAAAGTCCAATAATCAATTATGACTAATTAATTTGCAAAACCTTACTATTTAAAAGTAAGAGTTTTTATGGTACGTGATTAAATTATTTTTGATTAACACAATACGACTGTGAAACAACTATTTTTAAATACAAATACTTCTTGTTGAAAAAAGAATCTGATATAAAAGAAAAAACAGCAAAATTAAAAAGAAGCAAAATTAAATAATTATATATATGTCAAATACTTTAAGATACTGTTGTTTTAAAGATTTTGAGGTCAGATTTCTTTTCTGGGGATCAATAAATATACCTGTTATAGACAAAAAACTAAAAAAAAAAACAAAAATTGGGTTTTTATTATTTTTTTTTTAAATTTTTTTAAACAAAAATTAAGGTGCCCTTTTATAGGAAATTTTATTTTCTATCAACAAGCTTTTTACATTATTTTGCTATAAATGCCCTAATTTCGAGATAATTTATAAATTTTTAAATAATGACAAACATACCCCATTTGAAAAAAAACCCAAACCTAAATTTAATAGCACTAAGTAGTGTTCTCATAAATATGTTCTATAGTTTTGTAGCGAATTCATGTTTTAGTTTGTTGTCATTGGGATTACTTAACTAAATATTTTCTAGAAAACAGGACCACTTTGGTCCAGGTCCCGGAGTATAAAGAACAGAGCGTGCTCAGTCCTATTGACTCCTACGAATGTGTTTTAAATTTTCTGGTTTTTCGGGGGGTTTTTCTTTCTTCTGTTTCAGGCGATCTGCCAGTACATGGGGCTCAATAGGACTGAGCAGGCTCAGTTCGCTATACCCCGGGACCTGGACCGAAGTGGTACCATTGTCTAGAGGATATCAAGGAAGTAATCCCAACGAAATCATACTAAAATATTTTCATATTTAGGCAATTAAAATCCATTACTAACCATAAAATTCCTTTTACGACCTTGTTCCTTATTCAAAGTTATAGTCAATAGCTTAATAATCCTGTACCTACAAAAGTATCCATTTATGAAATCTTGTATTTTAAGTAATGAAATCAACAATTTTTTTGTTTATTTTAGGTATATCCTAGTTTTAATTTAAGTATATCCCAGTTTTAATTTATTATAGGTATGTATTCAAATGGACAAAATTCGTAAGAGCCGAAATACTGAAAAGAAAATATTAACCCTTTAAAATATTTGATATAACTATACTTTTTACTTTCGTATTCTTCAAAGTTAGTTCGGGAGTTTATAACAACTGTTATAATAGCCTTTTTGCGCTCTCGTTATCGCGGGAATCGGAGTAGTCGTGGAAATACAGTTAAAGGGTGACAGATTTCCGACAGCTCGTCGGGGGGTAAGAGAAGGAAGATTTCCTTACCTTACCCTTAAAAATAAAGTTATTAATAAGGCGAACGGCTTTACTTAAAAAAATGCTAAGGGTTGTGATAGACGATATTTTCCAGACATTGAAATAATATTTCAAAGGTCTGATTTAAAACACCTAAAGAGTACACAAATTCAAATAAGAAAAATGCTTTCTGGCTTGAAAGAAGAATCTGAGCTTTTTCAAAGCTGCTGTGTTTACAGGTATAATGTGTTTATGCCAATTAAGGTTACCCTGGAAATTAATGCCCACACGGTTAAATGGCTCCGTTTTGTAGAATTCGGGTGCTTATAAGTAAAAAACAAGCATTTCCGACTTTTTTCATGACAGCGAACACGATTGTGTTAAGACAATTAAAATATGGTCCAGTAAAAGTGATATCTGCATTGCCCTACGTTTGTTTACTAATACAGGCTGAAAGACTGACTTGAAAGACTACATATTAGAGTGAAGGGTACTATTGTCGCCAAAATTGTAGATTATACTGATTGTCGAAGAGAGAAAATCGTTAATGTGAAATAGAAATAGAGTTGGTGCCACTACTGAGCCAGGGGCACCTCAGGATTAACTTGGAGGAAACAGGAAAACTTGGTGAAAGCTGAAAAAAAACTATCTACAATAACTGATTTATAGCGATTAGAATGGAAACTCAAGAGACTTTTTTGTGTGAAACAAAAAAAAAAGATCTGCTACGGATTTTTTATGATAATGATTTTTTTATTGCTTATAGACAACTGAAAGGGGTGATATAGGTCTATAATTAAAAAGAAGAGTTTTAGATCCTTTCTTGGGAATAGGTTGAAAAGCGCGGTCTTCCAACTCGCCAGAAAAAAGCGCGAGTTAAGGAGACACATTTTCAAAGACAATTGCTGTTACGCCATCTAGCCCAGCGGATTTTTTTGTATGAAAAGAAATAAATTACGTGTACAGTTTAAAAAAACTTAAAAAATACACGCTTTTATAGCGAACCGAACTAAAAAGTAAAAAATAATTTTTAAGTATAAACAGCTGGTATTACAGTAATAAAAACTCCATAAAGCAATAATAACTAATTAATTTTGGATAAGATTAAAATAATAATTAAGCTATTAACAAAATAATTAAGATATAGTAAAAATGCGTGGGGTGATTGATACTAAATGCTACAATTATTTTATTGATAGCTATTTACAAAATTATAGTTATTATAAAAATATAGTAAATTCCTGTTAATAAACTAAGTTTTATAATTAAAATAACATTATAAAAAACTACTGTGTGAATATTTTTAGGTAAAAAATAAAATATTCTAATATAAAAGGAAAATCTGCCAAAACGGATAAGACATTGTTATTTGTTTTCTAATTTTGGCCTTACGAGCTAAGTGTTTTTGCCACGATATAATAAATAAAGATAATTGTTACGAAAATTAAGCCATTGCCACCCTTACCGAAAGAAATACATCTAAAAAATAAAATTGCTTTGTTTTTTATATCGTTTTTCATTCATTTTGCACTAAAAAAAAATTAGGGGCCATTCCGATACATTTTTTTATTAAAGTTCCGGCCTACTTCACGAATGTCTGTTTGACAGAAAATGTTTCAGCCTATTTTCCCCCTATCATTATTTTAGTCTCGTTCCACATAAAAGTATTCAATTTGGTACGTAAAGTAACATAAGTATGTTAATTAGCAATTAAAAAAATTAAGGGTTATGTGAAATGATCTCTGAGATATTGGATGTTGAAAATGGCCCATTTTACTACTGACCTACCTACTTATTCACTCATCAAAATTATGAAGCACTTCCTGAAGAAATATAAACTTGAAATTTGGTATGTAAGTAGGTTTTAGGACACAAGCGGGGACACAAAAAAAAGAAAAATTCTGAAAACCGTACATTTATACACGGAACGCCCTGAAACAGGTCCATAATACCCTATATTTAGAGTGTATTTTAGAGTTTTGCAATCTGATTAAACCTGAGGTTTAAGGTCACTGTCTTAGAATTTAAAATTCAGGCAGGATTTTATTCACATAACAAAGAAAATTGTTACATTAACCTATTAGACCCCAAACCAGGAGCAATTTAAGAGACATTAAAATGAGCAATTGTTGCATTTCATATTCAGTCTAAAGTTAGGTTATACTTACAAGGTATACTGAGAAAACAAGCATAACCCCCTCCCCATTTTTAACAACTCAGAAAAAACCTAACCAAAAATACTTATGAAAAATAGGGGCCCAATTTTTATCCAAAAATCTGGACCTCTTAAAGTACTACTTGAGATCTACTATTAGACAAAGTTTTGTCCAAAATAGTGTTTCTCTTGTTTTTGACTTAGCAAGTTCTCTGTTTGTATTGATGAAAAGATTTTTATGAATTAATAAAAAAAAATTATTCACCATAACAGATCGACCAGTAAAAAATTTGCTAAGCCAAAAAAGAGTAGAACAACATCGTGGAGGGAACTTGGTCTAATTTTAGGTCTTACACAGAAAAAAAACATATTATCAAATAGAGTATTTAGATATTTTTATTTATTTAAATTGAGATTACCGATTCTTATTTGAAGAAAGCCACCTTAAAAGAAATATTTCAAAATGATTAATAAAATTATTTCATATCCTGACAATATATTTTCACATTAAAAATACAGTCTAAAGCTAAGACTTTCATGATTTTGGTTTGAACTTCTTTGTTCTTTAGTTTAAAATAACATATAATTTTACTTTGAATTTCAGTTACTTTTAAAATAAAAACTGGTCATTTACAATTAAAATGACATATCATTTAAAGAACGCGTCCTGTATGTTCAATTTGAAACATTTGGATTGCTCAATTTGAGAATATATTTGCAATATAATCTAAATATAAAATTTTTGAAATTGGAAAATTTTCATTTCTAGAAAGTCCACCTACGATGTACCCCGATTGGCACCGGAAACTGGCGGTGCTCGGTTTGCCCGGTCACTCGTGTGATTATAGATCAAGGTGAAGGGTATAGCGAAATTTAATCGGACTGTTCTCGTCTCGTTGCACGTGTTTTTGTTTTGGGTGTTTGTACGATTAAATAATAGGAGTTGAAGACATTTTACAACAGTGGGGATGTGATAGTGTTATCCAAGCCTTCAAAGGTAAGTATTTACACCACTGTTTTATAAAACTGTTGTCCAAAAAACCAAGGGTTGATAGATCTCAATTGTCACCAAAACAGGCATTTTTTATTTAAATAAACTTACCTATAGAAGCATACGCTTTTGTTTCGTAACTAAACATATTTCTATAAAATGTTAGATATTAACTGATTAAAAACACTACTAAGTACATTGTATAAACCTATAAACCATTAATACTGTTACAGGCTACAGAATATGATTACAGAGTGTGATAAAATTCAGTATACCTAACAAACAATATATACATATACCTACCTACATGTCTAATAAATTGTATATTTTTAGGCATTATTTTTAAAATAAAAATTTCTTATTTAACTATTCAAAAAATCTTAAATGGAATTGAAAGGCGCTTGTTACATTTTTTAAAACTTGCCAGGTGGGAATATGGGTAAATAAAATTGACTAAAGCTATTCTAAGCAAACTGCTTTTAGTTAAGTATATTATTTTAAAACTTTGACTCCCTGTAGCCTGTAGGTACCCCAAACTGTACCTGGTTGAAAAAAATTCATACAAATAAAATTTATAATAATAATACATATTATGTATCTTGCTTTCTATATATTGTATAAGCCTGAGTATCTTTACCTTTTTAGTTAAATGTTTAGGAGTACCTAGTAAAACCTAGTATACGATTTGAGAGGCAGTTTTTTGAATTAATTATATTTGAAACACTTTGTACTTGTAGTTTGTCGCCCCTCTATAAGTATAGGAATTAATTTACTTTTAAATTGAATTTTAACATGCATTTTATTTATATTTTATTTTTATTTATTTGTATGTTGGTACAGAAATCTGATATACCCATCTATTTACTTATTACAGAAAAATGTGTTGCTTAATATTTCAATTTTAGCATTTCGAATGTTTATTTTATTTTTTTCGAAAATGTCATAGAGGAAGACCAGTTGCCAGAGTTGTCCGAAGGCCTTCTTAAAGAACTAATCCCGTTGGTTGGGCCTCGAATGGCTCTTCAAAGAAAAATAGCTGAATTGATTTTTATTTCGTTATGAAGTTGAGAACAAGACTGTTTCTTTTTCCAAGAAAGTAGAACTTAAAGTTAATTCTTCTATAATGAAAATTATATTTTGTTATTTAACAGATTTAAAAAAGCTTCAGCAAGATATTTTTTTTAATAAACGTTAAGATTTTTTACCTGTTGTTTTTTTATAGTTGTCAGCGAAACCTGTTATAATTATAATGGACTTTTTTAACACAGCGAAAAAACTTTAAAAAATTGTATACCTATATTAATGTTAGCTAAACGTAATAATGGATTTTTATCATTTTTAAAAAAGTAACCGTATATTTTTCGTATTTCCAATTTTAATGAAAGTAACGTTGTTTAGGTCAACAGTGTTGAGGTCATATACAACATTATTTTACTAAAATTGGCTGAATACGGAAAAAAAATCCGGTCACGTTAAAAAAGAATATGTTCAGTTATTAGTGCAGCTGCTTCTCTTTAAACGTATTATACAGGGTGTAACAAATTCGAGTGTATGCATGGGGATCTTAAAAACCGTAAGAGATACGAGGTTGGTTATATTAAGGTAAAGTTGCGCATTCACTTGCCATACAAAATTCCGTTTAAAATGTGTAATTTTTCCAAATAGTTCCCGAGATATACGAAAAAAAAAAATTTTTAAAATTGATCTTTTTTTCTAACCTTATTTATTAACCGATTTTAAAATTAATAACACATTTACATAGCCACTTTATTTCCGCTAAATATTTGTGTTTTTGGATTTGCCATTCAACGTTTAATTTTATGACACCCATCATCAACTTAAATTTTTCTTGTAGACGCCATATTGGATTTTTTTTTAGTTTTTAGTTTCTTATTGAATGACCTGTTCAACGATGTATTACACTTGCATATCAGATTTGTGGTTCGGTACTTAGCTCAGTAAGTAATAAGAGTGAAAGAGATCCTATATGGCGTACACAAGAAAAAATAAAGTTGATGATGGTCGTCAGAAAACGAAACGTTGAATGGAAAATCCAAAAACACTAATATTTAGCGGAAATAAAGTGGCTATGTGAATGTGTAATTAATTTTAAAATCGGTTAATAAATAGGGTTAGAAAAAAATAAAATACATTTTTCAAAATGTTGGTTTTTCCCGTATATCTTTGAAACTATTCGGAAAACTGACACATTTTAAACGGCATTTTGTTGGGCAAGTAAATGCGCAACTTTGCCTTACTTTAACCGACTTCGTATTCCATGGTTTCCAAGATCCCCATGGATACACTCGAATTTGTTACATCCTGTACATATTCTAGTTCTAAAAATGTAAGCATATTAAACCGAACATGTTAAAATTATTAAATTAAATAGTTAATATTTTCATTTTAATATTACAATATCATTAAATAAAACAAAACCTACTTATACCATTTGCTATAGTAAAACCAAAATTTAAATATTTAATTTGAGTATAGATATCATATTCTTAAAAATACAAATTGTAGGCTTAGATTTAAAGTACGATATTTTATTTTAAATAAGGCGTAATTCTGCTTTGAGAAGTTGTGTATTTATTTTAAACATACTAACATTTCCGAATTAACTTTTCAGATTTGGTAGAATCTTCAATATAACAAAATCATATATTTATTTCTAAAGAAACTTTCGACTTATGCTGAGCTACTGATATCTTCAATCTAAATCTTTATAGTAACAATTTGATTCAATTGCATGCATAAAAATAAATCTTTCATATGTTACAAATAACGATGTGTGTATTTAATTTAAATAAATTTAAATGAAGATTTTAAAATCTCAAATTAAAACAATATAGTCTTGGGGATATACAAAGCTAAGATAACCTTATTTATACTAATATTAGTATGCTTAAATTTAGTATATTCTTTTTTCCGTGTAGTACTTTAAGAGGTCGAGATTTTTGGATAGGAACATGGCCCTTATTTTACATAAGTGTTTTTAGTAAGATATATTTTTACTGTAAATGCATACATTTTAACAGAATTTTTAAAATAATAACAAATTTTCTCCGTTCTAAAAACGCAAAACTAAATTAAATGGTACTTTGTATGCTTTTCTTACTTAGTTATCCAAAACCATAATTAATCATAAAATTATTTTTACAATTTTTTCCTTATCATTTTTATTTCCTTATAGTCAATAGCATATATATGTTTTTTTTGCAAAATCTAGGGGTACACGAGTCGCTTTAATATTATCTTTTTTAAGGTCGTATTATTTTCCAAACTTAATTAAATATAAAGTAATTAAAATCCTGAAAAGGCACTAAAAATATGACTACTAAATAAAATGTCTATATTTAGGTACTAAATGTGGTTCTGCTAGCTTAATATTAAGCTTGCAGAAGAACTGGATTCTTTTAATAAAATAAAAAAATAAATAAATAAAACAGGACCTACTAGCTTAAGTAGTTTCAATAATTTGGGTAATTTATATTAAAAATGTAGTAATCAAAAGAAACTGCACTCACAATTTTCCATAAAAAATAGAAATGGTATAAAACAAAGTCATTTGTTTCACAAAAATTGATTCTGGGCGTAGCGTATTAATAGGCTATTGACTCAGTTTAAGAAAATAAAAAGGGTAGTATGAAAGAATATTTCCCTTGTATGTTAAAGTTCCCATAAGCAGAGTGCAATTTTTGTAGAATTACAGCGGTAATTGCGCTGCGAAATCGGAAATTATGGTTAATTCAAATTCATTACACTCGTGTAACACACGTACACTTTTTTTTTAAGTTGTATTCGTTTGTTTTCATATTTTTAAATATGAAAACAAACTCTTGCAATTATAAAAAAACAAATTACATTAAAAACTTATCGGTAATTTTAATGCACTTGTGCAATTACCCCCGATAATCATTTTTGGAAGCTCAGATATAAAAAAAAATAGAAAGTGCTAATAAATTTAGTCTTACGTTTCTGAAAAAAGGAGTTATTTTTTGTCCTTTATCCCGGAATCCAAAATATGTAACACAAAAATTGTAAAAAAATATATATTTTTATTGATATATAATCTTAAATGAAAAAAAAAATGCAAAATCAATTTCAAACGCCGATTTTTATTGTTTTTTTTTTAGGTCTTTGTCAAAATTTTTTTTTGGGGCAAGACAGGTAATATATAAACATTGCACATTACTTTGTAAAAAAAGAAAGCTGAGATAAGAACCTTTAAAATAACTGTGGCTAAAAGACTTTTACAGCTTTTCAATTCTTGCTGATTTTTCTTTAATATTAGATTATTAATTTTTATTTATTTTTTAACGTTAGTTAAATTTTAAAAAAATGGTTTTGTATTTATTATTAGGTACCGCAATGGAAGCTACCTAGTTAAATAAAATACACTTTAATACTCGTAGAAAAGGTTACGAAGAATGGCTTGATGCCTATTAATACTAGCCAGGAAGATAGCTTGTAAAAGTTCAAAAAGTAATTTCTGGGAACCGAAAATTTAGTAATAAATATTAAATTTTTTGAAAAGAGTGTGCAGAAACTACGTAAACTACGAGAATGCAAATGAAGTATTTGAAAAGAATATAAATGGAGATATAGACCATTAAGTAGAGAAATGGATAAACAGTATAATTTAAAAAATCATATCTCTGTCAAATTTAAATTACAATACTTTTAGCCACACTTCTTTTAAAGTTTTAACTACAGCTTTCTTTTTTGTATAGCCATGCCTGCCTCTATCTTCTCTCAAAAAAAATTGTGAAGAAAAATTAAAAAAAAAAAGTTTTTGTGATTTTTTTATTTGATTTTTGGTTTTTATTTTGCAATAACTTTAAAAAGTTATATTTTAATAGAAAATTTTATTCCCCACAAAGAATTTTTTACATTATTATACTAAAAAAATGTATAGATTTCGAGATAATTTAAAAATTTTAAAATGATAACACGTTTACCCCGCTCTCAAAAACGCAAGGCTAAATTTAATTGCACTTTTAATTTAAGCAACCCATTATCAAAATTCAGTCCTATATAATTACTTTTACAAATTTGCTTTTTATTTAAAGTATAGTCTTGAGCTCTTAAGGTTATTTGTTACGTTCGAAAGCTGTGAAATTTTAGACGGCTTAAAAAATTAGCTCTATTAGGCTAGCTGGGGTAAATTAGCAAAACTCGATAAAAAAATCAGTGAAGTTTAAAGCTAATTTGTTGCTAATTAGTTGTGGTTAAAAAATTCCCTTTTAATAGAAAATTTTATTCTCTGCAAAGAATTTTTCCGCATAATTCTACTAAAAAAAATGCATAGATTTCGAGATAATTTAAAAATTTTAAAATGATAAAACGTTTACCTCGCTCTCGAAAACACAAGGCTAAATTTAATTGCACATTTAATTTAAGCACCCCATTATCAAAATTCATTCCTATATAATTGCTTTTACAAATTTGCTCCTTATTCACAGTATAATCTTAAGCTTTTAAGGTTATTTGTTACGTTAGAAAGCTGTAAAATTTTAGACGGCTTAAAAAATTAGCTCTATTAGGCCGGTTGGGGTAGATTAGCAAAACTCGATAAAAAAATCAGTGGAGTTTGTAGCTAATTTGTTGCTAAAATGAGGATTTTGTTGCTAAAATGAGGATTTTGTTGCTAAAGCTGATTTCGAAAAATCGAAATTACTGCTATATTGATATAAAGATAGCAGGAATTTTTCATAATTCGTTACCTGATGTCGACTGTATCACACGATTTTGTTGCTAATTTTTATATCAAAATATAAGAATTTTTTTTAAAAAACATGCTACCTTGAACTTTATTTTTCACCACGTTATCAACGGCTGTGATTTTGTTGCTGTGCAGGCAAGCACTTAATTGCTCTTATGGTACAAGTAACAAATTGGTGTCTAATAATTCACCGATATTTTTTATATTTTTTAATTTTTATGTTACATGCTACTTTTAATTTCATTTTACACCACGTTATCAACGGTAGTTATTTTGTTGCTGTGCAGGCAAGGATTCAATTGCTACTATAGTACCAGTAAATTTAAATATGTATTTATATGAAAGCGATCGGTGTTGCCAAATCGGGGTTTATTTTAATAGGTCCCTGCATTTTCACGTCTAAAATATAATTGGGAAAAATAAAAAGCCGCTTTAACTAACCAGAACTGACCTTGACCGACGTTATAAACAAATTCAAAAGCACTCAGTTCTAGTCGGTCATGGTTAGTTCTGCTTAGTTAAAGCAGCTTTTTATTTTCCCCAATCATATTTCAGACGTAAAAACTTGTTGGCCCAAATTTGCATATTACGAAAAAATTAAAAAATATAAAAAAAATTAATAATTTGATAGTACTAATTTATAGCAACAAATTAGCAACAAAATCGTGTGATACAGTCGACAGGTAATTAACGATTTATTAAAAATTCTCGCTACCTTTATATTAATATAGCAGTAATTTCGATTTTTTGATATTGACTTAAGCAACAAAATCCTCTTTTTAGCAACTAGTTAGCAACAAATTAGCTACAAATTTCAGTGATTTTCTTAATCGAGTTTTGCTCAATAGATCTTAAAAAACTTTATTAACTTAGAATTTTTTAGTACTTTTACATAAATATTATTTTACTTTTGTAACACAATGTCAAGAGAATATTAAAAAATACATACCTATACCTATAGTAAAAATTTATTTTATATGAAGGGTAAAAATATTAACTGTTTTACCATAAAATCTTTCACTTTTGGTGTAACTAATTTTAAGAAGGAGGAACTTTAGGAATTTGTGCAGTTTTGAGACTAGAAGAAAATTTGTTTTTAAATTTGAGATTAGCGCTTCAAAAAGCCCTGTATACAAAATTTCAGTAAAATCGGCTGTGGGCCCGATAAGTAAAAAATTATCATATGTAGCAATAAATAAAAAATTCCAAAGTAAGTATAATATTAGTATTACTAAAAAAAAATTGTACACATTTTATCCTAAAACGGTGCATCTAATTAGAATGAAAAAAGATAACCTTATTTATACAAAACAAAACTTCTAAACTTACTTTTTAATTTACTTTTAAAAGATCTAATGTAGCCGCTGTCGACGAATAAAACAAACATTCTAATTATTACGTACACCTAATTTAGGTACTGTGTTAATTATTTATAAATGTAGCTTTTAAAGTTTGAGATTACTAAATTTAAAAAGTAATAATATTTAAGAAGCTGTCATTTTTGCGGTTTACTATACTTTAAAACTAAAATTTTTCGACAAAATTTGAATTAAGATTTGTGATCGGCCCCCCAAAAAAACCCCGTATTCGAAATTTCAATAAAATCGGCCGTGAGCCCGATAAGAAAATTACCCTACCTACATATAAATTAAATTTCTACTTTAAGTATATTTTATCTCATCATAATAACCTCTAGTCTATTTTTACTAAACCTATTTTAAATTGAGATTTATAAAAATAATATACATATTTGGGTGGGTATTAATTTGGATTAATTATAAAGACAGATATGAATTTTCTAATAGGCAAGCAAAAAGTGTATTTTTATTAAAGATAAAATTAAAATCGTGTTTTTGGAAAAAGCATCATATTATTTTTGCAAAAAATAAATATATACGGTATATATATATTATCAGGAATATAAAATAATTACTTTAAAAAATGGCTATAAAATTTAATGAGATTAAGAACTTTTATTTAAAAAATATAACCAGTACAATACGAAAAAAAGTACGAAAGTATATTTTTAAAAAGTACCTAGGTATATTTAATAAGGACTGCCTAGTGTTTTCTTATTTTGTAAATATCCAATATAAATTGCAAGAAAAATACCTACCTAGGACAAAACTAATAATGTTTTCAACAGCTAATTTTTAAAAAATTACTTTCGTAATTAGCTTTTTATAAGGAAGTTAACACTGGTTATATATGCAGTATTATTAAAAAGAAGAGTCCATATTCTCAAAAATGAAACAGATAACTTTCAAATCCATAATATAAAATTTAATTCTTACCTAAATAGAATAAAATTTGGATAATATTCTTTACACACATAAAACTCCCGAAAACACGGCAAACCGACAGCATCTTGACGTTGAATGAGGTGATCTAACACGAGGACCCCACGCCAGCTTTTCAACGTCCGGGTTGGTCCATTAGAAGAAAGCGGCCATCTTCGTAACAATTTTGACCAATCACCAGGAAGCTTGCGATTAGTGCGTCGTTGAAAGCTATAAATAGAATATTTTGTTCAAAGAACTGATGCCGAAATAAAAATTTTTTATATATTCTGTTGCTGGGGCAGAAACTTTTAATTTTAGAGGATAAAATAAACCAAGTAAATTTTCCACCAGAAAGATATTTAATTATATCCGGGGATTTATTAGTAAAAATTTAAAAGGCTAAATAATTTTAGAAATGGTTTTAAATTATTTCTAAACACACAGGGTGTTTTGAAAATGTAAGACCGGATATTTTTTAAATCAAACAGCCATTACAATTGTTTTTTATCTTGGACCAATCCACAAAGGCTTAATGTCTAAGGACCTAGATATCGTGACTCTCTGAAATAAGAGGCAGTTTATTAATACGAAACCAACAGATTTGGAAATACCTTCACAGGCCGAAGCTATCACAGCCGAGACACTTTAGGGATAAGGAAACAAACAAAGTGAAACGTTAAGGGCTTCTTCAGCTGGACTCTAAAGTGAATCACGAAAATGGCACTTTGTAGTAGCTGGGGTAAAAGCTTCTAATATTTAGTGGATAAAATAAACTCTGACGAAGTTAATTTTGCTTGGCAAGAATATTTTGAGTATACAGGGGGATTTATGAGTAATAATTTAAAAGGCTAAAGGGTTTTCAAGATAGTTTCAAATTATTTCTAAACATACAGGGTGTTTCAAAAATGTAAGATAGTTTTTTAAATGAAACAACCATTACAATTGTTTTTTATCTTGAACCCATCCAAAAAGGCCACAAATGCCTAAAAACCAAGTTATCGTGACTGTCTGAAGTAAGAGGCAGTTTATTAATACGAAACTTATAAATTTGTAGCAGGAAAGACCTCCACAGGCCAAAGAGTCCATAATAGAGACACTTTAGGGATAAAGGAAAAAACAAAGTGACAGGTTTGGGGACTTTTCAGCTGGACTCTAAAGGGGTGCACGAAAATGGCAGTTCGTAATAGCTAGGGCAGAAACCTCTAATTTTTAGTGGATAAAACGAACCCTGAAAAAGTAAATTTTGCACGGCAAGGATATTTTAATTATACAGAGAGATTTATTAGTAAAAATTTAAAAATCATAAATGTTTTAGAGATGGTTTCAAATTATTTTTAAACATACGAGTACAGGGTGTGTCAAAAACGTAAGATCGTATTTTTTTAAAATCAAACAACCATTAGTAGAATTGTTTTTTATCTTGGACCAATCCACAAAGGCTTAATGTCTAAGAACCTAGGTACCGTAAGTGTCTTGAAGTAAGAGGTAGTTTATTTATACGATACCTGTAGATTTGTAGAAGATAATACCTCCACAGGCCGAAGGTTTCACAGCCGAGACATTTTAGGGATAAAGGAACAAACAAAGTTGAAATTTCAGGGCCTTTTCTGCTGGACTCTAAAGGGGTGCACGAAAACGGTACTTCATAATAGCTGGGACAGAAACTTTTTGTGTTAAGTGAATAAAACGAACCCTAGCAAAGTTAATTTTGCAAGACAAGTATATTTTAATTATTATACAGGGCGATTTATTACTAAAACTTTAAAAAGCTAAAAAGTTTTGGAGATGGTTTTAAAATAGGTATTTCTAAACATACAGGGTGTTTAAAAAATGTAAGACCGGATTTTTTTTGAATTGCACAACCATTACAATTGTTTTTTTTTTATCTTGGACCAATCCACAATGGCTAAATGTCTAAGAACCTATAGGTCCCCTGACCGTCTAAAGTAAAAGACAGTTTATTAATACGAAACTTATAGATTTGTAGAAGGAAAGACTTCCTCAAGCCGAAGGTTTCACAGCCGAGACACTTTAGAGATCAAAAACAAACAAAGTGGAAAGTTTGGGGCCTCTTAAGCCGTGTCACTTCATTCAAAGCCGCTGGGGGAGGAATAAGCAGTAGATAATGCCGCCGAGATGAGAGCGTCTCGTCGAGAGAGGAACTAATTTTTCTCACGTTCAAAGGCTCAAGACAAGACGAAAAAATGCGCTTCTGCCAATATTTTTTCGTTTCTCTTGAGGTCTTTCGTTTTCTCGACCAGGAATGCCACACGATAGCTACCTAATATAAATAAAGATATTTAATTAGAATAAGAAATAATTATTTAAACTTATTAAAATCATTAGAAACAAAAATGTTTTAAAGTATTAAGAATCAAATAAAAAGTATACCAAACAAGAAATAGGTTATTATGTACTTTAATTTGACTTTTTTGGGACAAGGAAAAATTGTTAAACGCAAATTTGTGCATGCTCTATAAATAAATATATCTAGTCATACACCAGGCTAAGTTTCGACCTACCCCATGAATATGTGCATTTTATACGAAATGTTTCAGCCTATTTTTCTTCCTATCATAACTTCGGTCTTTTTCCACCTAAAGGTATGTTAATTTGCAAAAATATTTTAATTAACTGTAAAAAAGTTGAGAAAGTCATGTCAAGTAAAATTTAAGAAATTTAATTTTAAAAATCGCACCATTTTACTACTAGCTGACTGACTGACTCATTGACTTAACAAAATTATAAGGTACTTTCCGAGGAATTAGAAACAAATTTGGTATGTAGGTAGGTTTCAGGACCCAGATAAAGAAAAAATTCTGAAAACTGCACATACTAACT
The DNA here is from genome assembly GCA_019359885.1 of Listronotus oregonensis. Lineage (NCBI taxonomy): Eukaryota > Metazoa > Arthropoda > Insecta > Coleoptera > Curculionidae > Listronotus > Listronotus oregonensis. The sequence continues at coordinate 25,341 of JAHBCN010000731.1, forward strand.
CAAAACTCTCTGAAACAGGGTCGTAATACCGCATAATTAAGGGGTCTTATAGAATTTTGCGATCTGAGTTTTCCATGTCATAAATGTCTTAGAAATTTAAAGTCAGGTCGGATTATATTTATACTAAACAAAGAGTATTGCTCATTTACCTATCATATTCCAAATCAGGCGCGATTTAAGGGACAATAAAAAAAAGCATTTTTCGCTTTTCACATTAAGTCTTTAGTTCAGTTTCTACCAACAGGTATCCCCGCCTATTTTTTTATTCATTAAACTAAACAAAAGGAAAAGAGATCGCACCAAAAAAGACTAATTTTAGATCTCAGGTCTTCAAGAAGCCTAGATTATTGGATAAAAACTTGGCCCCTATATAACATAGGTGTTTTGGTGATAATAATTTCCTTGCAAAACAATTAAGGTATTTAAAAAAAAATACAAAAAATGAATGCAACTAATATTCGACATATTTTAGCACAATAAAGTTGCTTGTTAAAAATAATGGATAAAGCAGTTAAGGCTTGGTTGCAAGTAATTAATCATTCATTATGTTTTCTTCTAAGCTCAGCGGAAAATAATTAATAAATTTTGTATTCCCAATGAAACAAATCACTTACCAATCGGTTGAAGTCGTTGATTCTTCAAAGTCCCGTTCTCAGCTCCCGACACTGGAAGTTAAAGGAGGGAAGGAAAAAGTAGGAATTTAAGGGATGTCGGTATATCGCGAGACCGAAAATTGTCACAGTTTCTAAAAATGCCCGAAAAGTGTAAAATCCGTTAAACACTTGTTACTGGTAGTACGGTTAAAGACGATCTCTCTCTTTCCGAAAAGATATGAATATTCTGACGACTCAAAAGGCAATGTTGCCACTTAAAATATAGAAAAATCACAATTTGGCCTAAACATACCCCCGACCCTGAAAAATTGTTTTTCAGCCAAATCGCAAACAAAACAAAATCACCGAGAATAATAAAATAATAATAAAAACCAAACTCTTTTATAAAAGCCCCTATTCCTAAACTAACCTTTAAACTACAGTACAAATTTTATACTTAATTACTGGGTGGGCAACGGACAAATTTTTATAAACGGTCGCGTAAAAACTCCTTTCGTAGTTTTTATGGTAACATTGCGTATAACGCCATCCTTTCCAGGGTGGACATTAATAACAATCGCCAAAGACCAATGCAATGCCGGTGCATTGTCAGTTTTCAGAACCACCACCGATCCTATATTAATATTCGGTTTATCGGTATTCCACTTTTGGCGGATTTGTAACGACGTTAAGTACTCCGAACTCCATCGTTTCCAAAACCCCTGAACCATTTTTTCAATTAATTGAAATCTGTCTAACCGATTTTGAGGAATATCATCTAACTCTTCAGCCGGAAAACTCTGTAAAGGTTTTAAAGTCAAAAAATGTGCAGGAGTTAAAGCTTCTGGCGCGATCGGATCCGAAGACAAGCCGCACAACGGTCTTGAATTTAAAATAGCTTCAATTTGAATTAACACGGTTGAATATTCTTCATAAGTCAAAAGCTGATCTCCCACCACTCTATATAGATGATTTTTTACCGACTTTACATTGCTTTCCCACAACCCTCCCATATGAAGTGAAGAAGGAGTATTAAACCGCCACTCTATTCCCCTTGCACTTAGTTCTGTTTCGAAAGCTTCCGTGTAAAGGGGAGAATTAAAAAACTCATTAATCTCTTTAAGAATTCTTTTTGCCCTTACAAAATTTGTACCCCGATCTGAATAAAGGATCTTTACTGGATCACGTCTTGAGATAAATCTTTTAAAACCCTGTAAATAATGATCAGTCGATAAAGAACCAACCAACTCTAAATGTATAGCCTTTATGCTCATACATATAAACAAACAGACGTACGCTTTATGTATGGTCGCGTTTTTTCGTCTTTCCAAAGTAACATTTACCGGACCGAAATAATCTACTCCCGTGTGCCAAAACGCATGACTTTCTTGTACCCTAACCGGTGGTAAATTACCCATAAGGGGTGTTAAATTTTTAGGGTTTGTCCTAAAACAAGTATTACATTTATGAACTACATTCCTAATTAAATTTCGACCGCCTAGAATCCAATTTTTTGACGCAAAATCGTTTCCAATAAATAAGCTCCCGTATGAAGATTAATTATGTGATAAAATTCTATCAACCTTACTGTGAAAGTTTCTTTCGCCGGTAAGACTATAGGATGTCGCTGAGGGTAGTCCAATTTTAAATACGCTAAGCGACCCCCGACCCTAAGCAAACCATCTTGCAAAAAAGGGTGCAATTTTTTAAGTTTAGTGGAACACGACTTTGACGCGTTTAAACATTTAACATCAGAGCTGAAATGCTTTAACTGGACTAATTTAATTAAACACATTTCGGCTTTCAAAAGATCACTCGCCAAAATTATATTATTTTTTGGAATCATTTTTAAAAATCGTAAGACCCAAACCGTAATCCGTAAAATTTTACCCCAAGATGAAACCCGATCTATTAAATCTAAAAGAGGGTGAAAAAAGTTATTTTCCTTTCGACTTATAAAAAACTCTAAATTATCATTCCCGACCGCTTCGGTTTCACAAGACTTAACATTTTGTAAAAATTCTGGCCATTTATCTTCCGTAAGTTTTAACCAGTAAGGTCCGTATAACCACATAGGGTGTGCAATCAATTGTGCCGGAGTAAGGCCACGAGATAAACAGTCCGCCGGATTTTGATCCCCTTCAATGTGATACCATAAAACATTCGGAATATTTTCTTTTATTTTTGCAACCCGATGCGCTACAAAAATATCCTTATGACAAGGCGTTTTCAACCAACTTATAACCGTGGATGAATCCGAAAACGCGAAGATTTTTAAAATGAGAATACGTTCATTATAAGTTTCAATCACGTGTCTAACCAACTTTGAAAGCAAAAGAGCTCCTAATAATTCCAACCGTGGAACGGTCAAGGCTTTAGCAGAGGATACCTTTGACTTTGCACACACGAGTTGAACCTTAATTTCTTTATTAATAACCGTACGTAAATATATAACCGCCCCGTATCCGTTTAAACTAGTATCTGAAAATGCAAAAAGGGAAACCGATTGACGCGCCGATGCGCCTATGTGTCTTGGAACTTTAAAATTTTCAAGTTCTTGCCATTCCGAAAGAATTTTTTCCCAAGTCATTTTAATATTTATGGGTGGTTCCTCGTCCCAACCTAATTTCGTTAACCACAGCTCTTTGATAATTATTTTTAAGTATAAAATAAAGGGTGCCAACCACCCAATAGGATCAAAACATCTGGCAACCACCGATAAAATTAACCTTTTCGTACATTTTCGAATTTTTAAATTAAAGGTTATATCGATTTGGAAACTATCCTAAAATTTAATATCCGTTTAAATATTAGATTTTGACATTGTTTCGATTTCAACGTAAAATTAAATTTTCACAGCCGTATTTCTATTAGAAAAAATCCGAATTAGCAGCCATTTTGTTAGAATCAAAACTATCTGGGACATTTTAAAGGTAAATAACCATCAACCCCGTAGCATTCATTAGTTTTAAAAAATTTGTTGCATTCTTTTCTTCTGGCTATCGATAGTACAACAATAATCGTCCATATACAAATCGCGTGACGCATATTTCGCCGCTAAAGGATAAGTTTCTTGCTCGTCGTTAATTAACTGTTTTATTGTGCGTAGAGCCAAAAGGGGGATGACTTTAAACCGAAAGCCACCACTTTTATTTCATACGACTGAATTTCCTGTCCGGATCAAAACGCCATAATAATCGTTGATATCGCCAATGCTCGGGTATAATCCTTATTTGCCTATACATTTGACGGATATCCGCCGTCAATGCAACTTTAAATAAACGAAAGTTTAACAACAGAGTAAATAAATCCGCTTGAAGTTTTGGACCGCTGTGTAAAATGTCGTTTAACAAAACGTCATTATCCGTAGGCGCGCGCGCGTCGTACCCTGACCGGAGTACTCGTACTACTAGATTTAATAACCGGATGGTGAGCAATATAATAAGCTGATTTTTTTTCGTGATTATTTTTAATTAAACTCATATGCCCCTGATCAATAAAATCTTGCATCACCTTGTTATATTTCACACGTAAATTTAAATTTTGAGAAAGCCTAAAGAAAACAATCTGACCTGCGCACTATGGTATGAATCGCCCAAACTATCTGGTGACATTTTAAAAGGTAAACTAACCATAAATCGACCCGTAGCATCTCTAGTGTAGGTAAGTGTTTAAGAAAATTTGTTCGCATTCTTTTTCTTCTGGCTCTAAATTTTTAATTAAGGGCGCGTTTTTAGTCAAGAGTTGCTCAAGTGAATGCTCTTCTTGAAGCGTAAATAATACCGGCAATGATGGTAAAATTGGAATTTTACCCATAAAAACGTAACCGAACGCCGTTTGCACCGCTACGGGTAAACCCGATATGCCCGTAATCCGATTTTGACCTAAAATCAAAGAAAAAATCTCTACCCCGATAATTCCGTGAATTTCACCCGGTTGATCAAATTTATTATCCGCCAGTAGAACGTCTTGTAAATTCGGAATACCACTTATGTCGACTTGATACTTTGGTAATTCATCCGTAATTTTGTTAACCGTGATGGCGTGATGCAACGGTTAAATATGTAGAGCCGTTGACACTTTGAGGATTACCACCTAATCCTTGAACCGATGAAAAATATTTTAAAATTTTTAAATTAAGTTTTTTACAACAATCAAGTGTTAACAAATTAACTTGACTACCCGAATCTAAAATAAACCGAGCCTCATTATCCGCAACCGAACTATTTACAATCGATACAACCGCTGTCGAAAGCAAAGTAGTAAAATGTTGTTTATTTTTTAGGACCGCCGAATTATAATTATTATTACATAAAAGTACCTCATTACTTTGTGACTTGGGTGCCTCTTCATTAGACTCACCCTGTATTTTTAAAGGAATTTCCTTTTTAAAATTTATTTCTTTACCTAATTCCGTTTTCCCGGTATGTAATAAGATGTGGTGTTTTTTGGTACACACTGTACATACCCGTTCCGAAGGGCAGTTTCTAACCCCGTGGTTTGAAGATAAACAATTAAAACACCACCCGTTATCTCTAACCGCTTCATATCTTTTCATGGGAGTAATGGCTTTAAATTTAGCGCATCTGCCCACATAATGTCCCGGTTGTTTACAAAAAATGCAATTATATTTATTATTTCCATTAGATTGATTTATCACAAATGACCGTTTTCCCATCCCTCTACTTATACCCGAAATAGAAGGTTTGTTTAAGTGCAACATTCTTACATGATCCTGTACAAAATTAATTAAATCTTCATAAGTAGGAATACCCGACCCACTATTTTTCATTTCAAATGCCCGAACCGTTTCATTATCTAATTTTGACAAGGCCTGGTATAATAAAATAAAATCTGCCAAATCAGGTACATTTAATTTTTTAAGTGCTAATACCGCAACATTAAACTGTTCTAAAAATAAATTTAGATTTTTTTCCGATTCTTCCTGAAAAGATTTAAAATTGATAACTTCTTGTAAATAACTGTAAGCTAAAGCCCGTTTATTTTCATATTTATCTGTCAGTGCTTTATAAATAATTTCATAATTATCACCAGTAATCGCAATTCCCGCGCAAACACTTAAGGCAGGACCCCGTAAACGCCCTACTAAATAATGAATTTTATCAAGATTTGTTAAAGACCTATTTTCATGTATCATGGTTTTATATAATGAATGAAAAGTTTCCCATTGACGTATTTCCCCTGAAAATTCCGGTAAATCAATTTTAGGTAATTGCGGTAACCTACACTCTAACTGAGAAATAGCGCCCTGGTTTCTACTAGTCGCCGTGGTAGATAGTTTTTCCGTGTCTTCTAGCCTTTTTGCAGTTATTCGAATATGACAAGCAAGCTCATTTAAAGTCGATAAAACTTGATAATCCTGTTTAAAGTCCTCTTTTATTTCAAATTGAACAGTATTTATTTCATCAAGAACAGAAAATAAATAATCCATTGCGTGATCTAAAGTCATAAACATAGTTTTAAACCTTTTATTTCAGACTCCGAATTTAAAACTTTTTGACTGATTATAAAGAGATTGCACAATTAAATACAAGGATTCCTTCTTTGCTGTAAGCATTTTAAATTGCCTTTCTGCCGCAGTACCCATTATTTCTTATTTTATTAAACTTTTTATTATTATTATATTAAACAATATCAACCTTGGATATTAATCTAAAAAAAAATATGCAATGAAAGAAAAACTATAAGAGACTTGGCTGCAAAAAAACCTTTCAGAAAAATATATAAAATTTTCCGTCAAAAAATAAAAAAACCCGTTGTTCTTTATTGTTATAACCTTCCTAAAAAATAACAAGATCGCCTTTGGCGTCAAAAAAAAAATACCGAACCGCGTAAGTAATAAATAATAAAGACTGATTCCAAAAATAAAAAAAAAAAACCCGGTGGTTAGTTTATTTAACTGTGACAATTAAATTTAGGAAAAATCGATGTTCCTTAATAATATTTCAACATGACAACAATGTACTCAACTGGTAAAAAAGACCCGGAGAAATACTAGCCGATTTCAAATTCCGAAATCCGTATGACTATAAAAAAAACCGAATATTGATTGGCAAGTTTTTGCTGATAAATTCGACTCGAGATGGACCAATGTTTTCTTCTAAGCTCAGCGGAAAATAATAAATTTTGTATTCCCAATGAAACAAATCACTTACCAATCGGTTGAAGTCGTTGATTCTTCAAAGTCCCGTTCTCAGCTCCCGACACTGGAAGTTAAAGGAGGGAAGGAAAAAATAGGAATTTAAGGGATGTCGGTATATCGCCAGACCGAAAATTGTCACAGTTTCTAAAAATGCCCGAAAAGTGCAAAATCCGTTAAACACTTGTTACTGGTAGTACGGTCAAAGACGATCTCTCTCTTTCCGAAAAGATATGAATATTCTGACGACTCAAAAGGCAATGTTGCCACTTAAAATATAGAAAAATCACAATTTGGCCTAAACACATTATTTATCTGTAAATTTTGAAATTAAGGATTACTAGTAAAATACATATTGAAATCAACTTTCAGACGCTTGTAAGTTTGGAATGTCTAGGCCGATTTTTAAAAACAAGATAATTGAAGGATCTTTAAAACCAGGTGCTACATGACCCCCTTTTTGTTTGAAAAACGGATAGTGCCCCCTTGGCACTTAGCCATGTGACCACAATAATTTTTATGCCAAAAAGTAGTTTCAGTGTGTTTTTTTACATAAATTATTTTCAATTTGCGGTTTTTAAATTTAAAAACCAACCTGAACGTTTCCTAGAGGATTTGAAAATTTAGTATTACTTCGATACTCGTGGCAGATATCGTTCAGGCATATTATGTCCGGAGTATGGTGATGTCATGATTATTGTAAAAAAATATTTTGAACACAACTTTTTGTAAAAAAATTGAAGTTTATTGTTTATACCCATATTATAAAGAGGAAAGATTCGATTGTTTGTTTGTTTGTTTGAATTCAATAGGTTCCGAAATAGGGATCATGATCTCTCGAGCTTATCAATTTCTCGGGTCTCGAGAATTTTCGAGGCTAATTTCTCGGGTCTTCTAGGGTTGACGAGAAATTTACAAATTGCGTGTACTACACTTAGCCCGAGAGCTGGCAGCAATTTTTGGGTAGGTATTTGAGGCAAGCTGAAAACTTGTCAGATACTTCTCCTATTAAACCCCAACACGGAACTGCAGACCCGGCTGGTGAGTAGCGGCTTAATCAACCCTTAAATTTTTAAAAATATTTTTTTTTCCAAAAATGTATTTGAGGCAATATGCAATTTTTAAATGTTGTAGTTGAATGTTTAAAGAATTTAAAAAAAAATCAGCCAGACGATTTTGTCGGGGTTTTAACCTTGCCAGGCGCGTGCAAAAATGTTTTGCAAAAATATAAGAAATGTATTTGAGGCAACTTGAAATTTTAATAGGGTACTATTTATAACTAAAAAATAAGATTCTTAAAAAGGCAGATTATTTTGGTGGGACTTTCCATATGCCAGGTGATCTAAAAAATTATGTATATGTGCGACTGAGTAGCGCTATAGACAAGCTGCTGTAGTGTAACAGAGAACGTTTATCGGCAGCTGTTTGCGGCACACACAAATCAACACAATCATTTTTACTTAAACCATTTTTAGCAGATATTCACAATTTTTTTTATTTTTTTACTCCGAAATTCCGACTAGAAACCTCATGGCTATTGTAAGCGACGTGACCTTGCCAAAATCAATAGTAACGCGGCAAGTAAGAACGCAGACAGCTGCTGATAAACGTTCTTTACTACAGCAGCTTGGTATAGCTCTACTCAGTCGCATCTATGCATAATTTTTAGATCACCTGGCATATGGTAAGTCCCACCAAAATGATCTGTCTTTTTGGAACCTTTTTTTAGTTATAAAAATACCCTATTAAAATTTCAAGTTACCTCAAATCATTTTTTATATTTTTTCCCAAAAAATTTTGCACCCTTAAAAAACCCCCCAAAATCGTCCGGCATGTTTTTAAAATTTTTTAAACATTCAACTACAACATTAACAATTCATATTGCCTCAAAAAATTTTGAAAAATATTTTTAAAAAAGGGGATTTAGCCCGCTACTCACCAGCCAGGCCAGTTCCTGTTGGGGTTAAAAGGAAAGTATATGACAAGTTTTCAACTTGCCCAAAAACTTCCCAAAAATTGGTGCCAGCCTCAGGCTAATTTGTAAACCGTCTGAACTCAGCTAGAGTCGAAACACGAATGAACGTGGGGTATTACCTACTGTATTGTATTATAAAAAAACGATGCCGCCGGGGGCGCCACCGCGCGAGCGGCGGATCAAAGGGTACCACTGCGCTTTGGCCCGTGACGCCCCGCCGCCGCTCGTTTAAAACAAACGGCAAACGCAAATAGTTTTATTTTATAATATCATAGACTCAAATATGATTTCTCGAGTTTTCTCGAGCTTGATTTCCCGGGAACAAAGCCCAACGATTTCCCGGGAATTCTCGAGCCGAGAATTCCCGGCAATGAACCCTATTCCCAAACTACTGCACTGATTTGAAAATGTCTTTTACCATTAGAATCCTACATTATCCCTGATAAACATAAGCCAGGAAAGAATTTTTTATATTTATTTTTAAATTAATTTTATCCTACATTATCCCTGATAAATAAAGGCTAAGAAAGAATTTTAGGAAACTCACCCTCTAAAGGGGGTGAATGGGGGTAAAAGTTTGTATTGAACTTCATCATTTCTGATCTTAGAAGTATAAAAATTGGTATTTAGGTTTTTGATTATGATTAAAAATATGGAAAAAAATTGTCATTTTTAAAGTTGTAAATATGGGAGTTGGTAATTAGGCTTCAGATTATCAAAAAAAAAAAAAAAATGAAAGACGTTAGTTAGCTAAGAAAAGATTTTAGGAAACTCCCCCTTAAATGGGTAGAATGGACTGGACTTAGAAGTATGAAAATTGGTATGTAGGCTATTTATTACGATTAAAAATAATCTATTTTTAAAATCTTTAAAATAACATCCCTTGGGGACTAAAATAGGGATGAAAGTTTTATAAAAAAAATCGTTATTTTTAAAGTTGTTAATGTTGGAGTTGATAATTAGGCTTCTGATTACCCAGAAAAATAGGAGACGTCAGCTCATGGGTAGAATGGAAGGGTATGAAAGTTTGTATGGAACCGCGTTCATTTTACAAAATAATAACAAATGAAACACAATATAATAAAAAATTGCTCAATTGTACGACGCGCGCTACACCGCGTATTGTGTGACGAAAGATGAAGCGCGGGGAGCGTGAAATGATGTGACGCGATGGAGTAGGATGGGAGGGAGGAACAAAATTCCGCGAGAACGGGAAAAAACCAAAACAGAAAAAATTGTGGAGCAAACGCGGGCGAAATACTAGTAAAGTTAATAAAAACCTACAAAAATTAGTATTTTTATAAATTAAAAACTAGAGTACTAAATCTCAAACATAAATTCATTACCTATATTAATCAGCAAAAAATATTTTTCCTTTTTTTTAAATAATGGAGGTAGGGGAAGTTCGTGTAAAATGAATTCCCCGGGCAAAGCGAATACTCCCCACTTTCAAAACCCCCATTGACCTTTTATGGCGGTGTCATAGCAAAGTTCGGACATCTTGACTTATTAAGAGAAAAATGTTTGGGAAAGAGTTTGTGATGTGCGGCATCTGCGAAGACATGAATTGTATTTTTGCAAAAAAATATAAATTTAACGTCCCAAGTAACTTGTCAATATTTGTAATTCTATTGATTTGGTAATATTAATAAATATAATATATTTGCACTGTATACTTAAGTAGTGTTTTTATAGTGTTTAAAACATATACAAAATAATTTACATAAAAAACGGGTACCTCAATATTGGCGATCTCGGACGGGTTAGTAGGGAAAAGTGGATATCATATTCGCTTGGCCCGGCTGTTATAAAAGCTTTACTATACTTAAACTTTTTGTTATAGATAGTTAATAGGCACAAAAAAACTTAAGTTTTTAAATAAAGACTTATGGAAACTGCCATAAATAAGGAAGACCGAGGCTACAATTAACAAAAATTGGGTTTTTTGTTAAAGCTTTGAAATGTTTGTATATTTAGACCTAATTTTTATAATATATGATACTAGAACTATTTAAGTGTTAAATATTGTCTTTAACAGATCAGTTTTTTGAAAAAAGTTATTTGGTAATTCTTACCTCGTGCTTGGGCCTAGAATTAAAAGATTGTTCGACTTACCTGTAAGGAAGATTAATCTTAATTATTCGAGCATCGGAGTTCTTCTATGATAGATATGGTAGGTTTCATATTCCAAGTGAATCACGCACTGTGTGAAGAGTAAACAATTTTTTGTCGTATCGGTTAATCATCTGACCCAGGGATCGACTATTAAACAGTTCATTTGTGACTGAACTAATCGCCCTACTGATGGGTGTGGAGGAGGGCTCTATCATAGAAGAACTCCGATGCTCGAATAATTAAGATTGATCTTCCTTACAGGTAAGTCGAACAATCTTTTAATTATTCTTCGCATCTCCGTTCTTCTATGATAGATATGGTAGATGTTTAAAGGAACAATTAGGGCGATTAAATGCAGTGTATAATAAACGAATAATTAAACTATTTATGTACTACAATATATAACAATAAGCACAAATTTAACACAGAAACAAGAAAAAATATATTTAATATAACTAACAGTTTAAGAAATATTAATAGTGTAAAGGCCTAATTAACTAGCTACCATTTTTTCTGAGACTCCTCTAATAACAGAATTAGCAAATTCATTTGTACTGGTTATTAAAGGCCGATTATAAAAATTTGCAAATACTGATGAACTTTTCGTCCATCCAGCAGTATTTTCAATTAAATCTATGTTTAATCCTGATCTATAGGCAGCAGAAGTACTAGCATGTCTAACGCTGTGACCGGTAAAAATACTTGTGTCTATTCCACTTTTCTGAAGAACTTCCTTTATCCATCTACTTATACTTTGGGTAGAAGCGGTATGATAGGGTTTTTTGTGCGTCAAAATTAGGTAACGCTTATCATTTTCCCGAAAAGATTTTGTAATAGATTGATAATATTTTAGAGTTTTCGCCACGCATAATTCAGGTTTGTCAAAAAAAGATGGAAATACCAGAAAGGGTTGGGATTTATTCGGGCCCGATGTTTTAATTTGCTCTGAAATTTTAATTTCGTTTTGTCCTCCTTATAGATTATATTTTCTAGAGATATTTTTGAAATTGTTTGTACCCTGCTAGTGGACGTTAAAGCTAATAAGGTAACAAGTTATAAGGTTACATCTTTTATGGTAAAAACATGTAATGGATAGATTTTTGCTAAATAGATTAATACCGGATTGGGATCCCAAATGTTGATGAGTATTTTGGAAAAGAGGGCCTTTTGTTAAAAATTCCTTTTAGAAACCGTTTTATGGTATTTCCATGGTGTAGACTAAAGTCTAATATTAACATTAGGGATGATCGATATGTATTAATGGAGGAATAAGAGAGTCCTTCATTAAAGCAACTTAATAGAAATTTTAATATTAAATTTATTTCGTAGGTATATGGGCTAAGTTTTTGTTTTAAACAGTAATCCCACCACTTTCCATAACAAACTGAATATTGTTTTATTGTTTTTGCCCCGATAGAACTTATCATAATAGGAATAACAGACTCGGTTATGCCTCGTTTGTGGAAAGAATCCCAGATAATTTTCCCGCCACCAGGGAAAGTGTCTTGTGTAGTGGATGTTTTTCCCTGGAAGGAGAAGAAATTAAATAATCATGCGGGGGAAAAAAGATTGGTTCTTCAATTAATAAATCACAGAAAAATGGCTGCGAAGGCCAATTTGAAACAATCAAAATACCTGTGGCGAATTTTTTCAAGAACTTTATGGATTGGGGAGAATGGTGGAAACGCGTAAAATTTTAAGGTGTTCCAGTTAGTTGTAAATGCGTCAATAAGGAGTCAGGGTCTGGACCCCAGGAAATGTATTTATTACATTTTTTGTTAAGTTTGGATGCAAATAAGTCGATTTGTGGTATACCAAATTGATGGATTATTTGAGTAAACACCTCTTGATTCAGTACCGGTTTATCCACTGGGCGCTCTGGGCGTCAATAAAATCACTTTTGAGCTTTGTCGGAGAAATCAGAAATAAGTTTACCGAAATTGAATCAGAAGCGAAAGTTCTCTTTTGCAACGGTGATGATGTTTCCAACATATTTTATAAATCCGACGTTCAAAGAAAAAAGAAAAGAAAAACATTTTTAGATGAAGCAGGTAATGAAACAATTTGAAACGGCCAAGAGAAATTCAGAATTGAAGTTTTTAATGTGATATGCGACAATATTACTCAAGATCTCTTCAAGAGAATTGAATGCTACAAAGATGTAACATCAGCTTTTAGATGTTTTTACTAGAGATAAAGAAGAAATAAAGACCTCCATTGAAATTTTAAGCGAACGATATAAAAACGATGTAGATGAAACCCAAGAGAATTTGCCTAATGAAATAACTCATTTTTTAATGTTATGCCAAAACCTAGAAAAAAATACAATTTATGAAAAATTTGGGGTCATCCGGGATGCAAAGGCAACTTTTTGCTCTATGCCCCTTCCTTATCATGCTATTAGCTCATAAAGGTAACAATTGAAAATCGATTTTTTATTAATAACTTTTGAACGGCTTGTACGATCTGGATTTTTTTTTGTTGATTAATTTTAGCTAATAACATGCCCCAAAACCATCAAAGATACCAGGTCCGGACTATCAAATTTGTAAAAAACTTCAAAATTTTTGCAGTGTTGCCATATTTAACATTTTGACCTTACTGGTAGATTCCCCTGCGTTTTCTATGAAAAAAAAGGTATACTTTATCTTTACTGATAGGACTAGCGGTTTTCGCGTAAAATACATTTGAAATCATTAAGGTATACTCGAGGGCTCTCGATAAGATATAACCTGGGGCTCTCAATAAGGTATACTTAAGGACTCCCTATGAATATTATGTCAAAATCTACTACCAGAAGTCAATTTTCAGTTGAAAATTATAAATTAAAAGTTAAAAAACTTAATTCATTTTAACAAAAAAAAAAAACAATAAAACCATACAGCAAAGTGGAAACTTGTGATATTAGTAGAATAACAAAAAAAACTGCTATGCGTAAATTTAACTAAGGTATGTGTTCAAAGTGAACACCCTGTACAGCTACACATTTTCTTTATTTATTAAGACATGCTCTTTGAACCTGAAACAACATGTTAGGATTATTTCTTATTGCAGCGCAATGAAACAGTTATTTCTAATTAATCGTCTAAATAAGATCAAGACGGTCACTTTCGCTTTTATTTATTTTTTTTTAATCAAGAAGTAGTAGGTGTCATATTATTTATTAGCAAACTGTCAGACAAATTTTTGATTTAAGTTATAAAGTTATTCTACGATCTTATTATGCCACGTTTTACTTTTTCTGAGTATGTTGATATGCATTTGATGTACGGTCTATCTTTTGGTAATGCTAGAGAAGCGGCACGACTATACACGCAGCGATTTCCGAATCGTGTATTACCCGATCATAGAACTTTTGAGCGTGTTGACCGCAACTTGCGAGAAAATGGTAATTTAGTAAAGGTAAGCTAAAGTTTTAAACTTTGAACATGTTTTATACTTTTTAGGTAGTCTGGTGCCAAAACCTGGTGGAATAGAACGTCCAAGGACTGCGCGTACCATTGAAATGGAAGAAAACATTTTAGATTTGGTAACAGATGACCCTACAGAGTAAGAAAATTAATTGGGCCATTTATTATTGACGGACGTTTAAACGGAGAAAATTATTTACAATTCCTTCAGGAAGACTTGAATAATTTAATGGAAGAAGTTCCACTACAAATTCGAAATAACATATGGTTTATGCACGACGGTGCTCCGCCACATTTTAGTGTTATTGTAAGGGAATATTTGAATAAACGATTCCCTAATCGGTGGATAGGTCGGGGTGAACCATTTCCTAGGCCACCTCGATCCCCTGATCTAAATTCCTTGGACTTTTTTTTTTATAAGGTTATCTTAAAAATCTTGTTTATACAACTCCTGTGCAGACCAGAGAAGATTTATTAGAAAGAATTATGTTTCATTGCGCTTCAATAAGGAATAATCCTAACATCTTGTTTCAGGTTCAAAGAGCATGTCTTAGTAAATTAAGAAAATATGTAGCTGTATAGGGTGCTCACTTTGAACATATACCTTTGTTAAATTTACGCATAGCGGTTTTTTTTGTTATTCTACTGATAATCATAAAGTTTCTACCTTGCTGTATGGTTTTATTGTTTTTTTTTTCGTTAAAATAAATTAAGTTTTTTTTTAACTTTTAATTTATAATTTTTAGCTGAAAATTAACTTCTGGTAGTAGATTTTGACAAAAGATTCATAGGGAGTCCTTAAGTACACCTTATTGAGAGCCCCAGGGTATATCTTATCGAGAGCCCTCGAGTATACCTTAATGATTTTAAATGCATTTTACGCGAAAACTGCTAGTCCCATCAATAAAGATAGAGTATACCTTTTTTTCATAGAAAACTCAGGGGAATCTACCAGTAAGGTCAAAATGTTAAATATGGCAACACTGATAAAATTTTGAAGTTTTTTTTAAAAATTTGATAGTCCGGACCTGGTATCATTGATGGTTTCGGGGCATGTTTATAGCAGTTAATGCAAGACAGTTATTAGCTCGAATTAATCAACAAAAAAAAATTCAGATCGTACTAGCCGTTCAAAAGTTATCAAAAAAAAAATCCATTTTCAATTGTTACATTTAAGAGCTAATAGCTCGGTGAAGAAGGGGCATAGAGCAAAAAGTTATATGAAGTTGTGGTTAGTATATATGTATATAGAAAATGACGAACTGGAGCAACTAAACTGTGATGAGATAATATGACAGTTTGCTAATGCCAAGTCAAGAAAGAAAGTTTTTTAGTTTTTTTGTAATATCTTTGTATTTTTTAGAATATTTTTTTGTTTGTGATTTGTTTTTTTTTGTTAAGTATTTTTGAGAATATTCTGTTTGTTTGCAATTTTTGTATTTTGATATTTTTACATTTTTTATACGTGCTTTGGAATATTTTTTACGTTTTTTTATTCTTCTTTGTGTTTAAATAAATATTTTTGTAAGAAATGCATGTGTTTTTTTGTCGAAAAAATCGGCGATGAATAGCATAGGGGGCCCTAAATCACCAGCGCCCAGGGTCCGAAGCTACCTTAAACCGGCAATGTCTTGATTTAATTCATATTCGGTCTCTGTGGATGTAATTCTTGATAAGAAGTCCGCCTCTATGTTCTCTTTTGTATTTATATATGACGCATAAATAAAAATATTATTAATCTCACAATAGTTCCATAAAATTTTAGCAATAATATTAAGTTGTCTAAATTTAATAATACCCATTCTATTAATTGTTGCAATTGCTGTTACATTATCCATTCTTATTAAAATATTACAATTACTGGTAGTTTTAGAGAATGTTTTTACACTATAATAAGCGGCTTTTAATTAGTTTATGTCACTCTTACGGTCATCTTTATTCCAAAACCCTTTTGCTTTTTGGCCATTGCAGTGAGCACCCCAACACGTCATGGATGCGTCTGAAAATATTTCTAAATAAAATTACTTTGGTAAAATGCTTTTACCTGCCCTAGTGACATTTATTAACCACCAATCAAATTATTGTTTTAATTTCCGTTGAATAATAATTTTTTTGTTATAGTTAATATTATTATTTTGTAAATTTTTTATTTTAACAATTTCAAAAGGTTTTGTGTGGAACCAACCATAATTTATGGCTGGTGAAATAGACACCAATTTTCCAACTAGTGATGCAAAGGTTCTTATTCTTAACATTTTTTTGTTTTCTGTTTTATAGAGTAATTTTAAAATATCTGTAATTTTGTTTTCCGGCAAGCTAATTGTCATTTCATGAGAATCAAAAATATAGCCTAAGAACTGAATTCTTTGGAAGATTGAAGCACGCTTTTCCATAATTTATAAAGTCTAGTGATTTTGATTGTTTGGAAAGGATTTAATTTCCTTTTTACGATATTGTTGATAACTCTTCTCCTAATAATCAAAATATCATCTAAATATATTAATTACAATTAATTTACAAAATTAATTACACCCCAAGGTTCGAGGTTAGTGAAAAATGACTTCCTTTTAATTTAGATAAAGATTTATTCGTTCATTTGTGCTTGAGGGCACAACGGACAGGATATTAAATTAAAATAATTATTTTTAAATTTTTAAATCGTGAAAATTTTCATGATTTTTATGAATTGGCAATAAAAAATAAGCATCCTGCAAATCTAAGTTCGCTAAGTAGCAATCTTTTGTTATGTTTATTGCTGTTCTATAATCATCAAGTTTAAAATGATTTGTAGGTATAAAACAATTTAGCTTTTTTAGTTTTAAAAAATAAAGCGGGTTTTTCCGTTGGGTTTTTTAATAAGAAAATAAGATGATAAAAATTATTTTTGGAGTTTTTGCATTTGGAAATTCTTTTTTTAAGAAGGTTAAAAAATTTCTTTTTGATAAAATTTAATTTCAGTTTGATATTTTTTTGACCGAAAAGTTTTTGTTTAGGTCGGTGTGAAAAGGTATTTTTATACCTTTAATCCATTTTAGAACGTTTCTATTATAAACAATTTTAACCCAAATTTTTATTAAAATGTTTTAATCGGCAACCAATTTTTTGTGGTACCTCCTTGTAGTATGGTGTCCTCGACTGCGTTGATCGGGACGTTGATGGTTGGGGTTTCTTCTCTGATATCCTTTTTCTTCTGTTCTCTGCGTTTCGCTGACTCATTTTCCCTATTCCTTTTCGGTGTTGAAACATACGCTTTTTAAATGATAGCTGGTTAAGCCCCTTTTTGGTTTGGCTAGAAAATTAACCTTTTCCAAAACTTGAGTCAAAAGATAGTCGTCTATAGTGCTTTGTTGGGCTGCAACTTTGCTGTCCTGGTTTATAGAGGGATTTACCTCCCATTTCCTTTTTACTGATACTGCATGATAAACGCTGGCATAAAGAAGAGATGCATCTAATAATTTTTGCACTAAATCATCTTCAGTATTGCCTGAGGTACTAGATAATTTTTCAGTCAAAATTGAGCCAATAATAGTCAAGCCTGCTCCCAGTTGTGCTTGTAGGTTAGTGAAAAATGTATCATTTTTTGTGGCTTGGACTGATAAAATGGATTTTATTTCCTCGTTCATTTTTGGTGCTTGGAGGGGGGCACAATTTTCTGGTACAGGATATTTAATTAACAATTCTTTCCTTGCTTCGGCTGGAATACCTTGTGTTAAGTAGTTCGACCATCGTACTACTAGTTCTTCATGTAAAGCTGCCCCTTTTTTAGTTTGATTCGTGGGGTTTTCGCCCAACAACTTCAACGATTTTTTTATTATTAACATCTACTTGTTGAGGTACTGCTGATGTACTGGGTTGAGCATCAACTTCTAACAGTGTATTGTTTTGGCCCGTTTCCTCATTTTCTCTAAGATGAGAATCTTCACTAGAGCTATAGAGAGATTTTGAAAATAAATACATTCGAATAGTACCTGGGTAAACAATGAACTATACCCCGTATATGTACAGGGTGGGCCAAATTGGGCACTTTTAAAGGGAAACTCCCATTTTTAAAGGAGATAGATGAAAACTAATGTCGGTGTCTGGAGCTCAATTTTTGTCAATAACATAATGGTAAAAACCGCACATCGATATCTGTTACCATTTCTGAGTTACAGGGTGTTTTTCAAAAAGGTGCATTTTTTAAAAATCGCTGTAACTTTTTTGCTATGGAAAATTTTGAGTTTCTGTAAAAACATTTCCAAAGCAACTTTTTACGTAGAATTTAATGGTGTAAATATATTTTTTTACAATCAATAGTTTAATAGTTATTAACAGAAAAAACGATGTTTTATATGGGACACCCTGTATATTTTTAAATAATTGAAAATAACTTTAAATTACCTTTCCAAAAAGATAGCACACTTAATATTTTGCTCGTGTTCTCTTCGAAATAAAGAGTTTTTAATAGTTCGCCCACTTTAAACAAGTAGGCTTAGGACGCCGCGGGGCGCGGCCATGATAAAGAAAACAAATGCTTATTGGTAATTGTCAAATTGTGATTTTGGCTGTAAACACGCCGTAATTTAGTCAAATCTTTCAAATAAATTTAAAATGAAATTTGAAAATTATGAAAAATGGGATATGATAGTTTGTTTTATACAAGCCGGGGAGAATCCAGAAGCAGCAAGCAATTTATATCACAACCAATATCCAGAAAGAAGACAACCTTTTATAGATATTTTTGGAAGATTGCGACACAACCTTATTAATAGTGGCCAGTTTGAGAAAAAAAGGTAAAACAGTATATAACAAATATGGATAATGAGTTAGAAGAGATAGTAGTTTTAGGAGCCGTTCAAAATAATCCTAAAACGTCAACACGAAAATTGAAAACGTTAACAGGACTGGCAAGAACTTATGTTAGACGAACTTTAAAGAAATACAAATATAAACCATACAGGACCAGAAAAGTGCATCATCTTAGACCTGGAGATTTTGAACGCCGCATAGATTTTTGTCGGTGGTTTCTGGAAAAATGTAACCGTGTGCGCGATTTCCCACTAAATTGTATTTGGACTGACGAAGCGTATATAAGCAGTGTCGGTATTTTTAACCGCTATAACTCGTATACTTGGGCGCAACAAAACCCTCATTCAGTAGTCGAGCTAAGAAACCAAGGAAGATTTGGGTTTAGTGTCTAGGCAGGTATTTTTAGAGGTAGGATTATTGGCCCGTTCATTTATGATGGTACCCTCACCTCTCAACGATATTTGCAAATTTTAAGGCAACAAATGGAACCCTTCATTGATGATCTACCTCTAATGGAACTCGGAAACATACTTTTCCAGCAAGACGGGGCACCGCCTCACAACGCTAAAATTATTAGTAATTTTTTAGCAGATAACTTTGACAATAATTGGATAGCTAATCAAGGTCCCATCCGTTGGCCAGCGAGGTCACCGGACTTAACGCCCATGGATTTTTATCTTTGGGGAAGACTGAAGGACCTTATTTTTAAATTACCTATACGTTCTAGACGAGAATTAGAAGTAGCGGTCGTGCAAGGGTTTGCATCTCTCACCCCTCTTGAATTGATGAATTCTGCAAGAAATGTCCGGAAACGGTGCCGTTTGTGCATAAGAGAGACCGGTCGACAATTCGAACATCTCCTGTAGCTAAATCTCTTGCGCTGGATTATTACTTTTTATTGTTGTTTTTTATATTTTATTTGTTAATCTTATTCTGAATATAGTTTACATTGTTATCATTCATTGTAAATAGTGTGCTATATTTTTGGAAAGGTAATTTAAAGTTATTTTCAATTATTCAAAAATATACAGGGTGTCCCATTTAAAACATCGATTTTTCTATTAATAACTATTAAACTATTGATTGTAAAAAAATATATATTTACACCATTAATTTCTACGTAAAAAGTTGCTTTGGAAATGTTTTTACAGAAACTTAAAATTAGTGATGAGCAAAGCAAGACCAAGACCAAGCCCGGGGCAGTCTTGGTTTTTTGGTCTTGGTCTTGCAAGTCTGGTCTTGGTCTTGGTCCAAGCCCAAAGAAGGTCTTGGTCTTGGTTTTGTTCCCACCTGGTCTTGGTCTTGGTCTTGCTGGTCTTGCTTTTTTTGGTAGTAATAATTTAAACAAACAATTTTAAAAATAAAATATATACTCTTTTAATAGTTACAAATAAATAAAGATGGAGACTATATTTTTTGCTTTAAAATTTTAAAATATACCAATTTCAACCTTACATGTATATTTAAATTATTTGATTAAAAGGATATTTTAAATGTAGGGTTTTATTTATTTATAGCGCTTCATTTTAGTGATAGGAAATATTTAAATTTTCTTTGAAGAAGCATATAAAATTACAATACTGAGTACTCTGAGGGCAGAAAAAAACTTTTTCTGCCCTCAGATCATCAACCAGATGTGAAATTTCCATGAAAATGATTCTGATATGTAAACATTGATTTTCAATTAAAAAAAAAGTATTTAGGAAGCTTTTCAGTTCAAATAAACTTTCTATGTTCAAATTAGTCAAACATTTGCCGTACAAAGTTTGGACAAATACTTTATAAACATTCTGCATATACAAGGTGGCTCGATAGTGCGACAAAGATCGATATATCCGAAACCGTTCATAATGTAAAAAACTGAATATACAAAAATTATAGAAAAAACGCGTAAGATGCAAAATTATTTTCTATTTCAGAATTTTCCAAAAAATCCACTACCACTCAAGAAAACTTCCTTATTTTTAGCTTTTAACCTAAAATAGAAAAATTATAGCAAAAAACTCATTTAAAAATCGCTTCCCTGTATATTATGCTGAAAATTCTTGAACTGTCATATAGGTACAATGTCGACGTAGATGGTTTTTTATATATCATTTTCGGTTTTGACAAAAATGACGTCATCATTATATTTTTGGCATTGTTTTGACTTTTCCGTCTAAACCGGAAGTGAAATTTAAAATCCATTTATATAAAAAGTATTCCTATATAAAATGACAAATATGTTTTTTATTAAACCATCACTTTTACATTTATATCTTAGTTTAAAGGAGCAATCTAATGATGCCATTTCTTACAGTGTGGCTCAAAAATAATTTTTTCCTGGATTTTGAAAATTTTTGATCCAGTAAGTGGCATCACTAGATACCTAGTTAAAAAAACATTAGGAATAGGTAAGTAATTTTCAGCTTCTATAACTTTTGTACTTTTAGTTTTTTTCTGTCGTAAACGGTTTTGGAGATATCGAGCTTTGTCGGACCATTGAGCCACAATCTTATTATTTTTGAAACATGTTACTAAATCTATTAGTTATCGTTTTTAGATAATTTTATTAAAAAACGAAGTGATCGTTTTAATTATTATTTTATTAAAAAAACCTGTTACTCATAAAATAATCGCCTTTTTAGGCAGTTCTCGACACATTTTTTGTCATGTCTGTATGAAATACCTCTGTATATTGAATATAAAAATTGAATATTATAATTTAAAAAAAGTGACAAAAGTGCAAGAGTCTTGCCGGTCGGTCTTGGTCTTGCGTAGTCTTGCACCCCTTGGTCTTGGTCTTGGTCTTGGTCTTACATACCCCGGTCTTGGTCTTGGTCTTGCAAGCGAGAAGGCGGTCTTGGTCTCGGTCTTGGTCTTGCTGCAAGACCAAGACCAAGACCGGTCTCGCTCATCACTACTTAAAATTTTCCATAGCAAAAAAGTTACAGTGATTTTTAAAAAATGCACTTTTTTGAAAAACACTCTGTAACTCAGAAATGGTAACAACAGATATCGATGTGCGGTTTTAACAATTACGTTATTGACAAAAATTGAGCTCCAGACACCGACATTAATTTTCATCTATCTCCTTTAAAAATGGGAGTTTCCCTTTAAAAGTGCCCAATTTGGCCAACCCTGTACAATGAATCAAACAAGTGTTTGCGGGCCTCGTAGTCAAAACGAACTACACCCTGTATGTGGTTACTAATTCTAGGGCACCAAAAAAAGCAAAAAATAATAACAATAATAATAATAATTTTTAAATATGGGAGAATCAATAACATCTTGCATTATTTAAAAGGAAACAAGTGTTTGCGGGCATCGTAGTCAAGACAACTACACCCTTTATATGTATACTAATAATAGTGTACAAGAAATGTTTTAGGTAAAACACTATCAAAAACCTCTTTCAATATTCAATAGCAACAAGTGTTTGCAGGCATTGTAGTCAAAACAACTACACCCTGTATATGTGTACTATTAATAGTGCACAAAAAATGTTTTAAGTAGAGCAAAATCAATAAGATCTTGCATTATTTAATAGCAACAAGTGTTTGCGGGCATCGTAGTCAAAACAACTACACCCTGTATATGTATTTTTAATAGGGCACAAAAATGTTGTAAGTAGAGCAAAATCAATAAGATCTTGCAATATTTAATAGCAAACAAGTGTTTGCGGGCATCGTAGTCAAGACAACTACACCCTTTATATGTATACTAATAATAGTGTACAAGAAATGTTTTAGGTAAAACACTATCAAAAACCTCTTTCATTATTCAATAGCAAAAAGTGTTTGCAGGCATTGTAGTCAAAAAACTACACCCTGTATATGTGTACTATTAATAGTGCACAAAAATGTTTTAGGTAGAGCAAAATCAATAAGATCTTGCATTATTTAATAGCAACAAGTGTTTGCGGGATCGTAGTCAAAACAACTACACCCTTTATATGTATACTAATAATAGTGTACAAGAAATGTTTTAGGTAAAACACGTTCAAAACCTCTTTCATTATTCAATAGCAAACAAGTGTTTGCAGGCATTGTAGTCAAAACAACTACACCCTGTATATGTATATTATTAATAGGGCACAAAAATGTTAAAGTAGAGCAAAATCAATAAGATCTTGCAATATTTAATAGCAAATATGTTTCGGGCATCGTAGTCAAGACAACTACACCCTTATATGTATACTAATAATAGTGTACAAGAAATGTTTTAGGTAAAACACTTTCAAAACCCTTTCATTATTCAATAGCAAACAAGTGTTTGCAGGCATTGTAGTCAAAACAACTACACCCTGTATATGTATACTGATACATTATACTTGTTTTAATAACCTAATTAACACTGCACACGAAAAAAATATAAAGTTCAAAATAAAACTTACCCTGTGAATAATCCGAATCGGAAGATGAATTTTTATCAGTTATTTCCCCTTTTGAGCCTTGCAAATTTATTTCTCATCGTAATATCGCTTTTTTTTTTAGATTTTTCGGCATTTTTGGTTAGATTTAAATTTTTCACACTGCACGTGAAGGCACTTAAAAATGAACTGTTTAATAGTCGATCCCTGGGTCAGATGATTAACCGATACGAAAAAATTGTTTACTTTACACAGTGCGTGATTCACTTGGAATATGAAACCTACCATACCTATCATAGAAGAACGGAGATGCGAAGAATAATTAGCAGCTCTGGGGTAAGTATTAACAGATGGACCAACAATAACATTACGTGTTATGCCAACTGACAAGAACTAAAAATATCTTAACTTCAATAAAAACTAAAAACTCGTTAAACTATTAAAGAAAATATTTTTGTTCATTTTTTTTATATTTATCAGGCTTATATCTATCATTAAGCATTTTTATGCTAAAAATCCAACAATTTTGTTTAACATATGTCTACTTTAAACTTATACAACAACACCAGAAGAAACGGCACATTTTTGCCTTAACAATGTAAAATACCAGCGATGATTATAACCAAAGAGTAATATATCCATTCGAATCGATTCATAATTTAGGCAAGTGTATAATGTGGTGTCACCTTTGATTCACCCAAATTGGGCCTATTCAGGGGTGGATTTACGCAAAGGCTGAGTAGGCTGAAGCCTAGGGCGGAAAATATTAGGGGCGGCAAATTTACGATTAATAAAAAAAGTAATCGTAAATTAATAAAAAAAATAATTTTACAAATAGGTAAAAGTAATTCGGCCAAATTGACTCAGCCTAGGCTTCTATTGACGACAAACACTTAACGAGTCCGGCCTCACCCACGCAGCGTAGGCTTTCCTTGCATCAACCATAGGTTCTAAAGACCAGGATCACCATCTATGTGTTACAAATATGGCCCTCAAATTGCAATAAATTCAGATGGCGCTGCTGATCCCAAGACCCGTTCAAAACCAATAACCTTGCTGTTTTAATGAAATAGTATTAATTTTAATGGTATAATTAGTAATGATTTTGCAAAAAAAAAGGTTTAAAGAAAAATGTTAGCAGGGGCGTAGCTACGGCCGTATCAGCCGTATCAATGATACGGGGCCCCTGTTACAAACAATCAATACCACAATTTAATAATAGAACACAAAATTCAAAGATAATTTTTGAAAGTTTGAATAAAAAGTGGCAAAAAAATTATATACATTCCTTTAGAGTAAAGTGTATTTTCTCCCTTGCATTTTAATGTCCTTCACTTCGCGACATGCATCAAATTAGCCGCGGGAGGAAAAGAGGCACTTTCCCGCCTTGTTATGTAAATAACTATTTTACAATCGCACTCATGCTTTTTGAAGTGTCATTTTTTTCGATAATTTTAAAAAAATATTTACTTGTTTTAGCAATAGTATAAAATGCTGGTTAATGCTGAGTAACGATAAATCTAAAAAATACAAAATTACCCTTAATAAGGTATGACCCGCTTTATCAGCTATAAGAAAAAAATATTCATTAATAAAAAAAGTGTACGAGATTAATAATATTTTAAAGAACAACGATTTTACAGTGCCTATCCCCTTTTTTTCCGTTCCCGTGGTCCGGAGGTAATAACAGCATGTTTTCTATTTTTGACCCTTCCCTTTACATCTGCAACTAACAGCTAAGAGAAGTTTTTTAAAATAAAAACTGATTTAAAACTCTAGGACTCCTTTAAGACAAGAATGGCTATCAGACTTGTCAGTGCTGTCTACAGAGACAGAAAATCTCAAAAAACTAATATCGTCTTTAGCTATGAATGATTTATTAAATAAGTTTACTAAAAAAAGAAGGGACAAAAGTATATATTTGAATAGTTTTGCTAACTTGGCTCCTAGGTCTATAAATTTTAGGTAATTTCTTACCTATACTTAATTAATATATTTTTATTTTACTCACTACGAGTATTTTTGTTTCTTTTTTCGAATATTTTTTAACCTCCATTTAAGCCACGCGGCGGTCGGGTAAAAGGGGCCTCCGTCAAATTTTGATATAATGCCCGTCAAGGGCAAGCTACGCCACTAAGTGTTAGTAGAGGGTTTTGCCTATAATTAAATAATCATGTTTGTTTTAAAGAATTGTTATTTAATTTCTGTATGTTTAACTTTTGTTAAATTTTTTTATTGAGTTTTTATAAGAATTTTTAGTGTATTTTACATTCTTTGAATGGTAAATTTTTCGTTCTGATATTCAAAAAATATTGACACATTGGGGCGGCAAAAATATATTAGCCTATGGGCGGCAAAAAGTTAAATCCGACCCTGGGCCTATTTCTTGCAGGAGTTACATTGAATGCAGTCACTAACTGATATATCTTTAATATAAGACACTACAAACAATACAATTTTTTTCACAGTTACTGCATTTATCTAATATCCGTTTCTTGATATTTTCAACTTTCTCGTCCGTCGTGTTGTCAGCTTGTTTAAACTTACCTTTCCTTATTTGTGTTGGCAATTATTCACTTTGTTCTGGTCTTTTGCTGTGGTTTTTTTTTTAATTCTCTCATATAATGTACTTTTTTAAAAGATTTCTGCTTAAGAGACACACGGAAAAAAACAATTAACAATAATTATAAACAAAACCCAGGTACTTCCTATTAATACTAGCCCCCACATCTGAAGCAGGTAATAACAGGTTAATACTACCCACCGATTTGCTAATTTTAGCCCCAGGGGTACTCTTTAAGAATTAAAAATCATAGGAAAATATTGGTTAAAAGTTACGCTAATTAAGTAATGTAGCATTATTAGGTTAAAATATGCTTCTAGGAAAAACATTACATAATCTCAACACCAAATATTTTAAGCGTAAATCACAAAATTGTAAAAAACAAAAGTTCGTTACTAACCCAAAAATGTCGTTCAGCACATAGTTTAACTCTCAAGGCGCGTTGAGCCAACTGGCCATTTCCAAGTCATGGGGATTGGTTTAGGCGGCATATCAAAGAGTGTCATACGTATTGTATGTATAGTTTTGGAGAAAATCGCTTGTTAATACTTACCTTTGTTAATTCTAGCCTCGGCCTCTCCCAACGAATTCTTGGATAGAAATAAAGTAAACAAACCTTGTTTGGCATTAATATATTCAGGGGGGCAAGGAGGGATAGTTCTTATAAACACACGGCACAACGACACACTAAATAACATCACTCCGGAAATAATTACTTTTTCAATGTTTATGGCATTGCCCCATAAATTACATTTTTATAAATCGATGATTCTTTATTGTTAAAAATTAATTTTAAAGCCGGAAAACTATTTTTGTTTATTATATGAAGTGACAGACAGACATGACATTTACTTTAGATGCCCAATTCGATTGCTGTTGATTAAGTCAATTTACAAAACGTGTTATTTGATAATACAACCTACTAGAAAGAGATAAAATAATATTGGAGTGCCGATAACACCTGATTTTTCTATCATTTTTTATTAAACGAATGCAGCAGCTGTCCAAATTAACCTTGTTGCTGGTGTTTGGAACTGTCATATTAATAAATGTTTATATTTAAATCGATGTTGCCTATAGTAACACAAAAACCAATATTTTAAAATAATTTTATTACATTTTCAAAGTAATTTCCTGATTTTGGTTTTTGAGATCTGACAATTTGTTTATTGTTGTAGTCAAAACTGAAGTTCAGTTTTGACTACCGTCAGAGAAAGTTAAGAAGAACGAAAGTGTTTGGAAATCTCACTTCGAAACGTTCAATGACAAGTTTTTTAAACATACATGAGTTAGAAAAAATGTTAATATATATATATATATAAAATAATATAATATATAATATATATATAATATAATAATATATATATATATATTATATATATAATATATATATATAATATATATATATATATATATATATATATATATATATATATATATATATATATATATATATATATATATATATATATATATATATATATATATATATATATATATATATATATATATATATATATATATATATATATATATATATATATATGTTGTGTCTTAGCAACAGATTAATATAAAAAAACAACATTCATATTTCTTTTTAATACCATCAAAAAAAAAAGTCAAAACTGAAGTTCAGTTTGACTACCGTCGGGAAAGCAGGGGGGTGATCTCATAAAGTCTGACAACCTGTCCCAAAACAAACAAAAGACCAAAAAAACTACCATATTTTATATATATTTATATTATTATATAATATAAAAATATATAAATATATTTAATATAATATATAATATTATATTTATAATATTATATATATAAATATATATATATATATATATATATATATATATATATATATATATATATATATATAAAATATATATATATATATATATATAATAATATATATATATATATATATATATATATATAAAATATATATATATATTTATATATATATATATATATATATATATAAAAAACTTGAACTGAAATGTTGTGGTCTTTAGCAACAGATTAATATAAAAACACAACATTCATATTTCTTTTAATACCATCATATCAAATTTTACTACCTTCAAACCAGTACACATTTTGCAAAAAAAAATTATTTTAACATAATACTTAACAACATGGAACAATAAGTAATATATTACACAAGAATGCCAACTGTTTTTCACACAATGGAGTTATTTTCCGCTTAATGCAGTAGCACTAACTAGATATTGTCATATTTAATTAAAATAAAAATTTTTTTGATTGTTAAAAGATAATTTATCTTTCTTAAGGGAAAGAATTTTTTGAATGTTTTTTTTTCTTTTTCTGCTTTTCTTATTATATACAAGCTCATTCACTAATTGTACTTCCATTATTATATATATATATATATATATATATATATATATATATATATATATATATATATATATATATATATATATATATATATATATATATATATATATATATATATATATATATATATATATATATATATATAGAGGAGAGTAGTCGCGACTGACTAGTTAAGAAAAAATATCGAAACCAGAGTTGTGGGGATGCAGTCTTTTTTAAATTATTGAAAAAGGATTGGTGGCCTGGATTTAGTAATGAAACCCTTTTCTGTTTTGTCAAGCTTTCGAGAGTTTATTATTTTCTCCCTTCCTCAGGACTAACTAAAAATAAAGTTTTTTACAATTAGAAAAACTAACCTAAAAACCTTACAAAGATTGAACTCACCAAAGTGGGTTGCTATGTGGAAACAAGCAATATCCATGCGGATAATCAAGATTTATCTCCATATGTATGTTAAAAACTACATCTTTAAGGGAAAAAAATTTATTTAAAACTTAAAAGAGAACACGCGGAAAAGCGCGGTTAAAAGTTCTGACAGACGTGATCGAATGTATAAAACTATCTGAATGGATCACCGACATTCGTTCCTCGAAAACTTCAATTAGAGAGGGATGCGAGATTAATGACATGTGAAAGAAAGAGACATATCTTGTTATTTCTACAGCGCAGGATCTATATAATAATCTAGGAACTGTTCCACAGTACAGTACCTGACTGAGTAAATTAAGGAACATCCTGATATATATCTACTTCGTAGTGATAAGGGCAACACCACAGTGGCAATGTACAAGAATGATTATATTCAAAAAAGTCAAGAATTACTTAACGATAACAATTACTATAAAAAACTTAATAGTAACCCTACTTGTACCTTGCAACAAAAGGCAAACAAAATTGTAAAAAATTTGAGGGAGCATGGTGTCATTGATGAGGAATTTGCTTCGAAATTAAATATTTATAATTCCGTCACACCTAGGTTTTATACTTTACCAAAAATACATAAACCCACACTATCAATGAGGCCTATTGTTTCCTCAATTAATAACCCTAATAGTTCCTTAGCTAAATTTCTAACAGACATTCTCACTGAAGCTTATAATACTAACAATGATTATTATATTGGGGACTCTTTTTCATTTAGTCAATTTATAAACAATTTTCAATTACCAAACGATTATGTTTTGGTCAGTTTTGATGTAGTTTCGCTATTCACTAACCTATCTTTACAATCTATTATTTTAAGTATACAAAATCATTGGGAAGAAATTTCACAATACTGTAATTTAACTCTGGATCAATTTGAAAATATTTTAACATTTATTTTTGACTCAAATATTTTAATTTTTAATGGTTCATACTATAAACAAATTTTTGGTACCCCGATGGGTTCAAAAATCTCTCCAATTTTGGTCAACTATGTACTTGATGATCTGGTTAAGGATTGTCTGCAACATATGCCTTTCCACATTCCATTTGTTAAGAGGTATGTCGATGACTTACTTTTGGCAGTACCAAAAGGTAGAATAGAGATAGCTCTTGAACTATTTAACACATTTGATCCACATGTGCAGTTTACTGTGGAGGAAGAGACAGACAATTCTGTTCCTTTCTTAGACATGTTGGTAACTAGGAATCAGGATAACATCCTGTGCACCAAATGGTACCGAAAACCGTATTGTTCCAATCGGTTTATTAGCTATTTTTCCTACCATCCGATTAAGACCAAAATAAACCTCATCCTAGGAATGGAAAACAGAGCAGTAAAATTAACTCACCCTCAATACAGGGATAGAGCTCTAAAACAACTTAAAGGCATTTTGTTGGAGAATTCTTACCCGGAAAAACTTATTAATAAATTTCTCTTTAGTACACAATATGCAATACCAGAAAACATCATAGATAGACCTTCACAACCATTAACTTTATCTTCTTATATAACGAACTCAAACAACACTAATATCAGCAATTTAAATGAAAATAACTCACAAACACAACTGTATTTTTCTTTACCATATATTGAAACACTAACAGATAAATTAACTAACATTTTCAAACAATCAGATATTAAGATAGCGAAAAGACAACTCAAAACTGTTTCTCAAATTTATTCTAAAACTAAATCTCCCCTGACAGATGATGAAAGGTTCGGCATTGTATATAAAATACCTTGTAAAAATTGTAACAAGTCATATGTTGGACAGACATCTAGAAATTTAAAAGGCCGCATCACTTCCCACAAAAGTGATTGTAGGCGAGGAGTTCATTCATGTGCTTTAGCGGAACATGTCTTGGTTGATGATCACCAAATTGACTGGGATCATGCTGAGATCTTAGAAAATGTCAATTCATATCATAAAAGACTATTCCTAGAAATGGTCCATATAAATCTGGAATCCAACGTTCTCAATAAGAAAAGTGACATCTCAGATCTTAGCACGGTTTACAGTTATCTATTACGGTTAGAACAAGAAAAATATCGTAGCTTAATTGACTGTCCAGCTCCTGACGAATAATTCTTTCTAAAATTCTCAATAATTTGTTTTCCTTGACGTTTGGGAGACGGTGTTTCCTCTCCTTTTCCTTTCTGGAGTCATTTTCATACCTATTTTCTTCTAAAATTAAAAGTTTTATACTAAAGAAAGTCAAACCACTAATAAAAGAAAATGACAGGAAGTGCTAGGTGTTTCACCGTTTTCCACATGTCTTGGCATACTTTTAATACTAATCTCTTAAAAATAAAAATTAAAAAGAGCATAAATAAATTTACTCAGTCAGGTACTGTACTGTGGAACAGTTCCTAGATTATTATATAGATCCTGCGCTGTAGAAATAACAAGATATGTCTCTTTCTTTCACATGTCATTAATCTCGCATCCCTCTCTAATTGAAGTTTTCGAGGAACGAATGTCGGTGATCCATTCAGATAGTTTTATACATTCGATCACGTCTGTCAGAACTTTTAACCGCGCTTTTCCGCGTGTTCTCTTTTAAGTTTTAAATAATTTGTTTTTCCCTTAAAGATGTAGTTTTTAACATACATATGGAGATAGATCTTGATTATCCGCACGGATATTGCTTGTTTCCACATAGCAACCCACTTTGGTGAGTTCAATCTTTGTAAGGTTTTTAGGTTAGTTTTTCTAATTGTAAAAAACTTTATTTTTAGTTAGTCCTGAGGAAGGGAGAAAATAATAAACTCTCGAAAGCTTGACAAAACAGAAAAGGGTTTCATTACTAAATCCAGGCCACCAATCCTTTTTCAATAATTTAAAAAAGACTGCATCCCCACAACTCTGGTTTCGATATATATATATATATATATATATATATATATATATATATATATATATATATATATATATATATATATATATATATATATATATATATATATATATATATATATATATATTATATATATATATATATATATATATATATATATATATATATATATATATATATATATATATATATATATATATATATATATATATATATATATATATATATATATATAATTATATATATATATATATATATATATATATATATATATATATATACATAAACATGATAGTTCACAAAATTTTGCTGCAAACTTTATTATGGGGGTATTTGTAAAATTAATAAAAAATTTGCAGGAATTTCAGGGTTAGTTTAATATGTAAAACTCACCTGAGAAAACATTCTGATATTTTTACGAGAAAGTTTTCTTCAGAAAACATTCATTAGATTAACTAATTTAAATTTGCTGTTAATACCAAAAGTAAACTTGCCCCTGAATTGTATCAGTTCAGTTTTCATCAGAAAACAACCAGTATATGTGCCAATTTAAATTTGCTGTTTAGTAACAAAAAAAACTTACTCCGAATTATATAAGTTAAGTTTCTTAAGAAAACATTCAGTATAGTTACTAATTTAAATTTGCTGTTAATTACCAAAAGTAAACTTGCTACGAATTATATTAGTTAAGTTTTCATCAGAACACAACCAGTATCTGTGCAAATTTAAATTTGCTGTTTAGTACCAAAGCAAAACTTACTTCAAATTATATAAGTTAAGTAAGTTAAGAAAACATTCAGTATAGTTACTAATTTAAATTTGCTGTTAAACACTTTAGCAGTAAGAAAAATATAATGGTCATCTTGTGAATATGATTCAAAAATCTACTTTGACCCTTTTTTTAAGATTTTTTACAAATAAGTGACTTTAATGTAGAAACACGGCGATTTCAAGACAGTAAACACGTTGGAAACTTGGCAGCACTGTCCTCATCCTACGCCGGTTCGACCAATCGCTGCGCGAGATGATCACATATGACTCGGACAATTTCCCATAATTCAAGTCAGCGCCCTGTTTACTAGTTTGCTGTTTGTTGAGTTTTGAGTTATGTTGGTTGATAATGGCCGCACGAGAGGAAAATTTACTACTCCCTGTGGTAAGTAAATACTTTTAGAGTGTGTGTATGTGCAATTTTTGAAATAGAAATCCGGTAATGCTTTTGAGTAGGTACCTAATATATCTTGGAAATAAATACATATTAAATAATTTGCATCTCTGTGTCTTTAAACAATTAAAATATTAGTATTAATTATTTGCAATAGTGTGGAAACACCGACTTTTGCTGATTTTTAGCATACCTGCCATTGTTCGGTCTAGGAACACGAATCTTAAAAAAATAAAAAGTGTAGTTAGGAACAGGTCATTTTTACGGTCTACTCTTTAATTTTTGGCACTTCCAGTATTAGGTACATATTATTAACACACGCAAAAAAAATAACTTCGGATTCGTGTTCCTATGGACCCTCAAATTGGGGGTGTCCAAAAAAATTCTTAAAAAGCACAATTTTGAAAATAATTTAGTTTTAAGAGGCTGTAAATATGTATTCCGTTTATGGTGTTTTCTTATGGGGGCCCTAGGAGTAGGTAGTTTTTTAATTGGCCTTATGTATACAATCTATGTATAAAACTATCTTTTGTTTTTAAGGGGGAAATATTTAGGTGTGCTAAATTTTTTGATGTTTGAATCTAAATTCTTGAACTATGAACGATTTGTTTTTAGCTCTTAGAAAAAAAAACTATTATTTATTCATATATTCATTATTTTTCGTTGTTATTTAACATGTAATATCATGCTTTATTAACTAGGTATATACTGTACTTAGTCCTACAATATCACATTTATTACTGTCTGTTATTTAAAGGTATTCTCTTTTTAGTACGCTCATAGAAAACCTCTCTACACAATGCATAAAAAATCGGTGCGTAGAATTTTAAAGAGACGTATCGAGAAGAGTGAAAAACTCTCAAAATCAAGATTACACTTTAGAGTACACAATTTTAGGAGGGAAATAAATTCCCCTTACTCAAGACCAGATGAGCAGAATGTAGTAACAGAAGAAAACAACTCCAGTTTACTTCCTTTTTTTCCTATTCCTAACCTCAATGTCACCTCTTCTACCACAAATGAACTACAGCTTCCTATACATGTTTCAGAAAATAGTACCTCCTTATCTTTATCAACAGAACTTGCAGAATGGGCAGTATCCGAAGAAGGCATGGTAAGTTTTAGTTAGTAAAATGGCTTTACATTTATTATTGTTATATTTTTTTATTTTAGATTAACTATTTAAGAATTGTTGGAGGTAGTTCAGCCAAATTAAATGTTTATCGTTGTCTTGATAAAGTATTTTCCAATTACACAGGACAGTTCTGTAGCTGGACAGGGAAAAGGGGTAACTTTGCTGTGGCACGGCTGAAAATTATATATGTCATAAAATGTAAGTAAGAGTGAAATATTTTTTACTAAAAGATAGTTTCTGTCTCTCAGTTAAGAGTATTTTCTAAACTAGAAGAGCTTATCACTCAAAGTTCGGACCATATGTGACAATTTTACTTACTTTAACTAAAATATAAAATAAGGTGTCTCAAATAACTTAAATTTAGAATATTCCATTAAAAAATCATACTTTGTTGGGCTGCCCGTTTTTAGGACACCCTGTTAAACAAATGTACAGGCTGGCGGATTTTCGTTACTTTTATAGGTATTGGTGTAACTATATACATAAGATACAAAAATTCGACCAAGCATTCTCAGGTTCGATTTTAATATTAATTCGGTGGTGAAAAGAGATCATGGCTATCTGATCTGTTTTTGGGCTACAGGGCGTTTTTAAAATATTGTCAATTTCTTGAGATCTGTAGCTCGGTAGTTATTAAAGATAAAGTAAAAATGTATGTTGAAAAGATTTATAGAATTTTGCGTAGAATTCAGTGGCGTAACAGTTTTGTTTCTGCCTTCTATGGTTTTCGAGTTTTTAACCAAAGTTGATATTTTTTAAGTAGGACACCCTGTATATTATGTGGCAGATCAATTTAAAATTAAACTACTTTTTCATTGATACTATATACTTTTCATTTTTGCTAAGAAAAAAGCTTAAAATTAATAAATTAAATAAAATTTTATTTCGACAATTAAAGCATAAAACATTACATAAAAAAGATCAAAAGAAAACTTATTGGAACCACTGAAAAAAGTACACAAAGCGGGATCAGAACCTTTTATAGCTATGGCAAATGCCTTTACTTTTTTTAAAAATTCGCATTCCGTAATTTGGCGATATAAGAGACTACTTAAATGCATTTCA
This sequence comes from Listronotus oregonensis, assembly GCA_019359885.1. Lineage (NCBI taxonomy): Eukaryota > Metazoa > Arthropoda > Insecta > Coleoptera > Curculionidae > Listronotus > Listronotus oregonensis. Next base: position 60,301 of record JAHBCN010000731.1, read on the forward strand.
TCCTAACCTATCTAAATAAATTTCTTTGACCAAGTATTTCACCGGTCAATTAGCATGCTCCAATTAGCATTTTATAAGTTCATTGTTAAAAAAATAATGAAAAGTCCTTAGGGTTAAAAATTATTTAATTACATTTACTAAGTAACAAAAAAGATGCAAACAAACCTGCCTGCCTTTTAAAATCTAAAATTTTAGAAAAAGATATTTGTGTTAAAATTTTTTAAATTGTTTAAAATTGTATATATACCGGGTGATTCTCAAAAGTGGGTCACCTCTATTAACTTTTTTTTAATGGTAGAAAAATAAAGTTTGGGAGATATGTCTAAGACAGAAATGTGCATTTTTTGACAAATTACTCAACTTCTTTCATCTTCCGGTTTAACCGGAAATGGCATTGATATTTAAATTTAATTAATATTTGGAGTCTAGCATCAATTCTAAACACATTTCATGTAGAATATCCTATACCTAAACTAATTGTTTCCGAAATATTGGCATCAGAAAAGTGATATTTTTTACAGTTTGACCGGCTGTAGCTTCCAAACTGTACATTATAGAGCAAAACGGTTCACATGCTCCTATCTTAGTTTTTTACCCTCTACCTAAAAATGATAATTTCCGGTTTAACCGCAAGTAACAAATTTTTAGTAGTTCCGGGGGCTCACAATTAAAAACCAGGTGATTCGGTCAAGTTCGGTTCGAATTACAACATTAAAAAATAAATAATAAATAATTCTATTTTTCTAGGCGCTGTAAGAGCTAATCATTCTACTACCACGGACGATGAATTTGAGGGGCATGTAAAGTCGTGGTTTAATAACGCCAAAACCCGACACCTAAGGGAAATAGAAAAAAAAATGAAAAAAAAAACAAAACATTTTAACAATAATAGTTGTGTTTCTGAGCGAAAATAAAGATGTGCAAAAAGAAAATCTGTTTTATTTCTATTAAGATACATGGATTTTTTGTTTATATTTGAGTAACATATTTTTATAAAATGTTAATAAAAAAAAGTTTTAGGTATGGTTTCATCTAGAAATCGTCAGCATCCTTATTGTCAACTTAAAGTAAAATACTTATATTTCTATTGTAGTCATTCCTCTGCACACAATTATGTGGGTTTAAGTTTAATATTTTTCATTGCGTCCTAAAAAGTATGTTGGTAATATCCTATAGGTAACCAGAAAGCCTGTACCGTAATAAAATAACCTATTATACAAATCCTTAATCCCTATTTGAATATACCTACAGGCCATTAATTATTTTGCAACAAATAATGATCTTATTAGAAATTATCAAGCTTTTAAATTATTTAATTTTATTATTAGGCAGTGTTGTTTTCTAGTTATTCGAATGCTGTCTTATATATTCGCCCAACATTATTGTTGGGCGAATATGTAAAGGCAACATAAGGGTTGTTAGTCAGACTCATTCACTGACTTTACTGGTTAAAATTACATTTGAACTAGTGTGTTTTAACTCGTATACCTACATAGTTTACGCTTAATAAAGACTTGGAGTTGAGGCAGCTAAAACAATAGTTTTTGAACGATAAGGCTACTACTAGCATCTGGACTTTAACCATTTTATTTTTTGGGCAGTATAGTGTTTACTCTTTTTTCAAAAATCCAAGGAAATTTACTAATTCATATTTTACTTGCTTGCAGCTTGCATTTAACTTTTAAAAACAAACCAAATTTATTATTATTTATATTTTACTTGCATGCAGCTTGCATTTAACTTACAAAAGCAAACCAAATGTACTATTATTTATATTTTACTTGCATGCAGCTTGCATTTAACTTACAAAAGCAAACTAAATTTAGTAAAATCTATATTATACTTACATGCAGCTTGGATTTAACTTTCAAAAGCAAACTAAATTTACTATAATTTATATTTTACTTGCATGCAGCTTGCATTTAGCTTTCAAAAGCAAACTCGATTTACTAAAATTTATTTTATACTTGCATGCAGTTTGCATTTAACTTTCAAAAGCAAACTAAATTTACTATAATTTGTATTTTACTTGCAAGCAGCTTGCATTTAATTTTCAAAAGCAAACTCAATTGACTAAAATTTATATTATACTTGCATGTAGTTTGCATTTAACTTTCAAAAGCAAACATTTCATATGAAAATTAAATAAGAGGAACAAATCCCATTGCAGCAAGTTTTCAACAAACATATGGCAGATTACACAGTTAGTTTGCAACCGCAAAAGAAAGTTTACAGCAAACTTTCAGCAAGTTAGTCTTGCTTAGTGGGAATTATATATATATATATATATATATATATATATATATAATATATATATATATATATATATATATATATATATATATATATTATATATTATATATATATATATATATATATATATATATATATATATATATATATATATATATATATATATATTATATATATATATATATATATATATATATATATATATATATATATATATATATATATATATATATATATATATATATAACAAATTTAGTTTATTGGGGTATCAGTCCTAGAGGGCTTGTTAAATGAAAATGCTTTTGTGCTACTCCAAGCTTTCGAAAAACTTTATTTTCTTCCTCAGGGCTACAATAATGGAAGTACAATTAGTGAATGAGCTTGTATATAATAAGAAAAGCAGAAAAAAAAAAAAAAACATTCAAAAAAAATCTTTCCCTTAAGAAAGATAAATTATCTTTTTAACAATCAAAAAAAAAATTTATTTTAATTAAATATGACAATATCTAGTTAGTGCTACTCGCATTAAGCGGAAAATAACTCCATTGTGTGAAAAACAGTTGGCATTCTTGTGTAATATATTACTTATTGTTCCATGTTGTTAATTATTATGTTAAAATAATTTTATTTTTGCAAAATGTGTACTGGTTTGAAGGTAGTAAAATTTGATATGATGGTATTAAAAGAAATATGAATGTTGTGTTTTTTATATTAATCTGTTGCTAAAGACCACAAATTTCAGTTCAAGTTTATATATATATATATATATATATATATATATATATATATATATATATATATATATATATATATATATATATATATATATATATATATATATATATATATATATATATATATTTTCAATTTGTAGGTTGAGTCCAAGTTGAGTCATTGTGATTTCACAGCATTTGTATGATTTTATGTTGTTTTGGAGTATTGTCATCTTTGTATTTTATCATATTTTGTGTTAAAATTATTTAAAAAATGGATATCGTCACGTGTTCTCAGTGTGAAAAAACTTTATTCCCAAACACGAACGATTTACGACATCAGTCGAAGTCGGGCGAAGGTATTGATGGGAGAGGAATGGTTTTATTTTCAATTTTTAGGTATACTTTTAGTGATTTATCACGCCTAAAATACAATTGGGGAAAATAAAAAACCGCTTTAACTAACTAGAACTAACCATGACTGCCCCCTCTGGCCCCACGAGAATCAGCCAGAAAGGGCGGTCATGGTTAGTTCTGGTTAGATAAAGGGGCTTTTTATTTTCTCCAATTATATTTCAGACGTGATAAATCACCTTCTTTTTTGTCAATTTGGCATGTTTTTATACGATTTCTGTGGGGTGGGTATAACAAAAAAGGTCCAGTAATTTACATTACACACTAGTGCCTAAAGTGAACACCGTATAATTCAAACATTTTTTGCCAAATTATTATTATAATAATTTTATTATCAAACATAGTGTATGACACGGCGCTTTATTAATATGCTAATTGGATATATTTAGGTTTTTTTTCTGATATAAATATATTGTATGAAAAATCGATCCCAAATAAAAAATTGAATAAGTTATATAGCGAAGCGGTCCGTGCGTAAAAAAAGACTAAGTTAACACACTTTTTTGCATAAATAACTAGTTTTAATAATATTTTTTAAATTTTCTAAATCTGAAAAAAATAGAGAATCTCCTGAAACCAGTGGTATTACAGATTTTAACCCAGTTGTTTTCCAAAGCGCCTCTGCGTAATCTAATTCCTAGCTCGAAATAAAACGATCAATAAAAAAAACCGAGTTTAAGATAAATGGACAAAATTATTTTTTGATAATAATAAAAAGGAAGCTTTTTTTTCATGTTCATGAAATGCAAAAGAGTGGCTTCTTGTTTCTCGAAGACGAAGCTAGATATAAAGAAAACACAAGAGACGAAAAAGTGGTATTTTAATAAAGACAGTAGCGTACTTTTTTTGCTCTATAATATTGGCTGTGGTGCCCTTTTCAACTGTGCCAAATTTCAATCAAATCGGCTTAATGGGAAATTTTTAAAATACCGACTTTTTTAATTTTAACGCAGCACCTATAGTATCTTAGAAATGAAGCAACTCCAAACATATGTTGATAGGAACTTTTTTTCTAAAAACGACCCAAGGAATCACCCTGCAAAGTTTCGTACCGTAGTTAGGTAACACGCTGTATAAAAAGCAGAGAAAATCTAACTTTTGTACGGATTTAGGTTTTTTGGGCTCTACGCAGCTTTTTTAAAAGATCGTACTGGTGGTTTGCTATTAAATTTTTATTACCAACACAATATCTATAAACTGTGCTAATACTTTTTGGTCATACTCTTGATGGACATCCCTTCAAATAGGAAAGGCCAACGAACTCAAGAACTAGAATTAACGCAACGCCAGTTTGTAGGCAGTGTGTTTGGTATAGTGATCTGTTTGTTTTTGTTTTGGAAAAACGTAAACAAATTATCAGATCTCAAAAACCAAAATCAGGAAATTACTTTGAAAATGTAACAAAATTATTTTAAAATATTGGTTTTTGTGTTACTATAGGCAACATCGATTTAAATATAAGCATTTATTAATATGACAGTTCCAAACACCAGCAACAAGGTTAATTTGGACAGCTGCTGCATTCGTTTAATAAAAAATGATAGAAAAATCAGGTGTTATCGGCACTCCAATATTATTTTATCTCTTTCTAGTAGGTTGTATTATCAAATAACACGTTTTGTAAATTGACTTAATCAACAGCAATCGAATTGGGCATCTAAAGTAAATGTCATGTCTGTCTGTCACTTCATATAATAAACAAAAATAGTTTATACAGGGTGTCCCAGAATATGTGGGCAATCTCTCGGAATCCAATAGAAAACCGAAAAATATTATGACAAGTTCCCATAAACTTTTTTCCTATGAGCCTCCCCTACGGAGATACAGGTACATAGCGGACGCCCCCGAAAATCGTTTTTTTTTTAATAACTTTTAAAATACTTGGCGTAATTTAATATTTTTTTAATATGATGGTAACTAGATAAGTCTTCTTGATATGGACCCATTAAATCATATTTGGCTTATTTAGTTTGCTAGGGACGGACTCGCTCTGACACAATAATAGCAATTTTTTTAACACCCTGTATGATAAAGGCTTAACAATATTATTTTTGGATAGCTTTAACCTTAAACTAAAAAAAAGGTACTCTTGATTAACATCGATAAAATCAAGTGTTTACGAGAAATAAAATATCATGGTTGGTAATTTTTTTTACGTTATACAGGGTGTTTTCTAATTGTACGTTAATATTAGGGGAATCAATTTTTGGGTCCATTTTAAGAAGAAAACTTTATATGAACGTATGTCCTAAACGTCTTAACTTTTGAGATACAAGGTGGTAAAATTTTTAAAAATAAATAATTTATTATTAAAATCTGTAATACCACTTTAGATATTTTAATGATATTTGGCATACATGTACTATGTATCAAGAAGCATTTTTAAGTGTGCCACATTTTTTTTTATTTGCCAAAATAGGCAGGTCAAATTCTGTACGAACGCCACTGGTGGAAATTAAAAAAAATGTGGTACAAAGGCTTCTTAATACATAGTACTTATATGCCAAATTTCATTCAAATATCTAAAGTGGTATTACAGGTTTTAATAATAAATAATTTATTTTTGAAAATTTTACCACCCTGTATCTCAAAAGTTAAGACGGTTAGGACATACGTTCATATGAAGTTTTCTTCTTAAAATGGACCCAAAAATTGATTTCCCTAATATTAACGTACAATTAGAAAACACCCTGTATAACGTAAAAAAAATTACCAACCATAATATTTTATTTCTCCTAAACAGTTGATTTCAAATTAATCTAATAAGATGTAAAATTGGTGAGGAATATCAATATTTAAGGAAAATATTATTTTAGGCCAAAGGCAGTAACTTGTAAAAACTTTATTTCTGTTAAAAATCTAATTTTAAATTCCAGGAAAACATTAAAATATTCTTCATTTTATACCGCAACATCAAGCGCCCCGATGGCTTGTCGCAAGCCGCCAAAGGATGAGCTGTGTTTGATTCAGACCGGTAATTCACCCATCGTATTTGTTGCATCAGATTTATATTTGTTTCTGCCATTGCGTTACAAGTTTTTAAAGTTAACATTTTTTCAAATAAATTATAAATATTTTTTAACGTATTTCGCGCATGTAAGGAAAAAGTAGGATGGGTCGAAAAATGTGAAAATGAATTAATGTAAATAGACAATAATTAATATAATTTAAAGATTTCGTTTTTTTTTTTTGAAAATTCTGGAAATTTTAATTAAAAAGTTTTTAGATTTGCCTAAATGTTTTAGAGAAAAATTTATATTATTTTTTTAATTATTGTTTAATTTACGTCCCATATTTCCCATACAGGCGAAATTTTATCAGTAAAATGTATGCCAGAGGCACAAACAAATAATTATACCTATTTTATTAAAAAACCAGGGGTAGCAAGAATTAAAATTATATTTTAAAATTTAGAGAAATGAATACAAAGAAAATTAAAATTATCCACATGTTAAATCTTTTTAAGCAAGGGTAAAACCTAATATATTTTATATGTAAAATTAGGGGCAACGAGTTAATAATTATAAATAAAAAGTTATAAAAAGTGTTTTTTTAGAAATTACCTACAGACAAGACGGAAAAAATGGGAGAGTAACAAGGAAAAATACATAACCTAGAATTTTAAAATAATAGAATCGGGTTGTAAATTCTTTTTTTACTAAATTTAAGGTTAAAGCAAAGTTAGACATTTGCAAAGGGTCTAAGGTGGTCGGTCTCAAATTTGATTTTAAAAAAGTTAAAGCTGAGGAAAACAATTTTTTACCATATCCAATTTAAGATAGAGTAAAGTAATATTTAAAAACACTTATTGTACAGGTCTGCCAAAAGTCAAAGGTGGTAGAAATAAAATTTTATTTTAAAAATATTAAATATTAGTAAGGGCGAAGAGAGAAATATCCAAAAACACATATTTTTCAGATTTGCAAAAGTTCAGAGGTGGCGGAGATTACATTTAATTTTAAAATTTTTAAATATTTCAAACATACAGTAACGATTTTTTATCATTATCAAACTGTTACAAAAAATGATATCTAAAGGCTCGTATCTTACAGATTGAAAAAAAAGTCAGAGATTGTAGGAGATGAAATTTAATTTTAAAAATTTTAAATGTTTGAAACATAGAGTAACTATTTTTTATCATAATTAAATTGGTGCAAACAAATAATATCTAAAAGTGCATATTTTACAGATTTGTGTGACAGTCAAAGGTGGTAAAATACTAGTAATATACAACAAACGATTTTTCACTCTCAGATTCTGGGTTAAGGCAAATAATAAGACAAGAAAAACACACACGGTGTATCCGTAATTGATAGAAAATGTATGGGATCTTAAAAACTATAAGAGATAGAAAGTTTAAATTGGGAAAGTTGTAAGCTATTTAGTTGTTAATTCAATGGCAGTTCTGTTCTGCTTATATTTTAAAATAAAAAAAAGAACTAAAAATTTACACTGTTTGAACAAATGTTGTTTTTTTTAACAGAAGTCAGATTTAAAATCTGTAAAACCATTATTAGAACAACTTTTTAAGGGCAGCGTATCCCGGCATTCAGATTTTAATTTCGATGTATCGGTTTTAACATACCATGGTCAACTGTATTTTTCTTATGACAGCCATTTTTCTGGTCCACCCTCCCCCCTTCCTTCAAGTATACGACACTGGCCATAACTGCGGAGGCCATTAGTTCTACAAATTATTGTCATTTATTTCCCTATAGTCTAGTCGCTTTTTATATAAAAAAAATATATATCATACAAAGTACTTTTTATCGTGTACAGGTTTTTATCTGTCATGTCCTACAGGGTGCACGATTTATTAATGAACCAACAAATATACAGTCCAGTAGGCATAAATATAATATATTATGTCAGTTATTATTATAACCTATACGAATTTCGTAACTGTCAGTAACTCATTCATACATACAGCGTGTCTCCACAAAAAAGTCATTTTTAGATACTGGGTGAACCAAAATTATATGGAGGTTTTATTTATATTTTTTTCCGGTCATACTGAAACCGCTGTTGTATTTTTTTTACCGATCTACACTATATATATAAACAAACTGGGTGATGCAAACAGAAGTTTCGAAAAGTGACTTAGTATTACGTAAAATGCCGCAAACGAATACAAACATGAATAATAATTAATGCACAATATCTTACAGTAAAAATACTGATTACGGGTTTCAAGGCAACCCGTCATCATTTCAAAACAAAAATAATCACTATTGTAAACTTCAAATAGTAACAAGTTAGATACTGTTTGTAGAGGGACATATTTTTATTAGTAACTCATAACAACAATGATGTATTAATTAGTATTATTTATTTAAATTAAACTAAGGCCATTGTTTAGCCTAATTAAATACTTAATACTAACATGTTTTTAAAAGTAACCTATACTATGTATGAGAAACAGAGATCAAAAGATCATACTAGTCAAGAACTTGTGGCTCTTCAACTGCTCTATGTGCAGCGTCCAAAACAAATGTAAGTAAAACAGTTGTTGGATATTAACAACCTGTTAATACCTAGCATATCCCAGGTACCATATTACACTGGCAACATGGGGAAATACGCCAAGTGTTCTGGCACTCACTTTGCATGTGCTATAGGTACCCGAAATACGATCACCATTTTCTTCTAATAGAGGATGCAAATATGAATTGAAAATACTATGCTTAATAGCTTGCGTAAACCCTGAAAATATCTTTGCTCTTATTAAGCCAGGTTCAAATTGTTGAACTTCCCTTTCAGCGGTATCTTGAATATAAGCTGGAGAAAGCCTCACTTGATAGGTACCAAATGTTTTAGAAATAACATAGTCTACAGGCAAAACAGGAAATTCAATATTATTATTTTCCATATTTACCCATGCACCACCACCTCGACGTAACTTAAAATGGCCCAGTTCAATTCTTGTTTGTAGTTAATTTTCCGGATTTCTCTTCGTTGCCATCATGCATATGAATGGGTTCTTTAAATGCTTTTATAAGTGCACTCGCAATCATTAAATATTAAGCTAAATGAAAACATTGCTGCATGGGAATAAGCTCTCTAAAAAATTTAAAGTGATTATAGGTGTCCATTCCGGGTCTCCACTACCCATCTTGTTTTTGTAATTTTTCGTGCCAGATTTGCATGCTCAGTTGTAAACTGTGTTTGATTTCGTGCAAGGGTAGGTGGCATCTCCAAATTTAAGTTTAGATTTTCTTAAAACTCAACAGCGTCTCTATAACCTCTGTCCACAATAAATACATCGCCATTGTGTACCCATTGACGAATATTTTCGCGGTCCTGTTGCATCTCATTACGAATAATAGCTGCATCATTATTTCTTATATGCAAAAAATATGGACCTTGCGCATCCACAATGTATCCATCTGGGGCTACAATTAGACCTGCTTTAAATAAAGTATACCTCTTGTGCATTGAAAATGACTGCCTTTGTATTCTAAAATTGGAGCTTTTTGGCGCTTTTAGATATGTACAGTCAGGGTATAAAATTGCACAATGCTGTTCGGGTTGGGGATTATATAACCGATTTGTAAAATTGTCTACATATCTTTGACTAAATATTTCCCTATTTCGAACTTCTGCGCAAGCAAATCCTATATTTTGGGGCACAAAGTCATTCATTAAGGAAGACCCTGACACGTTTATTGCAAGGCTTACATTTTGTCTTAAAGAAAACCTCATTATTGATTGTATAAACTCATCAGATACTCCATGCCTTATTTTCATTAAAAAGGCCAACAGTTGCTTTCTTCAGTTTCGTATAAGTTTTTCGAACTTTCTTTTAGGCACGACTTAAATTTACTAAACCACTTATTTATCTGGGCTCCAGTCATAATTATATTCATAAGTAGAGAAATGTGATTTTCCATATGTTCCAACTGAACGAGTTTGGATTCAGTTAAATGAACTGGACAACAAGTTACAGCTTCCGGTAGAAATATATAAGTTTTAACATAGAAATCTACACGATATTTGATTGACAATCTGTTTCTAACATTATCTTCTTGGTTACAAATAAAGCAACCTCTAATTCGAACTAGCACTTCCCTGGGAATGGCCATTGAATTTTTATTATTTTCATACAACGTAAAAGGCGTTGATGACAATTTAAACACAAACGACAATTATTATTAGGTACCATATTCACCAAACGAGATCGTATTTTGTTTGGGTTCATCATGGGTTTATCTAACTTGTTACTGTTTGAAGTTTACATAGTGTTTATTTTTGTTTTAAAATGATTATGGGTTACCTTAAAACCCGTAATCTGTATTTTTACTGTAAGATATTATGCATTAATTATTATTCATGTTTGTATTAAATTGCGACATTTTACGTAATACTAAGTCACTTTTCGAAACTTCTGTTTACATCACCCAGTACGTTTATAGTGTAGATCGGTGGAAAAAAAATCTTTTTACAACAGCGGTTTCAGTATGACCGAAAAAAAATATAAATGAAACCGCCCTATAATTTTTGTTCACCCAGTCTCTTAAAATGACTTTTTGGGGAGGGCACGCTGTATGTATGAATGAGTTACTGCTAAGTGACGAAATTTCTATAGGTTATAATAATAACTGACATAATATATTATATTTAGGCCTACTGGACTGTATATTTATTGGTTCATTAATAAATCGTGCACCCTGTAGGACATGACAGATAAAAACCCTGTACACGATAAAAAAGTACTTTGTATGAAATATATATTTTTTTATATAAAAAATGCCTATAGTTGTATCAGTCTAGGGTAACAGACATTATTTTGTAATAAATAAAATAAATATTTTTAAGAATTTTTGGCTTTATTTTATGGCATCGCCCTGTATAGTTACAAGGTTGGCGCAATGAAAGAAAGTTCTTATTTGGACTTCCAAAATAATATACTAAAATTTCAAAAAATCTGTCGATGAGTCAAATCCATAAGATGTGTGCCATGTCCTTTTTTCCCGTTTTGTTATAAACAACGTTTGTAAATTTTATTGTTTTTTGAGAAATATATCAAAATAATATAGTTAGTATCCCACGTAGGTAGTGGTTCTTTAATTCAAATTCAGCTAAATTCTAATTATTGCAAAATTTAAGGTTTTTACGAAAATGGCTTGGACTTATTCAATAATTATAACAAGTAGGCAGAGCTGGGTAGGATCCGAAGGCTGGAATTGATTACTTCTTTAAAATATAATCCGTGATCCGAATTCGTTATATAGTTTTAAAATGACCCGGAATCGATTTCTTTTTGAAATAATCCGATTTTAAACGGAATCGATTCCTTATATTTCTAATTTGAGACAAATTAGTTTATAAATGCCAAAATCCACTTTTTTGAGCACACCATTTTAAATTTCCAAATTTTTACCCAAGATTCTTAGTCAACATCACATTGATTTTCGGAAAAAAAAATTTAAAACATCCGCCTATTAAAATTTTTAAATAAGAAAACACGTAGTACACTATGTGATTTTTAACCAAAATAAATGAAACTTTTTTTGTAACCATAAGGTGTGGTATCCAAAAACGGGCATAAATTTTACATGCATTTGATTTTAAAAGTTTTGATTGCTTGATCTTCATATTTTTTTTTAATAGGTCTTTCTATAGATAACTTTGAGGGACTTAAATGGTACATTTTATTATTTTTATTCGGTGTGTCTTACGAAAATGAATTTAAAATTTTAATACATTTTTATATTCCACAAGCAGAGAAATTATTAAACGGTACCTTTAAAACTTTCTATAAAATTACAATAAGATGTCACATTTATAAGTGGCTTAAGGTCACCTTAAGAATCATATTTAAAAACTTTATAAAGATCTAGCATAGCAAGTTTTGGACTACACTTCGAAAAAATGTTCCATTTAATGGTTGTTTCATGTTGACCTTAGAAATAACATATTCAAATTTGAAGAATATTTACCCAAAAACTAATTTGGCTAAGAATTACAGCACTTTAAAATAAGCCTAAAATTATTATTTCGCGGCTTGGGCTCCGTGCTAACATCTTTGACGCTCGATTTATCATCTGGATTATGTGGTATCATTCGTATCGTAGTTACCATTAGTAAGTATAAAAACTAAAATCGATTCCTATTTTGCGGATCCGTCACAATTCTGCAAGTGGGTAGTGGTTTTTAAAGTGTTTCTACTCGCTGAATCGAATGCAGCTAGATTCAAACTCCCACAATGCAATTTCGTTAAAATTTGAAATTTTGCAAAAACTGTTTAATAATAATTGGGAGTTGCACCTTGTAACCATAAAACCACTACTTACATGTCATACGAACTGTATTATTTTAATGAAACTTGGTTGTGGCTGTGTGCACGTAAGAATTTAGGAAATGGAGAGACTTTGTATTTCGTGCAAATTTTTATTAAAAAATCCTAGCAGAGCGCTTTCGGTAAAACCATCATCAGTGCTATCTACAAGCAAGAAATGAACTTTAAAAGAAAGATTGAAAAATTTTGTTGGAATATTTTAAGGGAAATTTTCAAAAAAAACTGTATTTTAGTGATTTTTTAAATTTTTTTATATTTTAAAATTTATTTTGCGTGAAATTAAACATTAAATATAGTATATCAATGTGAAGTGATGAATTTAGTAGACTTGGTATGGAAAAGAAAAAGCAAAAGAAAATAAAAGTTCAAAACTTACTCGTCGTCAAGCAGGAGCCGCAGCAAATTTGAGCCAACAAAACATTTAGAGGGCTTCAATAAAATATCACATTATTACACAAATTTAAAATAAAAGTCAAACAACATTAATATTTGTTACATTTTCCCTTATTAAAGGGTGAAATTTAAAAATTTAAAAAACTATACCATTTTGTGGAAAGACGAACATGTGATTATGTTAGGTTAGAAACCAGTTGTACTGACGTATAAAAAAGGATAGACAATCATTTTAAAGGGTATAGAAAAGGAAGTACTACTCCGAGGTTGTTTAGAGTGTGGTTGTTAAGAACTGTAAAATTATTATGTTTAAAGGCTGTGTTAGAGAAATGGAATCAAAAAACAATTTTAAGTAAAGATTATTTGTTATAACTTTAATATAATTAAGAAATCGTAATTTGTAGTAAATTATGACAAATGTGAAAATATTTATAAAAACCGGGGGGCGCGTTCAAGAAATCAGATTGAGATATTTTATTTTGAAACTTTTAATATAACTGAGAAATTCTTACTTCTAAACAGAAACGTAAATTATAATGAACTATGAAAAATTTGAAAATTGTTTTGTTTGAGAAACGTTACATAGTGAAAATTTGGTTTTTCAAATGAAAAACTTCAAAAAGAAAAAATGTTTTAAAAATTTTTTTTAAAAACCTTTTTAAAAAGAAGAAATTTTGAAAAAGAAAAATTAATATCTAAAGGTCCCTAACTCATTCTCCTGACACTCCCTGGGGTCTACCAAAGAAGCTCACAAGGTTGGGAAAATAGTAGAGGAGATGTTAGTGGAGTTAGAAAGGAAGCGGTTGCGTTGTTTGATAGGGGATTATTATGGTTATAAGGAGGACATAGCGGAGAAGGAGTGTGAGGTTCTTTGAGACCCCCAGGAATGGAGGCAGGCCGAGTGTAGCAGACAAATGAAAAAACTAATGTTTCTTTTTCAAAATTTCTTCTTTTTAAAAAGGTTTTAAAAAAAAAAATTTAAAATATTTTTTCTTTTTGAAGTTTTTCATTTGAAAAACCAAATTTTTACTCTGTAACGTTTCTCAAACAAAACAATTTTCAAATTTTTCATAGTTCATTATAATTTACGTTTCTGTTTAGAAGTAAGAATTTCTCAGTTATATTAAAAGTTTCAAAATAAAATATCTCAATCTGATTTCTTGAACGCGCCCCCCGGTTTTTATAAATATTTTCACATTTGTCATAATTTACTACAAATTACGATTTCTTAATTATATTAAAGTTATAACAAATAATCATTACTTAAAATTGTTTTTTGATTCCATTTCTCTAACACAGCCTTTAAACATAATAATTTTACAGTTCTTAACAACCACACTCTAAACAACCTCGGAGTAGTACTTCCTTTTCTATACCCTTTAAAATGAGTGTCTATCCTTTTTTATACGGTCAGTACAACTAGTTCCTAACCTAACATAATCACATGCTCGTCTTTCCACAAAATGGTATAGTTTTTAAAATTTTTAAATTTCACCCTTTAATAAGGGAAAATGTAACAAATATTAATGTTGTTTGACTTTTATTTTAAATTTGTGTAATAATGTGATATTTTATTGAAGCCCTCTAAATGTTTTGTTGGCTCAAATTTGCTGCGGCTCCTGCTTGACTACAGTAAGTTTTGAACTTTTATTTTCTTTGCTTTTTCTTTTCCATACCAAGTCTACTAAATTCATCACTTCACATTGATATACTATATTTAATGTTTAATTTTACGCAAAATAAATTTTAAAATATAAAAAAATTAAAAAATCACTAAAATACAGTTTTTTTGAAAATTTCCCTTAAAATATTCCAACAAATTTTCAATTTTTAAAGTTCATTTCTTGCTTGTAGATAGCACTGATGATGGTTTTACCGAAAGCGCTCTGCTAGGATTTTTTAATAAAAATTTGCACGAAATACAAAGTCTCTTCATTTCCTCTCTGTATTATTTTAAACTATTTTCCAAAAAACAATAAATAAAAAAAAATGTTTATAACAAAATAAAAAAAATGACGATTTTATATATAGTTGCATTCGATCTGGCAAGTAAGAATACATTCAAAAAGACTTTAACATCTTTAATAAACCCAACTGGGTCGGTTATTGCTTTTAAAAACCGTTAGTTTTGGGCAGTAGCGTAGCGTGAATCAAAGGGCGGAAGGGGGAAAGTGCGATCTTCTTATGAGCGGCCTAACTTTTCATAGTGCAGTATAATAGAAAATATTTTTCACCGGAACTGAGACAGGTTCATTAAAATAAGTTATATGTACAAATAAAAATGCGAATTATTAAAAAATCTTCTGCTATCATACAACGCTATAAATAAAAACCACATAATTTGATGTATCTCTTTCTAAAAATTTATTAAAAAAAAACGAATTTTAAAAATATATTTTTGAAAAACAAATATAAAATGACACTTAAAAACAAAACGCACTTTAAAATTAAATATTTTTAAAAACAAAGTTCCCTGATGGTCTTGACACTTCTTATTTTATCTAAAATTGTATTAAAGTTAACATCTAGAGCATATTCTGACTCGATGTCCTTTGATATGATGTATGGCTTTATTTTACATAAACGACTAAATGATCTTATGATCTATTAGCGACAACGCTATTAGTTGGTATGGTATGAAAAATTTTATATAGTTTTATTAAATTTAGGTTAACACTTTCCAAATGGATTGATATTAAAAATGGTAATATTTCTTCTGTTTCCAATTTATTTTCGTTTTTGACTTCGGACACAAAACTGCAAAATAGTTTGTATTTATCTACGATAGATACCTAATGATAAATATTTTTTGTAAAGGTTAAACCATTCCTTAAAACAATCAGTATTGTCAGTTGTTGAGTGAAAATTTTCTACAAATAAACAGTCCAATTTTACTTGTTTTTGTTATCGCTTTTATAGACGTACAGACAGACACAAAGAATGTTTTTCTTTCAAGTGTGTTTTTCGTAACATTTAGACTCAGAAACGTCAAGAAATGCAATAAAAAACAGTACTTAAGCTTTACTTTGTTAAACGGTAAGAAAGCTAAAAGAAAATACCGTCAATATAAAATTTTCTAGAGCTACAAATAGAATTTTTAACAATGAGAACCTAAATTTGCTTTCAACTTTACAAATAAAATCATAATGCTTTTATTTCTTAACATTACAAAAAGACCGATGCTAGATCTAACTTCTTTAATAAATATTTAAAAAAAACGAAAATGAAATTAGTTTAAAAACTTACGGTTCTTTGTCTAAATCTTTCTGGCTTGTAAGAAAATGTTTCATGGTTTTTGACTTTTCCTTTCTTTGCGGAATTGTACCCCAGATTTTGTCGATGGTTTTAATAAGATACGTTGAAACCAACAAGTTTCTGAAATTATTATTGCGTATTACCGCAACAATGCAACAAACAAAACTTACACTGTTAATAAACAGCCGCGGGAAGCCGACCAACTGGGCGCGGCGCCCGACATTCGGGGAATCCCAAAAGACGTACGATGGAGATGCCGTCTAAGTTTAGTGGTTAGCTATAAAGAGTACAGATGGAGCTAGAATAAAGAGGTTTATTAGAGGTCTGTTTGTTATTCAGAAGTACGCTATTTTCAGGGGGGTGTCAGTAAAATAGCAAAATTGACAACCGACGACATTTGGCAACAGAAGATCTCGGGTGGGCGGGAAAATTGAATTATGAAATTTTATATTTTAAAATTAAAATGTTAATGTCTTATTCTACGATTAGTTTTTTTTAAATATATTTGTGTAGGTCAATAACAGTATATATTTTCAGGTTTTGTTCATACATACAACCATTATTTCTTATTTTCTAAAAGTAAATAATAATTCCGGCCATTGCGCATGCGCACTAGTATTATTTCATTATTGGTTGTTCGCACATGTTGGTTGATTAAAAACTTGATTTAAACTGAAAATTTTGATATATTTTGTCTAAATTTAAGTAAGTATTATAATATGTAATTAGCTTTAAAAATCTAAACACTTTTTACACGATATAATTAATAAATATTGATGGATAAACTTTTTCTAACCACACTTAATTTTTCAGGACAGAAAATTCCAGGAAACAATTAATCTGTTGTAGCAGGTTTGTTTTAAAATGCGTAAAACATAATTTTTTTCTTACCTTTATCTACAAAACAAAGGCTTTATCTTTTTTGTATTTGCTAATATAATGGTAAGTTTTTTAATCATGCTCGAACAAATTTTTGAGATACTCCGCAGACTGCATGTTTTTCTGTTTGCAAATTATAATATAATATGGTTTTTAAAAGTGCTTAGGAATGGTTTAACAGTAAGTGGTGGTGAAATGTTAGTAGATAGCTTTAAAAGAGTATTAAGCATGTCTTAAGGTCATTTTATGCTTTGCAAATTTTAAAAATTGAAATAAAGTTAACAAATTATCCAACTAATATTCAAATTTTTAACTTCTTATTGCCTTAAGTGTTTATAATAATGAAAAGAAAAGCCTTTTTTTTGTTTTTTTTTCTCATTATTTAAGTAGGTGAGGTGAGATTAATTATATACTTTTTAATGGAAACCCTGTATCTGACTGCAAAAATTACAACCCAATGAGTTGTTTGCAAATTATTCAAAATATATTGAGGCGGCACCTATTAAACCTTATATTAGTAAAATCATATTAAAGAGAACCTTAGATTTTTGTAGCTGAACACAGGGTGTTTCAGAAATTTGTTGTTTTTTTATAGGAAACTTAAATACATCACAGTGTGACTGTAATGCAGTACCTATACGGGGTGCATAATATATAATTTTGCAGTATTTTTGGAATTGTAATAAAATGTATTCGTAACTATTTATTTTTAGCGAATTTTTTTATTATTTCTATTTATTTACAATTCATTTCACCTACATTAGATCATGAGTAGTTAAAATTTTGAGAAAATTATTTTTTTATTTTTCAGTTATCCTCTGGTAAAATCATTAATGACAATGTATCAAATACTAACGTTGCATTTTGTTTATTTTGCAGGTGAAGGAGTAGCTAACATTTTGGATATTTTAAATTATAGTAACTTATAAGTAGGGACTTTTATGTACTAGAACTGACTTTGACTGACTGACTTACATTAATAGTGTCTTGCAAGTGCAATGGATTTTGGAGAGTTCAAATATTCTTGTAAATTTCCCTCCTGCGAGAACAAATATTTTTCCCCAATTACCAAAGAGGGTTATAAAAACTTGAAATTTTTTAAATTTCCTATCAGTAACCCGGATTTATGTAAAAAATGGAAAGATGCTTGCAATATTGCTGATAATATTATAGTTAATAATTTTCATATTTGCGAAAATCATTTTTTAAAAGAAGACTTTTATGGCAAAGGTAGATCCCTTTTAGATTTTAAGGCTTGTCCTAAAGAAACTTCCAATTGCTTTAATCCCTTAAATACTGAAGATAACTTATTTTCAGATAAAATTTATAATCATAATGACCCTCAAAATTGTACAGAGCTTTTGCCTTTTATTAAAACAAATTCTTTAAATTCACTCAATTCTTTAACTTCACCTGAACCCTCTTTTAAAGAACCTGAAAAGTATGGTTTCTCTACAAACTGCTCAAAATTTAATTTTCTTAGCAAAGACACTCAGACTGATGACATACAGAAAGTTGAACCGATAAGTAAATTTAAAACAAAAAGGGAACAAGAAATGTATCGAGCTCATAGAAACATAACATCCAGGCTTTCCAAATTAAAAGCCCTTCTGGCTTAAGAAAGAAACCGAAATCAAACATTAAATCGACTTTTTGATGAGGGGAGATTTCAATTTATTGAGGAGAATCTTAATAATGTTTCCAAAAATTTTATAAATTCACAATTAAAAAATGTTGGAAAAAGTCCTATGGGAAAGAGGTGGACAGATGATATATAAAATTTTTGCTTTATCAATTTATAAACGAAGTCCCCGTCTTTATAGATATTTAGTTTGCTATTTTGAACTGCCTTCTCCAAGAACATTAAAACGAGTACTTTCAAAATTACCATTTGATCCAGGCTTTAATGATAAAATTTTAGAACATCTTAAACTTGAAGTTAATAAAATGGATGATCATGATAAGTATTGTTCCCTTTTGTTTGATGAAATGTCATTAAGTGCTGGTTTACACTATGATCCCCATAAACAAATTATAATTGGTTATGAGGATCTAGGCCATTTGGGAAGATCAGTTAAGCCTGCAAATCATGCTCTGGCTTTTATGGTTCGGGAATCCGAAAGCAATGGAAGCAAGTGATAGCTTACTACTTTACATCTTCAACTATTTCTGGACAATCTTTAAAAATCTTAATTCCCTATATTATCACTAAATTACAAGATATTGGTCTTAAAGTAATACCCTACTGTTTCTGATCAAGGTTCTACTAATAGAACAGCCTTAAAAAACCTTAGTGCTGAGAATAAGCTTAGTCCTTCCCCATACGCGTTCCGGGTAAATGGAGAGGAAATATGCATAATCTTTGACGTTCCCCATTTACTAAAACTTACCATTCCATTATGAGAGGTGTATTGGCGTTTGAAAAGGGAAAATGTGCAAAGTTTAAGCATATCGAGACTGCATTTATGTTGGACAAACAAGAACGTAGTTTCACTCAGTTACCATATTTAAACAATGATGATTTTAATTTTAACTCTGACCCTTATAAGAAAATGAAAGTAAAAACTGCTGCACGACAACTGAGCCATCGCATGGCAGCAAGCATTGAAACTTTTGTATTTCTTGGTATGATGGAGGTAGAAGCTATACATACAGCAGAATTTGCAGAGCTTATTGATCAGCTCTTTGATCTTTTAAACTCAAACGCACAGTTTCCATCAAAGGGTAAACAATATAGGTGTGCCTTTTCAGCTGGGTCACCTCACTTAAAATTTTATCAGATTTGCTTCCCAAACTAAGATCTTGGAAATTATATGAGCCAGATATATCTGACCCAAAAATCCTGATAAATATAAAGACGTTACGCCAAAACAACATTTTATATGGGGTTGGCAAATCACAATAAGATCTATTTTACATTTGTGGAATAAGCTGAAAAGGGACCTTATATTTTTACCCATGCGTTCATTTAATCAAGATCCACTGGAGAATACCTTTGGTCTTGTAAGACAGCACGGCATTACAAATACCAACCCTACATGTAAACAGTTTACTGCAGCACTTAAGACACTGTGCTTAACAATCACAGTCCCCATTACTGGCGGGAATTGTGAGGCGGACTTTTGTGAAAATTTAAGCAACTTGTCCAAGCTGTTAAATAGTTCGTCATCATCTTCCCACAGCAATGAGGAATGTATAGATTTTGAAGATGAGAAAGACTTCCATTTTGAAAAAGTGGAAAATCGTTTTGGTACTGCATACACTGCTGGTTATTTAATTTCTAAAATTAAAATTCCAACAGACTGTAATTCTTGTAGTAAAATTTTGTCTAGTGAAGTTCAAAATGAAATTTGTTTACCCAGTTTAGGGAATATGATTCAACAATTCGATTAAAATATGCTAATCAAAATTTAATAGATATAACAGACAAATTTATCAAATAACAAAGTCTTTTTGGCTACTAGAGGTCACGAAAAACCAATAGAAGATAAAATTAAATTTGTTTATAAATCCACTTTTGAAAAATTTATTTTATGTAAAGAACATAGTCACATTTATCATAATTTCATAAACAACTGTTTAAGGTTGTCAATATTCAAGTATTGTAAAGATCAGAATAAGTTATTAATACCTTCTCCTAAGTGTAGTAATCAAATTCAAAAAGTATCTAGATTTAAAAAACAAAAAATTCAAAATTTTTATGTAACTAGTATGACAGATGCAGTACCTAATAGCGATAATATATTTGACAATGAAATATCACCTGTCTTTGACATGACCCCCAATTGTGACATAAGCCTATTGTATGTAACTCATCACCTGATTTTGACAAACTACCCGAATGTGACACAACTGCTGAATGTGCAGTATTTCCCAAATTTGACACAGGTAGTCAAGCCATGAAAAAGAAGAAAACTTCAGTCTGTTTTCCTCTTTCACCATCTTCCTTCTTTAATTTGGATACAAAATTAGATGTATCAGGGCGAAGGACTCTTCAAGTAAAGATGAAAAAAGCCCTAATACTCCTATATTTGGTAACCAAATTCAGAAGAAATGGTACAAGAGGAGTCACCATGGCTTGACTACGAACCGATTTGAATTTTTTAATGAAGTAGTTATAGAGTATGAATCAAATGTGTGTGTTGATGAGGCTCCATTAGAATAAAATGTATATGTATTAGAAAAACATAAAGTATATTATTATGCAATATAGGTAGAAAAAGTAGGTACTAATATGTAAATATATTATAGTTTACAATTTAGTTTTAAAATTTGTATATGCAATTAGAATAGGACTTTTTCTATTGTAAATATCATTTAAAATAATATTTAGTTAGTATTTTTAGGCTACTATTTTTGTATAAATATGGTATCATGATAAGTGATTAAGTGCACATTGTATATTTTGTAAATTTTAGACTTTATTTAGGCATATTACTAGTGCACATAGGTACTCATTTTTAATATCTATTTTTTTTTTCTTTTAGGTGGAGCACTGTTTATCATAATACTTTCGGGCTGTATATTTTTAATTTCATATATCTGTAAGTATTTGGCTTTTTTGTATATTTTCCAGTTATGTAAATAGTGAAATTGTTTAACAGTTTTTTTTTATATCTGGCAGAAAAATATTGCATTTTACAGAAATACTATGACAAAATGCATATTATCCAGCCTATAAAAATTGTGTATTCTTTGTTCTATGTGGTTGCACAAACATGTACAAATTAAAAACAATATTTTAGTTATGTGCAAAAGTGTACCTTGTTTTAAAAAGATCCAACTTTTTTGAAATTTTGGGGTACATACATTGGCTTTGGTAAGTTATTAAGGTGGTCGAGCAGGTGTAGTTGCAGTGTACCAGCCTCTCACCGTGAAGACCCGAGATTCAAATCCCACCTTATCCATTGGACTTTTTCATAGCTCGTCACCTCACAGATGGCAATAGCAAACCACTGTGTAGTATTTCTGCCTAGTAAACCCTCTCATGTGCTTGGGAAGGCACGTTAAGCCGGTGGTCCCCATATCTGTGTAAAAGCAACACAGATATGTTCGAGAGGGCGCCTACACTCTAAATAGAGTATGGCACAGCAAAAAGAGAAGTTATTAGGTACATTAATAATTTTTCTTTTTTTAGATTTCTTACGAATAATAGGTAGTGAATCTTGGCATCTTGACTGAAGATAACTTCTTTGAATATATAGATATAAGTAATGTTGTTAATTAGAGATTGTAAATAACTTAAAATTGTTATTTTATAGTGTAAAAATGTATGTATTATTTTAGTTTATTGTATATTGTATTAAAAAAAATGTAGTAAAAATAAAACTTTTGCTTAAGATTTTTTGGGTTTAAACATAAAAATAGGTACTTTTATTAACTAAAAAACCTGTTTGTATATTTTCTAATATCTATTTTGTTTGCAGGTAATCTGAAATTACTAAAATCTAACTGCACCTTTTCTTTAGAAGATAAACACTAATAACCTATTTTTACCCATACTAAAAACATAAATTTTCTTTTATAACATCGTTAAACAAAAATTAAGAATCATTTTCTTTCGGCATTTCTGATTACTTATTTAATAAAATAATATTAGAAAATGTAAAATAAAATGACTACTTCTAAAAATAAATAAAAGGTAGCCATAATGAATCACAAAATCTGTCGATAAAATAGGATGCGATTATCGGCCCACCCGAGATCTTACGTTGCCATATTTCCAAAACTGTTGCGAACGAGATACACGAACTTGACATTTCTCTTATTCCTTTCGTATTTTGTGACTATTTTACACTTCTTTTACGTAAGCGATTTTAAAGAAGATGTATTTCAGGACTGCGTAGGTAGAAAAAGTCTAAAATAGTGGAAAATATTTCTGAATAAAAAACAGAGTGTGCAACAAATGGGATTTAATTAGTTTGCAACATCAACCACTTGAGGGGGCGCTAATGTAATAAAAACAGAAGGGGAGAAGGGAGCAGCCTCACCTTTATTTTTGAGGTCATGTAAACAATAAAATGTATAACACTCTTCACCGCAATACCAAAACTGTTTTGAAAATTTTAGATTTTAGTTTAAGTCGTGATGCAGTATTTTAAATGGATCACAAATTTGGCGCTGTTCCAAATAAGATCGAATACGCTTTACCAAAAGTTAGGGGTGCTCTATGGTTAAAAATATGATTCTTGTAGAAGACTGTACACCACAACACATGGGAACTGTTCGTTAAATTTTTTGGACCCATCTAGCCCTAAAATACATCTTCCATAATAGCGATTACGTAAAAAAAGAATTAAATAGTGTACACCATTTGTTAATAACAAACAGACCTACGTAAACTTTCAAAAATCAATATCTTTTTAACAAATGGCTCAAAAAATTTAGTTTTTTTTTCTTATACTTCAATTTAGGGGCCGTTTATAAAATATGTTCGCATAACAGGGGAGGTGTATCGCTTACTGTACCAAGATGTGACAAGAAGGAACGGGGGAGGGGGTGTCCTAAGAAAACGTGACGTTCGCAGTTCATAAAACAATTCGTCCTTATTCTTTTTTCTGATTTTTCAATTTTATCTTTCTGTTTCGATAGAAAATCATTTGTATTAAGTGTGTACATATATAGGTATTTTGATGCATACATTGTCGTTACAATAGCTTAATATTCATATTTACTTATGTTTGTTTCGGCAACGGCACTAGTAGGGTGGTTGGACGCAACCGGTGTCTCTGCAGAACCAATTATATATATATAAAGGGCGGGAATGTCCAGCTTTTCTGACCTAATATAAGAATGTGACGTGGTGTAACGAAGAGGAAGGGGAGAGGATCAAAAATGGTGAAATTCAGCTTGACGTAGTTTTTGAACGGCCCCTTATATTGCATTAGTTATTAAAAGATCTCGTAAAAAGCGTTCTTGAGATATTCCAAAATGAATGCATGACTTTCATACATGACAGATATCGACAATGTTAGTTATGCATAATTTGATTGTTAATATCTTGTTTTACAAACAAAAAAAAATCGTTTCTTTAAAGCAAAAATCATTTATAAAGAAACCCACTGGAAGAAAAGAAAATTTAAAGAAGCTGTAATAATTGCAAACAACCAAAATGTATTTAGCAAACCTAGTGTCGATATTTCGAATGTCTGGCTGCCGTTACTGAACAGTGAAAAGTTGGTTAAGCTTCGGTGAACAACAAATAGTATATAAGGTCGTAGCTTTTAAGAATAGTTTTTAGTTATCACTTAAAAACGGTTGGAGATACATCACTAACCGAAACGTTGTGTATCAATTAACAAATAAAGAAAATGGAAGATTTTAGTGTTATTGAAAAAAAATCGTTTTGTTTTTAATTAGATAAAAGATACTTTTATTAAGCCAATATTTTAATTTCATTTAAAGCCGTTTTACAAGTGAACTACCTTAATTTATATATTTTTGTTAAATTTGTTTTGTTTTTTACGTTATAAATATTGTAGTTTTGTTGGATACACATTTTAAAAAAGATTAGCTCTTATTGCAGTTCATTAGTAATGAGCAAAGCAAGACCAAGACCGGGCTAGTCTTGGTCTTGGTCTTGGTCTTGCAAGCCTGATCTTGGTCTTGGTCTTGCAAGCCAAAGGAAGGTCTTGTTCTTGGTCTTGCTTTTTAGGTAGTAATAATTTAAAGTAAGTAATCTCGAGTAAAACATATTTTTTTAATGCTTAAAAATAAACAAAGATGGCGACTATATTTTTTGCATTAAAATATACTGATTTTAAGCTTACATTTGAATTATTTGATTTAAAAGCATATTTTAGATGTAGGGGTTTATTTATTTATAGCGCTTCATTTTTAGTTAAATTAAGACACAACCTGTTTTTATACATTTAGTTGCACATAGAAACATTTTAGTAATAAGAATTATTAAAATATTTTTAAAGAAGCATATAAAATTAAAACGAATCTGTGTGCTGTGTGAGCAGAAAAAAAAACTTTTAATTTCAACCAGATGTGAAACTTTCGTAAAAATTATTTTTATATGTAAACATTGGTTTTTGATTCAAAAAAAGTTATTCAAAAATCTTTTTAGTTCATATAAACTTTTTATCTTTAAATTAGTCAAACATTCGCAGTACAAAGTTGGCACACATACTTTATAAACAATCTGCATATACAAGGTGGCTCAATAGTGTGTCAAAGCTCGATATCTCCAAAACCGTTCATGATGGTGAAAAACTGAACATACAAAAATTATAGAAAAAAGGGCGTAAAATGTGAAACTATTTTCTATTTCAAAATTTTCCGAAAAATCCACTGACACTCAAGAAAACTCCCTTGTATTAAGCCTAAAATAAAAAAAATATGGCGAAAAATGCATTTCAAAAATCACTACCCGGTATTTTATGCTGGAAATTGTTGAACTGTCATATAGAAACAATATCAACGTAGATTATTTTTAAATATCAGTTTTCGTCTAAACCGGAAGTCATATTTAAAATTCGTTTATATAAAAACTATTCCTATATGACATGAAAATAATATTTTTTATTAATCTATCTATTTTACATTTAAATTTTAGTTTTAACAAGTAAACTAATGGTGCCACTTCGTACAGTGTGGAACAAAAATAATTTTTTTCTCTATTGTGGAAATTTTTGATTCACCCTGTAAGTAGCATCACTAGATAACTAATTAAAAAAAAACGACATTAGGAAAAGAAAAGTAATTTTTAGCTTCTAAAACTTTTGTACTTCTACTTTTTCTCTGTCGAGAACAGTTTCGGAGATATCGAGCTGTATTGGACCATTGAGTCACAATCTTATTATTTATAAAACATGTTATTGAATTTACCCGTTATCGTTGTTAAAAAACTGTTTATAAAAAACCAAGTGATCAATTTAATTATTATTTAATTAAAGAAACCTGTTACTTATTATATAATCGCCTTTTTGGGAAGTTCTTAATACATTTTTTGTCATGTCTGT
Organism: Listronotus oregonensis; assembly: GCA_019359885.1. Lineage (NCBI taxonomy): Eukaryota > Metazoa > Arthropoda > Insecta > Coleoptera > Curculionidae > Listronotus > Listronotus oregonensis. Next base: position 86,475 of record JAHBCN010000731.1, read on the forward strand.
ATGAAATACCTCTGTATATTAAATATAAGAACTAAATATTATAATATTAAAAAAAGTCGCAGAAGTACAAGAGTCTTGCAGGTCGGTCTTGGTCTTGCGTAGTCTTGCACTCCTCGGTCTTGGTCTTGGTCTTGCATACCTCTGTCTTGGTCTTGGTCTTGCATACCTCGGTCTTGGTCTTGGTCTTGGTCTTGCTGCAAGACCAAGACCAAGACCGCAAGACCAAGACCGGTCTCGCTCATCACTACAGTTCATGTAGATAATGTTTGATTTTTGGCAAAATATTCTAGAATGTCTGTATTCTGATTATCATTATTGTTTAATCCTTATTGGCAGGATATTTTTAAAACTTCCATATGCAGGTAAGTAAGTAATAAGTGCAAAAAACAATGTTTTTTCAAAGATTTTATGTTTAATTTGATTTTCCTATTAGTTGGTGTCAATTTGGAAACGAATTTGGTTAGTTATGCTATTAGGTTCAGTTCTGAAAGTTAAAATGGGTATTTATCTTACTATTATTATTATTAAATATTTTAATGTGATCCGACCTGGCGTCGTTAATAACATATGTCACTGAAAAGCATATCAGTCGATGCATACTGAGTGAATCTCCGTCGTTAATTGGATATACATAAGCTTATAATGGTTAGAAATACACTTGCATTGGGTATTCCAACAGAATTCGTTTAGAAAATAAATGGCAAGTGTTTCTAAAGCAAAAGTTATGGCATACTTTTGTATTTTTTTGTTTCGTTTTTTAACATAAAAATAAAATATCCCTATAAAGTGTTATTCATTATCTTCATAGAAAAAAACGTTCTTTTTTAATGTGCTGTAAAAAACATAATGGCTATCCTAAGAAAAAAGGTGATAATGGAATCTCAAAATCGAAAGGTCTAAATTAAAATCTAAATGCAGGATTACATTGCTTTTAAGCAGTTGTTCATTTATAAAAAACATATATCATACAGATCTGCAAAGAATAAGCGGTGATTGAATTAAATTTAAATTGAAAATTTTAAAATAATAACATACTGTCAGCGCTGTATCTTGCCATCCCTGCGCCCTTGGCGAAATGACCTGTAACCGTCCCCCTCCGCTAACCAAAACTCCCCTTCTCTGTTAACACCAATTTATTTTTGTTAAAAATGTAGTAATCGGAGCGAGGTCCACCCAAACAAATATTATTCTAGGGACAAAAATACGTTAAAAAAATTATGTCAGCCTATCTGAATCAACGGGGCGATTGGAACTCCTGCTGCCCCAGGACTATTATAACAGCGTGGAAGTACCTAAATTATAATAATGTAACACAATTAAGAAATCAAATAATCACCAAATGTCCGTTTTAATATTCGGTAATCGAATAATGAAACTTTGAAATGTATGCATTAAGGTATGTACACACCGAAAAAACAAACAAGAAAAAACATCAGCGAACAAACGTTTTTCTTCAGTGTAGACAGTGAAATCTGCGAACTTGTTCACACATGTTCAGGTATGTACACACCGAAAAAACAAACATGAACAAACATCAGCGAACAAACGTTTTTCTTCAGTATAGACAGGTAAAACGGCGAACAAACGTTTGTTTGGTCTTGTTCGCACATGTTCCAGAGCACGTCGGTACATCAAAGAGAATTTTTGTTTTTATGGTCATCCATAACTATTCCAACTAGTCGAACAAGAGTAAACAAACATTTGGTTGCGCTATGTAGACAGAAAAAGTGAACAATAAACAAAAAACACATACAAAGAAAGTGAACAAGAACGAATGTTTGTTTTTGTTTGTTTTTTCGGTGTGTACATACCTAAAGAGAAATAAATTTTGTTCGTCGTAATCCATAACTTTTCCAACTGGTCAAACGAGAGTGAACAAATATTTGATTGCGCTATATAGACAAAATAACGCGAACAATAAACAAATAACACATACAAATAAGGTGAACAAGAACGAATGTTTGTTCTTGTTTGTTTTTTCGGTGTGTACATACCTTTAGAGAAAACCTAAAAACCTGTGTAGACAAGATGAAATAGTTAAGCACTATAGGGACAGCCAAAACCTTGTCTAGCATAAACAAAAGTTTTGAATGGCCTTAAGTAGCTTAGAAAAAAGTTTGTTGCAGTATATATCTTTTTTTTGTTTTATAGAAAATACAACTGCTATCGTAGATACATTTTAGTCTTATTGAAATAATAGGCCATCTAATAAGACAAGTATTTTACCTAATGCAGTAAAAAGACTCTGCAAAAGTAGATAAGCCCATTTACGAATAAGATAAAATTCTTATCTACAACAGACCATTTTATTATGTGTAGGAGATAATTGTTACGTTTATGGAAAAAGTGTGTAACGTGAAAATTTTTTTAACTTAATACACCTAAAAAAATAATGTATGTATTAAAAATCTGCCTGTATATAAAACTAATTAATTATATTCACAATACCATTCTGGTAGAGCATTTCCAGGACACATCATGGATAACCTAACTTTAGATATATAATGGCTAATCGCATTTATGGCAAGTTTGTGCTAGCGCGCACTAAACAATCAATAGTGTCATTTAGCATGCGTATTTAAAAAGCATGACCAGTGCCGGACTTAGAATCAATTAAACGCGTAACTGTCGACGTTACACGGTTTTATGTCAGTTTAAAAAAGACGAAGTTTGAACGCTTTCTGAATATTTAAAGGGTTGTGCTTTGGTTGGGGATCAGTAAAGGGATCGTGTAATACACTGTCACCTGTCGTGTATTTGACTGGACTTGCAAATGGCCGTACAATAAACGGTTTTTTGCGAGATTGGAACAATCTTATAGACAGAAGGGTAAAACATATTGGTACAAATAACGTTAACTCTTTTCCTGCTTAGACTTATGTTTTCGGTAGCGAGAAAAGGATATTGTAAACATCTTAAATGTATTTATACAAAACGAGCATATGTTTACTAGAGGCAGCCTTGCGTTTGGCAGTGCGAGAGAGAAAAAAGAATCATAGTATAACCTTTTTCCGTGACTCCAACGTGCCGATTGATCGACGCGGAAAGACCGACCACTCAGCACGCAGAGCAGGGTATATATTCCTTTCACCGACCAATGAGCAGGTTGGAGGGAGCGAAAGGTTATACCGCTATTATGTCTTTCTTATTGCACAAATGTTCGCTTTTCAAGCTGCAAGGGTACGTGCCTCTAGTAGGTATATGCTCGTTTTATGTTATAACCATGGTTCCTGACTTTTTAGATTAATGAAATACATTTTTTGTTTAGATTTTTTCAATCCGAAATAAACAATTATAATTAAAAAAAAAACAAGTTTTTTTTAATATATAATTGTGTTACAAAAATACGTATTGACAAAACAAAAAGTTAATTCTTAGATAAGCCACAAGAGTCATGATCGGTCGCATTCTTCATTTTTTATTATTACTAACTATAACGCATCAGTTGTGAACCAGTATCAAAATTCGTGGCTTTCCATAGCTGTAACATTAGAAGAACAAAAGGAGGTTAAGGGGCTGACAATGAATAATATGTTCATTTTCGTTTAAGAACAACACCTAATTAAACCACTGTGTTTCACTGGTTCAAAAAACCAGTAACCGTGGTTTTTTAACCAGTGTAATATATATTTTGTTTAAGTGTCATTCTCAAACGAAAATAAACATATTTTAGTAAGGTCCGAATTATTATAAGTCTTTTAAGTTCTTGTATATAACAGAATAAACCTCGTGACTTACACGTCCTATGTAAAGTTGTTTCTTGGAAAGAACTATGCGAAACATTAATATTTCTGACCTAAACAAGAAAACTAAAACTTAAGAGTTTATAGGAGTTCATTTATTTAACATAAGTAATGGTTTTGAAACATTTTTTTATAGATAAGTTAATTGGGTCAATAACTAAAAACAATTTTTGTATGTTTGAGATGATATACAAAATAATTTTTTTCTCCAGATTTAATATGTTAATACTATTACAAATTAAAAATACCAGTAAATAAGTTTCTAACTTTAGTTTTTTAAATAAAAAATACACAACCACTTTAGTCTAATAAAACACAAAAAAGTCAATAAAACAGTAAAACTTGTTTAGAATCTATAATTATATAGAAATTCTATTACAAATTACTAAATAAGTCAGTCCAAAAACTAAAAAATCTCACACAAGAGGTCAAATTCCAAACAAGGCGAAATATTAGCAAAACCGCGTCAAATTGACAAAGTACGGAACTGGCCGGCGACAAATGTGAAAATAAAATCGATCTTCTAGTCCGTTCTGCGCATGATTTAAGACCCTAAGTAATGACTACAGCCACCGCGCACGGGCACATTTTTTCGCCCATAAATTCTAACTTTTGAACCGCGCATCCAATACCCTTTACCGGTCCATATGAAGGTCAGTGGGACAGATGGAGTCCTGGAGTCCTGGAGTCTTCGACGGACGTAACTTAGTTCTTGACTGCAGACAGGCTAAGATAGAAGGAGATAGACAGAACTACAAAAATATGTAAACAGACTTTCGGTTCTCGATCGGCGGCGAGGTGCCGTTTTGCGAAAAGGTGAACGGGTTAAAAACAGCCTTTTGTCCTTTTGATTTGTCAGTGACAAGTGGTGAGTTTTGAAAAAGGCGCCACGGTAGCCGGCTAAAAAGTTAACGATTTTGCCACCCGGATTGAGTATACTCACCAAGGCCGAACTTAGGACCTCTGGGGCCCCAGGCGAATTCGTGAATGGGCCCCCACCCACAGTAACGTTTATACAAACAATATAATATTATAACAATATAATACATCTTGCATATAAAATATTTAAATTTAATTAAAAGATTCAAACAATTAGAACATAGTAACATGTTATAGAATATTGGAATTTGTTATAACATTCTTCCAAAATAATTAGATTATATGACTTTATATTTATATTTTATATAAACTGTTAACTAGCTAATTCTTTAAAATGCTGCACTAAATATAATAGCCTATGTAATAAATACATAAAAAAAATTAGTAATAAATAAATAAAAAAATAGTAATAATATATTGATATAATTAAAAATTTATTTTTATTTTGCTAGACTCACTCTGGAGCTGGACTGAAATGAACACACAAATCATAAATTACTAAAACTAGTGAACTAAGGCATTTTAAATAAATAAGAATGCATTAATTATGAGTAGAGGTTGCCCCCGTTAAGTGAGTTGGCCCTTTCCCCCCGTTGAGTGAGTTGGTCCTTATAAGGCAAGAAAGAGGTGTGGTTCGGTAATCCTCGACGCTACGTCATCGGGAATCCCCGGCGTTACGTCATCGGCTCGGAGCTTCGTCGTGGGTGATCGGGGTGTGGCGCATCGAATTTTGGAAATAAATAAAAAAGTCCAGCAGGTTTCGAACCGTCGTCCTATTGCTTCAAAGTTCCAATTCCATAATGCTTTATTTATAATAATATACATTACAATTTCAACTTAAAAACTACATAAATAATACATAAAAACTGTATTCTTTGCACTCCTCCTTGTACCTTTTCAGGTTTTGGTGGAGAGAAAGCCGGCCAGTTAGAAACTGGGCGGGGGCGGGATGGAGCCCGGTGGTAGCTTTAGTTGATTTGTGTTATGCCGGTTCAACTTCCACCGGTAGTGACCTTTCGGAAGCTGTTATATTGTTTAGTTACTGGTATAGTTTAAAATTTTTTTTGATGTCGTGAGCTTTATTATTTAGTTTGTGAGATTGTTTTTGCAGGAAAAAGTTTCCAAAAAACCTGCTTGATTGGTGCTTCAAAGTTCAGTGCGCTACTGCTGAGCTATGGAGGTATATTACTTATTGTTGTGAAATAGATAAATAGTAGAAGTAACGTAAATAATGAAATAAATAAAAATCCTAGCAGGTTTCGAACCGTTGGCCGCGTCGTCCTAGTGCTTCGAGCGCTACCGCTGGGCCATGGGTCTACCTTATTTAGTTATCATTAATTAATAATATGTAAATATAATTTTGTCAAACAATAAATTTGTCGAGAATTATTTACGATATAGTGGTTGCAGTGAAAACCGAGAAAATATTATTTTTAAAAATAAGGCTGTTCCATTAATTAAACCATCACAGATTATTATGTATTTATCATAACGTGATTTCATCAAACAAACAACATATTTTTTTGTTTAAAGTCGATAAGAACTTTTAAAGGTTTTGGGCTATTAATTATGGCAATTTTTTGGGACTTGGAAAAATTCTGTTAAACCTATTTTTTTAATTATAAGTCGAAAAGTATTGTATTTAGGTAAAAATTTTCTATAACTTAAATTGAAGATGTTAATAAAACACATAATTTATGTCATATAAAAATTCTTGTAACATTAAAACTTTATGAGATATTAATTACGAAACTTTTTTTGGGACTTGGAAAATATTCTACAAAACCTGTTTTAAATTAAAAGTCGAAAAGTATTGCATTTAGGCAAAAAATTTTTTAACCTAAATTAAAGATTTAAATAAGACATATATTTTATGTCATATAAAATTTCTTGTAATTTTTAAAGGTTTTGAGCTATTAATTATGGAAAATTTTTTGGAACCTGGAAAAATTCTACAAAACCTATTTTTAAATTATAAGTCGAAAAGTATTGGATTTAGATAAAAATTTTATATAACTTTAATTAAAGACATTAATAAGACATATTATTTATGTCATATAAAATTTCTTGTAACCTTTAGAGGTTTTGAGCTATTAATTATATAACTTTTTCAGGACTTGGAAAAATTCTGCAAAACCTATTTTTAAATTATAAGTCGAAAAATAGAGTTTAGATATTTAATTAATAAACTTAAAAAGAGCAAGTTTAATACCTAAAAAATTAAACGATATAGATTACCTTGGAAAAAACAGTAGCTATGTAAATGATCCTAAATCAAACAACACAAAAATTAACCAATTTGCATGTATTCAATTAAGCGAAAAAGTTCGGTGGCAATATTAGGCTTTATACAAGAGTTATTTGAGGAAAAAAACAAACATAAACATCCTCGTATTAGACAAACACTAATCGGTAATTGCGAACGACGTGAACTGAAAATATATTTTTTAATTCAGCATTCTTTGATATTATTCCTGAAACTATCTCGGACGTAAAACCGCATGTACGATAAAAACATATGATAACATGAAATCATAGTTAGGTTGGCTGTTTTTTCAAATTATGGCACTGTTTTTTTAAATAACGGTGCCGTTTATTTTTAATCTGGATGACGGTCTTAAACTTGGAGTTTCAAGCAAACAAACTGGCAAACATTTAAAAGAATTTTACAAAACAATACAACCATAAATAATAAATTAAATACAACACAAGAACTGGAACAAGAAGTCGACACATTGACATATAATATACAGCAAGCTCGCAACAAAGTTGCTAGAAAAATAAGCTTGAAACCCAAGGAAGATCGCCTACCAGATCACATAATAAACCTTATTACTTTAAAAAACAACATCAGATGCAGATGGCAGCGACATAGAAAGAGACTACCAGCAATTAAGTGACATACAAGTAATAATTAGGCAAAGAATACACGAACATAAAAACAAAGCCTGGTCAGACATACTCAGGGGGTGATCTGTACAGGATAACTCTCTGTAGCGTTTGACCAGACGACTAAGGAAAAAGTACAACAAAATACCCTCCCTTAATCCTGCCGTCATACAGACTAGTCAGGAAGTCGTTGAAACCCTGGCAAACTTTCTGGCTGGTGTGTGTAGCGGCACACCAACAAAACAAACAAACAAAACGTAATAACTGAAATAACTAACAGATTAATAAGACAAAAATACCTCATACCCCTCCTGCCCTCAAAAAACTCCTCCTCACTCCCGAAAATTTGTCTCTAATCATCAAAACCCTGCCTAACAACAATGCACCAGGCTTTGATGATATCCCTAATATTCTCCTAAAAAACCTCCCCAAAAAACCTTTCGTACAACTCCTATATATTAAAAATCCCATAATTATCCTTCAACATTTTCCACAGCAATGGAAGAAAGCCATTGTTGTTCCCATCACCAAACCCGGGAAAGATCCTAGACTTCCTAGCTCATACCGTCCTATCGCTCTCCTTAGTTCACAGAGCAAAGTTGCCGAAAGAGCAATCCTCCAAAAGATAAATAAGCAAAATCTCGAAGAGGCTGTGCCACCGGAACAATTTGGGTTCAAGGCAGGACTTAGTGGAGTGCTTTTAGTAGCCCTTGTCTTGCAAAACGCATTAAACAAAATAAACCAATGCCAAAACACCGTGCTTTTATCACTCGACATCAAACGAGCTTTTGACTCCGTGTGGCACAATGGATTAATATATAAACTTTACTCTGTGCACAATTTCCCACTCCATTTAATAATCCTCATCCACTCCTATATTTCACAACGCACCTTCCAAGTCCGAGTCAACAACTCCCTCTCTACCCATAGGGCTATGCACGCCGGCGTCCCGCAGGGGACGGTGCTTAGCCCTAAATTATTCAACCTTTACCTTGCCGATATCTTTCACTACCCCTCCACAAACTTGGCTCTGTTTGCCGACGACACACTGGTATACGCCAGCTCGTTTTCGGCGGCAGTAGCCAAGTCGCATATCCAATATCACCTTAATTCCTTAATACCATTTTACGAAAAATGGAAGATCAGAATTAACGAGGACAAGACAGACTGTATAATACTTACTAAAAAATTTACGAACAACAAAATAGACATACCCTTAAAAATTAACAACGTACCTATTATCCCATCCAAGAAAATCAAATACCTTGTAGTGGTAATTGACGAGAGACTCAATTTTGTGTCTTACGTCAATTACACACTTCAAAAAGCCTTCCTCAGTCAGCAATCTTTATATTCCCTGCTTTTTCCCAAATCTCCAATATCCCTCGAAAACAAACTAATCATCTATAATTCAATCATAAAACCCGTTATAACGTACGCTGCGCCTGTGTGGTCGGGTGTCTCCGACACCCAAATACTTACCAAGGTTGCAGCGTATGCAAAATAAAATCCTTAGAACCATATCCCGATCAAACAGATACATACGTATAGACACGCTACATGAAATAACAAACACTCAGAAAATAAAAGATTACTTAAACGAACTCACAAACAAATTCTACCTGACAAAAACACAAAACTCAGACCTTACACGTAACCTTACCAACACAAGAATACATGACAACATAAAACGCAAACCACTATAACACAGATTTTAAATTTATTTAGAACAAAAAAACCCCTAAAGACACAATATACAAACAATACAAAAACTTTCCATAGCTCCCTTAGTATGTCCCGCAAAATTTTAAAACGGGCTCTAATACAAATAAAAACTTACGGGGCAAAACTAATGTTAAATTTTAAAAAAAAATTAAAATATAAAGCAGGTTTTTTAATACCATTTTTCCTGAAATTTTGACACAAAAAAAAAAGACAAACTAAATGACCAAACAACACATAAAAAAGGAATTTTTTCCATTGAATTCGAGATAGATCTTTAAGCTGACGCGGAAAGAGCCTTGAAAGCAAATTACGCCCAATATCTCCACGCCAAGAAAGGGGGAAAAAGGGCAGCCAGCGTGAAGAACATTGTAAAATTTTTATTTTAAAAATTTGTAGATAATTGAAAGGTAAAAATAGTGGAAAATAAAAAAAGTTTTAAAAAAACAAAAGCAGAACTTTGAAGAATGGGAAAGGGTTGAAACCTGCTGGATTTTTTTTTATTTATTTGCAACAATAAAAAAAAAAATACCATTACCTTTTTTTAATTAATTAAAAAACCATTTAATGATATTAATCTTTTTTTTTTAACAGTGAAGACCATTTTTATTTTATTACTGAAATTCTTCGTACCAAAGGTGGAAATAAATTTTTAAAATGACCCTTTAAAACGTACTTAGGTATGGGGGAACCGAACTTTGACCGGACTGATAAGGGGGAAGACGACACGATAACCGCCCAGGGTGGAAAATTTTTCCTTTTTCTACTCCGTCTCCTTTCTTACACATTGCGAAAAAAACAACAAAATTTTTTTAAACCCCCAACGTGTATATACAGGGGGCCCTAATAACAAGAGCAACAGCAGTTTCCCCAAAAAAATGCAATTAACGTAAACTTGTTTTTTCCAAAGTTGATAATAATTTAAAAGATACAGGGGTCAAATTTTAATTTGGTTTTTTTTTTTTCGTAATAATTTTTTTAACTAAATGACATAGGGGGTAAAAATTAAAAATTTTGGGGGGGTTTTTTAAAAAGAAATTAAAACCCTCCATTTTTATGGCTAATAGAGGGGGCCGCGGCCCCCCCTTTTTTTTATGGTTTAACTTTTTTTGTTTGACCTGTTTATTTTTCCCAAATTTTCCCCTTCGTAAAAAAAAGTATACTTTTGGTTTTCCGTTTTCGAGAAAAAACTTTAAAGGCCCCCCCAAATTTTTTCCAGGGAAAAAAGGGTTTTGTCCGTTTTCAAATTTTTAAAAAAAAATTGTTCTCAAAACCCCGATCTTTTTTTTGGGAAAAAACCCCAAAAACCCCTTTTAAAAACCCCAAAAAAACCCTCAAAAATCAAAATTTCCCGGGGATTTTTAAAAGGGCTGTTTTTGGGGGGGGTTAGAGGGGTTTTGGGGTTTTTTTGCCCCAAAAGGGGTTTTTTATCAGGGGTTGAGAACTATTTTTTTGGGGAAAGGGAAAAAAATTGGACAAAACCCATTTTCCATAGGAAAGTTGGGGGGGCCCAAAAATGCGTTTATCTCGAAAACATTTTCCCCCAGAAAAAAGATTTTTTTGCCCCAAAAAGGGAAATTTTTTTTAATAAACGGGCCCTATACTAACCCCAAAAAAAGGTTAAACATCAAAAAAGGGGGGTGGGGTTTAACTCCCCCATTAGCCATCAAAAATATGGACGAATTTAATTTTCGCCTCACCCCCAAATTTAATTTTTTTCCGATATTCATTTAGTTAAGAAATTATTACGAAAAAAAAAAACCAAAAAAAAAACACCCTATCTTTTAATTTTATAAATTTTAAAAAGGGTTTCCCCTTTAAATTTTATTTCATTAATAAGGAATTGTTTTTTGTGATCCCCCTTTCTTCCGGGAAAAATTTTTTTTATATATATATATATATATATATATATATATATATATATATATATATATATATATATATATATATATATATATATATATATATATATATATATATATATATATATATATATATATATATATATATATATATATATATATATATATATATATATATATATATATATATATATATATATATATATTTGGGGGTCGTTCCCCCTAGGACATCCGCCGCTGGAACGAGAAAATTGGCCAAAAAAAGGTGGAGGCGTCAATGGGGAATATAAACGAAAGAAAAATTTTTTTAACATTTGGGGTTTCCTGGGGCTTTCCAATGTATTGAACTTTTTTTTTTATAAGCGATATTTAATTTTTTTTCATATTTGTTAAAATTATAAAATTGAGTTTTGTTTTTTTTCTGGAAAAAAAATTTGGGCAAAAAACCAGCTTGATACTGAAGGTAAAGGGTAGCGCGAGTGGAGTGTTATGTAATAATTAGTTTTTTTTTTTCCCTCCTTCATTCGCACATTTCATTCGCACATTCATTCGCTCTTTTACGCTCTGATTCAATTCCCATTCGTTCGTTTTTTTTTTTTTTTTTGAAGTCTGTTTTATTTTGTTTTTTTGTTGTTTAGTTTATTTGATTAGGTTCTAAGTGCAGTTTTAAGTGTTTTATGCGTTTTAAAAATTTTTCTGGATGAAAATTAAAATGGCTTTTTAATCTGCCTGTTTTTTTGGTTGATTGCTAACATATTGTGTGAAATCTTTTATTAGTCTTTTATTTCCGAAATGTTAAATTGTTCGTTGAAAGTGTTCAATACATTGTAAAGCTCCTTACACTGTTCATTGGCTCCTCCCTCCGCGTCGGAAGTGGGCGGTCCTTTAGTCTAGCTCCTCCCAGCGGCGGGAAGTCTTGTTCGTCAAATTGGTCTTGGTTGTAGTCTGGTCTTGTGGAGGTTGTGGCTCGTCCTAGGGTTGTAGATGGTTGATTGGGGGTAGGTCTATTTACAGATGGGGCACTTGCCCTGCCCAGTGTTGCGGCACTTGCCCTGCCGTTCGTTCCCCATGGGTTGTGGGTAGGTAATGGTGCTTGTGTATATGCCATTGTAGTTTTCATTTCGTATTCTCTTAATTTGTCGCGTTTATAAGTGTAAACTGGATATGTTGCGTCAGTTGCTTTGTGTGGTTGACTGCAATTTGCACATTTTATGGTGTTATTTGTGCATTGTGCTATTCGGTGGTGCTTCAAAGTCCAATGCGCTACCATTGCACCACGGGAGAATATTAGATATTGTCGTGAAATAGTTGAATAGTAGAAGTGACGTAAATAATTTAATAAATAAATAAATAATAACCTAGCAGGATTCGAGCTACCTAGCGCCTCGTCCTGATCCCAACGCCTTAAACCTTGTCACCACCGGGGCATATTAAATAGTATTGGTTAAATTGTGTATAGTAGAAGAGACGTAAATAATTAGAAATCTTAGTCGTCTGTCCGGTAGCGTAGTGGTCAGAGCCTCGGCTCGCCGCGCCGGCGATCCGGGTTCGAATCCCAGCCCCGCCGGGGAGACATATTTAGGTAGTAGTTATTTAAAATAACGTCCGTGGTGGCACTAACGCGTTGTCTAAAAGGTGCTGTGAAATGCAATATTTGCATGTTTCAGTGCTTGGGCAGCGTTGACGGAACTGGGGCAAAAAAAAGATGGGTTAAACATCGGAAAACCCGGCACTCACGGTACTCTGGTACTTAGGAGTATATATGTATATGTATATGTCTAGTATATATAGTATATATGTATATGCAAATCCTTCGTGAGTTGTCACAAAGATAAAAAAAAAGGCTACTACTATTTTAGAGCACTGTGCATGCGTTAAAAAATGGCGGCTGTCAGCTGTCAAACGCGCCAAACCTAACGTGTGGGGCCCCGCGCCTAATCACCAGTCCTGGGGGCTTAAGCGTGGAGTGCAGAGCCTTATATTCAGCTCGTATAATTTAAACCATAATTTTTGAATAATAAAACACATTGCATATATTAAATCAATTTATTAAAGTCACATTGTTACATTTAACATAAAATTACAATTACAGAACTATTACTTTCTACTAACTAAAATTACAAAGATGTAACTATATACCAAACCTATGAAATAGAATATTTAATTACAAACTCAATAGATATTTTAGTATGTGATTTTAGTTTATCCCCTAAAAACGTAATTTTATCATCAAATTTTAACTCTTGCTGCAGTAAATCGCTTGGTACTTTATATTCTTTTTTGTTAATAAAAGTTTTTACAGGTGAGTCAATGTTAACATATTCAATTAGTCCAATCTTAATAGGAAACATATAATAGTCAAATTTTAAACCATTTATAAAAATATACCTTGATGAACCCTTTTCGCAAGACAACATTATATTCATGTAACCATACAAGGTCTTTTCAGGAATATCTTTCAAATCATTTTCTATTTTAAGCTTTTTTGCTAGGTGATAGGGATGTGTTAAATTACGTCCGAATTTGTCGAGAGTCATCGTGCTAATGATACTATGTTACTATGTCTAATCAGTTTATTCAATGATACCAGCTTCTCTTAACTCTTCAAGAATACTTATAATCTCGTTTTCATGAGAGTTATTACCAGCTACCTTACTTGCCATTAACAATTTTAATCTATCCACAAGCTCATTTGGATCATCCCAGTAAACGTAGTCAACTTTATTATTGGAAAATGTTTTGTAATCAGGTAAGAAACCAGACTGACTATCGATTGGTAAGTCATAACCCTGAGGCTGTTGTGCACGTGTAATTCGTAATTGCTTGTCACGTTCTCTCTGCTTTCTTGCATGTTCCTCCTTTATACGTTCAAGTAATGGTTTAATTGTTAGCATATATTTAATACCTCTATTTCCAGCAGGTTGTTCCTTTTCATAGAAATTTCTCTTGTTTGCATTTGTTAGCAAAATAATTTTTGTGAATGCTCGCTTATCTAGTGCGTCAATTTGTTTTTTAATGGGTTGGTCTTAAATAAAAGTTCATATAGTCCAGGAGTTCCAGTAAATTTTTCTCCTTTAATATAAATATCCGGTCCTTTAAATTCAAGCCGAGAATCACCAAAAGTTAGATGATCGGTGGTTAAATCATGTTTTAAATATGTGCGATCGTACTCGTTTTCCGTATCAGTTATAAATCCTTTCACATATTCTCTCGGTAGCGGTCATACTGATCTAGATATTCCCTAAAGGATTCTTCCGCAATACTATCCATTTGAACAGGATTAAATTGAGGATCGACTCTAAACTCGTCGTCAAAGTAACTTTCTTCAGGGTTATGTTCATACATAGTTCTGTTTAAATAAGCTCCCTCGCCATCGTTCATATCTTGAGCCATTGGTGAACTGTCTTCTCGTGTCTCGGCATCAATTGGATTATCGTTATAATCTTCCTCTTCTTGAGCAGCTAGCTCGTCATGTTTTTAAACAGGACCAGTAAAATTAAGTGGGAATCGTGGTTTTTTTATTACTGTCGGAGAAAAGTGTTCACTTTGTCGTATTTTTACAGACTTGGGTGTAAATGGTGTAGATTCTTTACCATACTGCATCGACTCGGATATTAGTTTTGCCAAAGGTCTATACGTATTCTCCAATGTAACAGCATTTTCATAACGGCCAGCTTTCAGAGAATCATATAGTCTTTTTACATTACGCGAATGTTCGTCAAGGAGTTGAAGAATGTTTGAATCTGTTTGCAAACTCCGCTTCTTTTCTGGTCGCTGATCACTGGAGTTCTGATATTTTTTAAATTGCACCTCGGCTTGCTCACTCCCTCCCTCTTTAAATCCAAATATTTTTTACGAATACTATTGGAAGCTTCAATTATTCTGCGTTTAACATCCTTATCAAGCTTGTTCAAATCCATGGCTGCAGAAACCTTCTTTTAAATTATTAAGGTATAAGTGTTAATAATTTCTTCCCAGCAACAGTCCCTCTCCCCCACAACAGCCCCTCTCCCCCAAATAACGGCCCTGTATTTTCAAATAACAGCACTGTTTTTTAAATAACAGCACTGTATTTCCAAATAACAGCCCTGTATTTTCAAATAACAGCCCTGTATTTTCAAATAACAGCACTGTATTTCCAAATAACAGCCCTGTTTTTCCAAATAACAGCCCTGTTTTTCCAAATAACAGCCCTGTATTTTCAAATAACAGCACTGTTTTTTCAAATAACAGCCCTGTTTTTCCAAATAACAGCCCTGTATTTTTAAATAACAGCCCTGTTTTCCAAATAACAGCCCTGGATTTTCAAATAACAGCACTGTTTTTTAAATAACAGCCCTGTTTTTCCAAATAACAGCCCTGTTTTTTCCAAATAACAGCCCTGTATTTTTAAATAACAGCCCTGTATTTTAAATAACAGCACTGTTTTTTAAATAACAGCACTGTATTTCCAAATAACAGCCCTGTATTCTCAAATAACAGCCTTGTATTTTCAAATAACAGCACTGTTTTTCCAAACAACAGCCCCGTTTTTCCAAATAACAGCCCTGTATTTTCAAATAACAGCCCTGTTTTTTCAAATAACAGCCCTGTTTTTCCAAATAACAGCCCTGTATTTTCAAATAACAGCCCTGTTTTTCTAAATAACTATATTTTTATTAACCAAAGATCCCTTTTTCTCCAAGTAGCCTCTTAGATGCGTGTTATCGTAATGAATGGTTGGTGCTCAATGACTACAGACTTTTAAAAGGAGCCGATGCAGCAGTTTCAAACACGGCGAAACCTGTAAACAATTTTATTGGTCACCTTTTTGAAGAAATTCGTCTTGAAATTGGTGGTAAGGTTATTGACTCGATTTGATATCCTGGAATAGCAGCAACCATGATAGGATATTTTTCTTACAATGCTAACGAATTAAATAAATATAAAAATGCTGGTTGGAGTATTGATGATGATTTTACTTGCGATATCGTTGACCCGACCACTGGAAGTTTTAATGTTTGTGTGCCGCTAAGAACCCTACTAGGATTTGCTGAAGACTTTCAAAAAATACTCATAAATGTTAAACACGAATTGGTGTTAGTACGAAGCCCTTCTGACATAAATGCTATTATTAACAAGGCTGATGCAGAAAATGTAGGAGTCACTATTGATAAGATTGTTTGGAAGCTACCACATATTACAGTATCTGATGTCGAACGGATAGAGCTTTTAAAACTTATTGAAAATGGAACCGAATTGGATATCGGTTTTAGAAGCTGGGAACTCACAGAACATCCATCACTTCCAACTGGAAAACAACTTACCTGGAATATAAAGACTTCGGTGCAGGTGGAAAGACCCAGATGGATAATTTTAGGTTTTCAAACAGCCCGAAAGGATAAATCCAACAAAAATAGTAGCTAATTTGATTATTGTAATGTATTAAATGTAAAGCTTTATTTAAATTCGGAATTTTATCCGTATGATAATTTAAATTTGGAGATTTCAAGAGGACTAATAGCTACTGTTTATGAAATGTATTCCGAATTTCAAGAGAGCTACTACGAGAAAGAAAACCAACCACTTTTTACTCCCAAAAACTTTAAAAAGTATGCGCCTCTAATTGTAATTGATTGTTCAAGACAGAATGAAATATTAAATTCTGGTATTATTGATGTAAGACTAGAGATTGAAACAAAAGACAACTTTCCCGCAAACACCAGTGCCTACTGTTTAATTATTCATGACAAACTTGTTAGATATTCACCATTAATAGGATCTGTAAGAAAGATTTAAAAAATATATTTTTTCTTACATAGAGATAATTATAATTTTAGGTTAAGTTTAGTTAGTAGAAAGTAATAGTTCTGTAATTGTAATTTTATGTTAAATGTAACAATGTGGCTTTAATAAATTGATTTAATATGTGCAATGTGTTTTATTATTCAAAAATTATGGTTTAAATTATACGAGCTAAATATAAGGCTCTGCACTCCACGCTTAAGCCCCCAGGACTGGTGATTAGGCGCGGGGCCCCACATGTTAGATTTGGCGCGTTTGACAGCTGACAGCCGCCATTTTTTAACGCATGAACAGTGCTCTAAAATAGTAGTAGCCTAAGATTTCTAATTATTTTCGTCTCTTCTACTATACACAATTTAACCAATACTATTTAATATGCCCCGGTGGTGACAAGGTTTAAGGCGTTGGGATCAGGACGAAGCGCTAGGTGGCTCGAATCCTGCTAGGTTATTATTTATTTATTTGTTTAATTAATAAAATTCGGTCTCGAATTTGCAATAGATCCAAAAGACGACCAATCACTTGTAAGACTTGAGTCTAAAGCCGTAAGAACTGCAGTTAAAAGAGCCGAAGAGCAGATGCTCTTAGAAGCACACATTAATAAGCCGCAACACGGAATATTTTACCGAAACATAGAAAGACTTAATCTATCTTGAAACCTCACGTTTGGGTTTTTAAAATCTGAGCTTAAGTCCAAGACGGAGGATTTTCTACTAGCATGCTAGGATCACGTGATAAATACATTGGTATACCGAAGTCAGTTTTATAACATTCCTGATACTGCTTGTCGAGCCTGCTGACAGCAACCCGAAGCTTGTGCACTTATTGTCAGCTTGTCCAGTGCATGCTATTAGTGGTTACATCCACCCACATAACGATGCGCTTCGGGTACTTTATTATCACCTCAGACATTATTACGGCATCGATGAAACAGCAATTCTGCCATTTGCTCCAGGCGATATCGAGGCAGTAGTGGAAAATGACAACTGTAACATATATTGAAATTATGCATTCCCAACTACGCATTAAATTCGCGCTAATAAACCTGATATCGTAAGAGGAATAACTCCATGTATGTGATTGAGTTTTCCGCCCCAGCGGAAACTAACATTAATATAAAAGAACAGGAGAAACGAGCCAAATATCAAGATCTTCTTGGCGAACTTCGGAGGCTCTATCCGGAGTATAACGTGCGATGGGTTGTCCCGTGTGGGGGGAGCTGAGGTGTATTCCCGCATGTCAACATTCACCCGAAAAACTGGTGATCAAAATGCAGACATCTGTTGTACTTGGGTACCTTCGTTTATTGAAGCAAATGAATTTGGCCGAAGATCACTGACCAAGCGGACGCGAGAAGTGGTCTTCGATACGGATGGCCTTCCGCATGACACTCTATGGGGTCGGAGCCATAGGATACGTCATGCCGGATCTTTCTAAATAAATAATAACAACAACACTTAATAACACTGAAATAACAATTGTTATATAAAAATTAAATCATTTCTAAACGTAACTAACATGAAGAATCTTAAACAGTTAAATAAAGTAAAGTAAAGTACCAGGATTAAGAGGCAAGAATTGCAGTCCGTACGTGTGATTTTGGCGGATTTAGATTGGCCTTCCTGCGCCATTTTGTATGGGATATATTTCAAAACAACTTAGGCTTCTCATCAAACAGGTATCTTGTAAAAATTTATTAAAATAAGGCTTACAGACTAACTTTCGCACTTCTTTTTTTAAAAGGGGCATTTTATTTAAGGGTCTTTTTTTTCTCTCCACCCATCTAACCACGTGCCTAACATATTTGAGGACAAATCAGCGCATTAAGGGGACCCTCTGCTTATTGTAGAGGTAATGTACCTTCTTTTTTTTGTATATAGTAAAACGTCCCATAAGTAATTTTTTTTTCACAAAGTAAAATAAATTCTCTTGCAGGCAGGGGTGGATTTACGCAAAGGTACCTAGGCTGAAGCCTAGGGCGGCAAATATTATAAGCGGTAAGCGGTTAATTTTAAAAAAATGTAATCGTAATTTTTAACGATATAATTAATGATTTTGCAAAAAAAAGGCTTGAAGTAAAATGTTAGTATACGATTTTGCCTATTTTTAAATAATACATAGTTCAAAAAAACACTTATTTGTTTTACCATTTTAATTTATATTTTGTTTTTATGTTATGAAATTTCTTTGTTTTAAAGAATTGTTATTTAATTTTCTGTATGATCTACTTGTGTTAATTTGTTTATTAAATTTTTATAAGAATTACTAATAAGGTTTACATTTTTTTAATGCTAAATTTTTCGTTCTGATATCCAAAAATATTGACATATTAGGGCGGCAAAATTATAAAAGCCTATGGGCGGCAAAAAGTTAAATCCGGCCCCTTTATAGGCTTTAATTACCCCATTCTCCTCACGGGTTTGTGTGCGTCTACGAAAGTTAATTCTGGTGGGAGTCGAGCTTAAGTTTGTACCCCACGTTGCAGCCGAGAACATAAAATATATTTTAAAATCTTGAATTAAATATGTTTATTTTTAATTCTACAGATAAAATCACAGGTTATTTTCTCTTAAATTATTTTTATTTTGATTAAATATAAATTTAAGTTATTTAGGCCAACATTATGACAACGGTAAATGTGCACAACACGTGATCAAGTATTGAAATACCGTTTGTTTAGGAAGTTTAGTCATTTTGTCAAAGCTTTTGGTATACTAATACTGACCATTTCTTAAATATTGTTTATTATTCTAATTTTAATTAATTTTTTTATGAGGCCTTAAACTTTACTTAATTTGAGCTGGTATCTATATATTTTTTTATATATATATATATATATATATATATATATATATATATATATATATATATATATATATATATATATATATATATATATATATATATATATATATATATATATATATATATAATTTGATAATTTCTAATGTGGATATATTAATATGTAGGTAGGATATTCATTTGTCTGCGTCCACGTGATTCTGAAGTTATGGCTTGAGCTAAAATCATGAAATTTGGCACAGTGGTAGTCTTTAGCAGTGGCTAGAACCTCACGAAGCCCGTTTTTTGAATTTCGCCTCCGGGACAAAAATAGGAGCAAAAAAGTGTTTTTTTAGCGTTAGCCGTACGGAATGCGTCTTACGGAGACAGAGGATACTTAATATTGTCTCTCGCCTGACGGAGACAGGCTTTTCATCTAGTATGGCAATAAAACGGTATTTAAATGTAGTGATGAGCAAAGCAAGACCAAGACCAAGACCGGGCTAGTCTTGGTCTTGGTCTTGGTCTTGCAAGTCTGGTCTTGGTCTTGGTCTTGGTCTTGCACCACCCGGTCTTGGTCTTGGTCTTGGTCTTGCTGCAAGAGTCTTGCTGGTCTTGTTTTTTTTTTTGGTAGTAATAATTTAAACTAAGCAATCTTAAATAAAATATATATTTTTTAATACTTACAAATAAATAAAGATGGAGACTATATTTTTTGCTTTAAAATTTTAAAATATACCAATTTTAACCTTACATGTACATTAAAATTATTTGATTAAAAAAGATATTTTAAATGTAGGTGTTTATTTATTTATAGCGCTTCATTTTAGTGATAGGAAATATTTAAATTTTCTTTGAAGAAGCATATAAAATTACAATACTGAGTACTCTGAGGGCAGAAAAAAAAACTTTTAATTTCAACCAGATGTGAAATTTCCATGAAAATGATTCTTATATGTAAACATTGGTTTTTAATTCAAAAAGAAGGTATTTAGAAAGCTTTTCAGTTCAAATAAACTTTCTATGTTCTAACTAGTCAAACATTTGCCGTACAAAGTTTGTACAAATACTTTATAAACATTCTGCATATACAAGGTGGCTCGATAGTGCGACAAAGATCGATATATCCGAAACCGTTCATAATGGTAAAAAACTGAATATACAAAAATTATAGAAAAAAGGGCGTAAAATGTAAAATTATTTTCTATTTCAGAATTTTCCAAAAAATCCACTACCACTCAAGAAAACTTCCTTATTTTTAGCTTTTAACCTAAAATAGAAAAAATATAGCAAAAAATTCATTTAAAAAAGTGCTTCCCTATATATTATGCTGGAAATTCTTAAACTGTCATATAGGTACAATGTCGACGTAGATGGTTTTTTATATATCATTTTCGGTTTTGACAAAAATGTCGTCATCATTATACCTTTGGCATTGTTTTGACTTTTCCGTCAAAACCGGAAGTGAAATTTAAAATCCATTTATATTAAAAGTATTCCTATATAAAATGACAAATATATATTTTATTAAACCATTACTTTTACATTTATATCTTAGTTTAAAGGAGCAATTTAATGATGCCACTTCTTACAGTGTGGCACAAAAATAATGTTTTCCTGGATTTTGGAAATTTTTGATCCAGTAAGTGGCATCACTAGACACTTAATTAAAAAAAAACATTAGGAATAGGTAAGTAATTTTCAGCTTCTATAACTTTTGTACTTTTAGTTTTTCTCTGTCGTACGGTTTTGGAGATATCGAGCTTTGTCGGACCATTGAGTCACAATCTTATTATTTTTGAAACATGTTACTGAATCTTCTAGTTATCGTTTTTAGATAATTTTATTAAAAAACGAAGTGATCGATTTAATTATTATTTTATAAAAAAAACCTATTACTCATAAAATAATCGCCTTTTTAGGCAGTTCTCGACACTTTTTTTGTCGTGTCTGTATGAAATACCTCTGTATATTGAATATGAAAATTGAATATTATAATTTAAAAAAAATGACACAAGTGCAAGAGTCTTGCAGGTCGGTCTTGGTCTTGCGTAGTCTTGCACCCCTCGGTCTTGGTCTTGGCCTTGGTCTTGCAAGCGAGAAAGCGGTCTTGGTCTTGGTCTTGGTCTTGGTCTTGCTGCAAGACCAAGACCAAGACCGCAAGACCAAGACCGGTCTCGCTCATCACTATTTAAATGCGTAAAAAGCAAAGATAAATCGGCGAGTTCTTTAACTATTGTTTATTATTTTCCAATTAGTTTTCATCAGATAAGAGTATACATTTTACTTAATGTATGCGTTTTTATATTGCAATAATATACCTACCCAATCATACCCACTAAGCAAAGAACATCTTGAGCACGTTTTGTAACGTTATTTAAAAGTAACTGTGATAACGTTTAGTTTTAAACGTTATTTTATCATGCCTGTTTCGTTTTCTTGAATTGTTACTGATAATTTTCGTTTCTGTAACATAGCCTTGTAAATATTTTTAATACGGTATAGAACAAACATCTTAGTGACGTAATTTTTATGTACACTTATGTTAACGTTAAAATGTTGCCATGTATAGAACGGTCTTTTAAATACAATTTCGATACATCTGTTAATATACGTATCAGATACGATTATAATTTGTTAAAACATAAAATGTTATTGGTGTAACGTTATAATAATGATATTATTTAATGCAGAATCGTTACGTTTACTGCGTCTACTACATTTCCTCGTGGAAATGTAAACAAAGTTAACATATCGACCTCGTTTGCTTAAATGTACCCCGCACAGAGATTGCTACATTTTTTGACAACGACGCCAGGTTTAGAGAAAGAAGCTTCGCTTTCGGACTTAACCTTACTTAATTTTAAGAACAATTGTGTTTTTTGGTTTTTCTCGTGATATTAAAGGATCCTCTCCTTTAATATATCTAATCTGTGATTAAAGGGAAATATTGATCGGAAAGTAAGTATATTACAGTATTTTCTATTACACTTTAGTTTTTGTATGTATGTAGGGTATATATAGATAAACTGACCAAAAATCCAGATTTTAAAGTTAAGGTTTTTAAGCCATAAGTTTAGAAAATCCAGCGTTAGCCGTTTCCTTAAGATAAATATTGGGGTAATAAGTCCGGATTTAGTTTGGTGAGGTACCTCCCATTCCCTAGATACATATAAATTAAAGAAAATATAGAATAAAATTTGGTTGCTTTATACCTTACATATTAAGTCATTTATAAGACTGGAAAGTAGTGTTTTTGCAAGTCGAGTCAAGCGGTTTGTAGGGCGAGCCGTAATTGACCATAGGCGACTCCTTGAAGCTTGGCTAGACCTGCAAAACACTTGTTTTTCGATCATGAAATGTACAATGTTTTTTTTTCAACCGAAGCTATTAAAAAAAACAATAATAATATTTTAATGATCGACAACAGGTCTATTTATCCGCTTGACATGGATTTGATACTTATTATAACAATAAGAATAATTTAAGACACCCACAGTACGGTAGTAGTTAAGCTAAGCCTTCGTAGACTGTCCAAAGATAAAAAAACCACTGAAGTTCGTTTCAGTAACAACCATGCATAAAAACGGCTATGCTCCAAATAGCAGCTTATTTTTCATTTCATGGATCTGCAAAGTAGCCCGAAAAAAAGTTACTTTCTGGCCAGAACGTTTTCCAGAAAATGGGTATTTTCTGATCGGTCAAAAAAAACTTTTTAAGGGACTTATACTGCAAAAATTGAGTATTTTAAATAAATGAAATACTTCGGTTGAATAAATTTGATCAAAGTTGTAACTTAAAGGATTCACTGTGAAGTATTTTTTTTTGTACTTTTTAGAGCCCCTGATATTAGACATTTGACACATAAATAATAGTTATAATAATAATAATAATAATAAAATTATTAGAAAATTAATTTTTAAATAAATTGTAGATGCAGCACATTATGTTTTATATGACAACTAGGGTAAAACCAGGATAGATGCCTCACTTTTTAAAATGACTATGTATCTCTTAGCACAAAAGCAAGATTCTTTATTTGTAAAACGGGTAGGTACTTTGGTTTATTATCTTCAAATTATTGATCTTTGGTATTTCCCGAGTATTAGCAAGTTTTGCGGACCTTTAATTTTAGGACAACTATCCCATATAGGGGATAGTTGCCTAATCCATGTAAATTACGTTTAGGATCGATGCCCCGCCGAAAAAGAGGAAGTTTATCCCGCAAAATCTTTTGATCGCACCTAGCCGTCCCATGCAATCGCACAGAGACATGTAACACTTGTTCATCTTAGTTGTATTTTCAGAGTCTATAGATAAATAAAAATAACATGTTGTGTGTCATTCAGTGAAACTAGAGATATTGCAATCAAGGAACATTCATACCCCTTGGGCGACTATCCGGTTTTGCCCTATTCAAAGAGTGGATTGGCAGTTAAAAAGAGAGGCATAGGTGTAACATGCTCAAGTTAATCAAGACGGCTCCCAGGGAAGAAGAAGAAGCAAGTAACGTAACAAGAATAACTGTAAGTTTTTTTAAGGGATAAACTGAATTTTTAATTGGATTGTTTATCAAATAGAAGCAAAATAATTATATAGTACAAAGTGTCTAAATGTTTTTTTAAAATTGGGTGGTCTATCAGTATTTACCATTTAGTGATGGCTAATCGAGTAGCTAATATAAGAGAAAATTTGACTATATATTTAAAAAAACTGTAGGCTTTAAAGCCAACACAAGGTTTTTATCCTTTATAATAGTGAAATAAAGCATCTATGATACTATCTGCAAATACAGTTTTTTTTTGCCAAACTTGTGATATAAAATAATCTTTTTAATTAATGAAGCAATTATGTCAGTAACCAAAAGTTTTGGGGCAAATATTTTACAAAGTTTTTTTTTCCAGGTGCAACTGGGGAGGAAAAAATAGAACAAAACATGGATATTAGTACATACAGTTGTTTTTTAATAAGCATTTTTTAAATTATGTAGGCAATTTTTATACCTAACTTAAGACCTTTTTACTTTTTTTTAATATTACTCATATTTACACATCACGAAATGTGTAAGACTTTTTATAAAGTAAATTAAGAAAGATAAACATTATCACATGAACATTTTTATTTATATCCATATTAAATAGTCTGTACAAAAATTTGGGAAATATGAAAGGAGAGTTGTAGACATCAGATATTTTTATGAATAAATTTTTCCCTATAGTTTATATTAGTTTTTTTATTAGGGATAGTTACTTTTCACTGGTTTTATCTATTGTACTATTTCAGGGTGGACAAAAAAATGATTATCAAAAATAACAGACGATTTATCACAACATTTTTTTACATCCATATTTTTTCAGTGGCATCTTTAATAGCAGAGTGGACGCAACATTTACTTTTATACACGAAAATGCTAAAACTTTAGGGTAAACAATTTTCTAATATTGTTAATTAATTAATTTTTTGAGGTTTTAATAATCGATAGGGTACTTCACAGTTTTAGTTTTAGGAAAAATATGTTTCACTTTGTTAGTGCTTTTTTGCGTATAAGTAAATTTTCGCCCACTCTAGATGATTAACAGAAAATAGTATATGAGGAAAGGCGTGAAAAATCGTTTAGTAATTTTAATCCAATCCGTGATCAATTACTTTAATATCAAAAAAGTTTGCCCTTTTTAATATAGTTAGTATCCTGCGCCTCCTAGTGATAAAGTCGCCAACTTGATACGTTTAGTGACTTTCAAAGTCATCTTCATTATACTAATTTTTATTTTAAAGCTGTACCATCCATATGTTGCTGTACATTAAATGGTTAACAAAATACGATTTACGACCATAATTAATTTATCATTCTGTATTATTACTATACACCACACATAAGGGATCCAAAAGATCTTTTAATGTTATACAGGGTGTCCCAGAATATGTGGGCAATCTCTCGGAATCTAATAGAAAACCTAAAAATATTATGACAAGTTCCCATTAACTTTTTTCCTAGGACCCTCCCCTACAGAGATACAGGGTACATAACGGACGCCCCTGGAAATCGTTTTTGTTTAAATAACTTTTAAAATACTAGGCGTAAATTATTATTTTTTTAATATGATGGTTACTAGATAAGTCTTCTTAAAATGAACCCAGTAAATCAAATTTGGCTTATTTAGTTTGCCAGGGACGGACTAGCTCTGACACAATAATAGCAATTTTTTTAACATCCTTTATAATAAAGGCTCAACAATATTATTTTTGGGTAGCTTTAACCTTAATCTAAAAAAAAGGTATTTTTGATTGACATCGATAAAATCAACTGTTTACGAGAAATAAAATATCATGGTAGTTTAAATTTGTTTACATTATACAAGGTGTTTTCTAATTGTACGTCAGTATTTAGAGAAGCAGTTTTTAGGTACATTTTATGAAATTTGGCATAAATGTACTATGTATCAAGAAGCATTTTTAAGTGTACCACATTTTTTTTATTTCCACCAGTGGCGTTCGTACAGAATTTGACCGGCCTATTTTGGCAAATAAAAAAAATTGATACACTAAAAAATGCTTCTTGATACATAGTACATGTAAGCCAAATTTCATTAAAATATTTAAAGTGGTATTACAGATATTAATAATAAATTATTTATTTTTAAAAAATTTACCCCCCTGTATCTCAAAAGTTAAAAGGTTTAGGACATACGTTCATATGAAGTTTTCTTCTTAAAATGGACCCAAAAAGTGCCTCTTTTAATATTAACGGACAATTAAAAAACACCCTGTATAATGTAAAAAAATGACCAACCATAATATTTTATTTCTCGTAAACAGTTGATTTTATTGATGTTAATCAAGAATACCTTTTTTTTAGTTTAAGGTTAAATCTATTCAAAAATAATATTGTTGAGCCTTTATCATACAGGGTGTTAAAAAAATTGCTATTATTGTGCCAAAGCTAGTCCGTCCCTGGCAAACTAAATAAGCCCAATATAATTTAATGGGTTTATTTAAAAAAAACTTATCTAGTAACCGCCATATTAAGAAAATATTAAATTACGCTGGTATTTTAAAAGTTATTAAAAAAAAAAGATTTCCACGGTCGTCCCTTATGTACCTGTATCTCCGTAGGGAAGGCTCGTAGAAAAAAAGTTTATGGGAACTTGTCATAATATTTTTAGATTTTCTATTAGATTCTGAGAGATTACCCACATATTCTAGGACACCCTGTATAATCAACATAACAGAACCACCTATTTAAATCCTTAGAAAAACCTCTTTACAACGTAAGTTATATAACGTGGATGTTTCAGAATTTGTGTTAGGCCCAACCCATGCAAAATACGTAACGAGGCCGTGTAAGTTTCAAACAAAAACGTTGTATTTTTAACGTAACAACGATTTTGTTAAGTTGAAGGAAATGTAACGAAACTATTAGGTTCAAGGCGCTGTTATTGTTTTAAGATGATAAACGTAACAAAGGAACAAGAAAACATAAATGTAACGTAATTAGGATGATTTTTTGCTTAGTGGGTACTATGTAGATGTGTCATTTAGAATATTTATTGAATTATAAAAAAACGGTTAAATACATGTTGCTGACCTAATTATTAAGTAATTCTTAAATCTTATTGGATAGATAACTATTGTTAATGTTTTTTTTTTCTTTTGAGAATAAGCAAAATTTTTATTATGAGTTTATTTTTCAGATAGGATTACGACATCCGCCATATTGAAAAACGGATCTGTGACGTCAAGTCGGCCATTTTCGGCCATGCTGGATTTTATGCCGGACAGTGGCGTAGAATTGAGGAAGAAACTAAAAACTGATTTTATACTGACGAACAAAATTTATTGATTTATATATCAATATGCATAAGGGTAATTATCTAGAAAGTTGACTCCACTCCGATTTTGACCAAATTTGGTATACGGAGTTTTTATGGGGCGCTGATTACAAATCTGAAAACATTTTTTCGGCCATGTTTCGTTTTCGAGATATACATCATTAAAATTGAAAATCAAACTAACCTCATTTTCACTCACCTTTCTTTTTGCATACAATTTATGACTTTTGCACTAAATTGGCACATGATATTTTATGAACACGTTTTGAAAACCATTTTTATGTTTCATTTATACCTTTTTTTAATTAGGTAAAATGCGAAGTTTTACTTTCAAACGGAACGGCCATATTTGCTGAATAGTTTCCTCGTGTATACATGGTTGCAGCGTTTGAAAGTAAAGGTTGCAATTAAATGGTAAAAAGGTATAAAATAAATATAAAATAGGTTTTTAAAAGGTGTTTATAATATTTTTTTGGCCAATTTAGTGTAAAAACCAAGAATTCTGTGCAAAAAGAAGGAGGAATAGTTTAAATGAGGTAAGTTTGATTTTCAACTTTAATGATGAATATCTCGCAAACGAAACGTTGCCGGAAAAAAAAATTGCTCCAGATTTGTGATCAGCGCCCCAAAAAACCCCCGTATACCAAATTTGGTCACTGGAGGGAAATTTCTAGACAATTACCTGCATAGGTTATAGTGAAATTATAAATGTTATTCAATTATTAAAGTTAAAAATTAAACCGACAACACCACGATGGTGTGACCAAACCTTTTTTGATGATACCTGAAACCTTTTTTGATGATACAAATATTTAAAAAAATGAGAAAAAAAATTAAAACGTTGTAGAAAATACTGGTTGCTTATTTATTATGAGTAGGTACCTGCTGTAGTTTTGAACATCTTGGGACAGTCCACAAAGGCTAAGGCCCAAGTACAAACATACCCTGGGTGTCTAAAGTGTGGTAAGATGGTGTTTATTCACATGAGACTTGAATATTTGGAGAAAAAGGGAAAACTTCGGTGGGTAGCAGGTTCCATAGTCTGAACACTCTAGGGATTAACGAACAAAATGGGAAGTTCAAGGCCTGTCTAGTTGAAATGTAAAAGGATGCATAAAAGTGACACCACATGTTGTTCTGTTGAAAGTTGCTAAAGGAGGAATTATATTGGCCAATTCTTCAGAGAAAAAGCCGTGAAAATACCTACAAAAGAGCTACAGATCCCCTACAGCCCGTCGGTGGGCAAGCGAAGGAAGCTTTTCTGTAATTGCAGGATCATTAATGGGCATTAATGGGTTTTCACAAGGTACCAATATGAAATAATCAACTCCATATCAGATACTGAAAGCCATAGAATAATAATTTTTTCTCTTTAGAAATTTACGACGGTTTTTTTTCTATTACCTCATATTAATCCTAAATTTATTTTATTTTAAAAACTAATTATGTTACTTTTAGAAATAAGTTATTTATTGACTTAAAGACCATAAACCGTCTTGATATTGCAAAAAACTAGCAAGATTTTCCACTTTGGCAATAAAATGAATATATTATGTTAAAAATACATACAGGTTTATTGCTACAAAACTAAACTATATTTGTATCACAACAACAACACTACAATACATTAACAATTGCAACAATTAGGTACAACACAACTTAAATTGTGACATTTTAAAATAGATATGAAGGAAAAAAACACAGTACGTAGTGGTATCAATTATTAATATTTTGTGGTCTAATACACTGGCATGTGACAATAGATGGGCAGCTAATAATTATTTTGCTTTTCAGCATTGTCTGTTACATTTGTCTTTCACTTAGTTAAAAACAGAACTCACTTCATTGTGTGATCCCGTAGCCACTAAACTCAATAATACATTTTTTCTTATAACTGTACCATCCTGCAACTGAAAACCTGCAACGATAATAAGTTATTAGAGTTTTCACAAGAGGTAACTGAAAATATGCTATTTGTGTAAATATTGAGTTCCTTTTACTTATAAAATAATACAGATAGTTCACATTAACTCACTTATTTATTTATTTTTGCAGAGGGTGTCCTATTTTGGGTAATTTTGTGGGGTATCTCCGTTATTTTTAACGTTAGCGGAATGCGGTTTTCGCGACAGTGTGCTACCTTTTTCGTGAAGCTAAAGATGCCGTTAACGAAATTTTTATGGCCCTTAAAGTTTTTAAAATACGGGGCATTTTTAAAAATATTGCATTTTGGGACCCTCGTATCTCAGTTATCCTTCAACTTATCGAAAAGTTAAAATAACTCTTTGATGGATTTTTTCCGTAGAATGCAGTGGTGTAGATAATTTTTGTTACATATTTACTATTTCTAAGTTATAAACCAAACTTTTGTTTTTTTAAGGGGAAACCCTGTATATTCATAGACTATAAAATTTGTCTTTTTTTAACGTTTTAAAAATATATAATTTTATGTACTTTTTCTTAAAAACACGCAACACAACTTTCTAAAACTAAATGCATAATTTAATAGTAGGCCATGAATAACAATAATAAATAATTAAAAGTTATTACTAACGAAGAATTGAATACCTTGCAAGTAGGTATATTCTTATAAATGCATAATATTTTCAAAAATCCCTATACAGTTTTTTTATAACAGTAAGTTTTTAACAACCGTTTTGTAGCGTAAAGTAACAATATAACAAATAAAAAAAACATTAAAAAAATTAAAGGTGATGTTGACAACGACGACCATTTTTTTTAATGCAAAATTGACATATCTCTGTAATTTTTTAAATAGCATTAAAAAGAACAATTGGTCTCTTTCGCAGGTTTTGCAAGGCTAAATGAATTGCCTCTCGAAGTTCTGCCATGCTGTCATATCGTGTTTTATATACTTCATTTTGTATATAGTCCCATAAAAAAAATCTTAAATTAAAAGATTTGGAAGTCATGAAGGTCATCTAACAGTTCCGTTGGTACCTATCCATCTTTGTGGAAAGGTATTATTAAGAAATGCGCTTAAGGGCCTAGAGTTTTGACTTGGGGCACCATCTTGTTCTAAGTAAACAGCATTATATTGGGCTAATGGAATATTTTCCAACAGTTCTGGAATAACTTCCTCAAGGATTTCTAGGTACCTACGTGCTGTAAGACCTCCTTCAAAAATTCTATAGACTATTTTTCTGCCCAAAATAAAACATGACAGTCCAACTCCATGTTGTGCCCTTTTAAACATTAAATACTGATTTTCTGTATGCCAATTCCTGGTATTGTAACGATTAAAAACGCCCGCACTTGAAAAAAAGCATTTGTGTGACCAAATAACAAGTCTGCCAAATAAATCGTTATCATCAATTTGCTGCAAATACCACTGACAAAACAGTGTCCGGCGCGCGTAATTACATACTATACTATTACTTAGAGCACCCGCGATAGAGGTTGCTCTAAGTCGCAGTATAGATTGTAGTGACGAATACGCGCGAATTTTCACTTCATAATATACTACAGCCCAGAGCGGCGGTTAAAAACATTATATAAAATGCTGTATAGCTGTTTAGCATGTTGTATCACTATGAAAATGTATTTAAATTCTTTGGATGGGTTCTTACAAAGGTATTTAAAAGAGGATTTTATTGCCTGAATAAAATCCTCAGACAGATTTGTTTTGTTTAATGTCCTGAACTATTATAAATTATTGTATTGATACAATACCTGCTTTAACCTTACTCCCTT
The DNA here is from genome assembly GCA_019359885.1 of Listronotus oregonensis. Taxonomy (NCBI): domain Eukaryota; kingdom Metazoa; phylum Arthropoda; class Insecta; order Coleoptera; family Curculionidae; genus Listronotus; species Listronotus oregonensis. The sequence continues at coordinate 117,678 of JAHBCN010000731.1, forward strand.
ATAACTTTATAATAACAAAAAGTATAAGCATAATAACGTTTTGACAGATAAGTACTACATCACGAGGGAGTTATTTCAGAGGTACGTAGAGGGAAGTATTGTCAAAGTTTCTAAATGTAGGTTGTATCACAGTTGTATATTTTAAATTCTTAGAATTAAAGTGGAAATTAACCTAGTTTATTTAGTATTTAATTTTTATATTTATAACAAAAAAATACACGTTTTATAAATACGTGATGTACTTATTATATCGTGCTTAAAATAAAATAAAATAAACTTATATAGATAAAACAACATTAAGCTTAAAAAAAGCGGGCATAGTTGATAAAAAATAAAATTATAAAGATGAAACAGAATAAAATAAAATGGTAATTATAGCATATACGGTTTTCTCCTATTTTTTGATTATATGGCAAAATTTTTATATAGTCATATTCTAGTGTCCTTAGTGATTGCAAATATACTACAGGAGAAGAGAAATTATGTGTTTTAATATTTTTTATTTTAATTTTAAAATTTAAAATTACCATTGATTTTCTCCATATAATGCGAAAACTCCCCTTTACGACAAGAAAGGTCAGCGTGCAGTGTTGCCAAATCGAGGTCTTTTCTAATTTCGCATTTTCACGTCTGAAATATAATTGGGAAAATAAAAAGCCGCTTTAACTAACCTAAATTAACCATGACCCACCAAATTCAAAAGCCCTCAGACGGTCATGGTTAGTTTTGGTTAGTTGCGGTTAGCACCCTTTTATTTTTCCCAATTATGTTTCAGACAGAACAGGAATATCAAAATTTGATAGCCGAAAATTATCCGGCAACACTGTTGACACTCATTATGAATTTGACAATGTAGAAAGATTAGATTTATTTTAACCTATATTTTTTTAATTTAAATTAAAAGATGTTTTCCCGATTTTCTACGTATTTTGTCAGAGTTCTGTTTGTGTGTGTCATGTTTTAGTGAATAATTATCAATTTATACGTTTTTACCCCGCCCAGCACTCCAATTCGCTCCAAGACCCTGCAAGTTTATTTGGTTGAAAAAACAAAAATTAAACACAATTTCTCTTCTCCGTTGGTATATTTGCTATTCCAAAGGATACTATACTTAAATGTAATTTTATTTAAAAAAATTCATAAAATCCAAAAATAGCAGATAACCGTATATGCAGTTGTTACCAATAAAATACCTATACATTAGTGAGATTTTGCACTACGTCTATTAACAAGGACCGCTTCATTTAAGGATCTTGAGGCTTTGCGTTTCCTATTAAGATTTTCATTATAGGTTATGTTAAAGATAGTATCCATTTCAAGAATGAGTCGTGATTTACGTAGATATAATAATTATTACAAATAATGTCATAATAGAAATACATTATGAAGTATGACCGATCAATTTGGCAACAAAACAGTTTAAGAAAGATAAATATCAATAACTACGGCGTTGTGAATTACTCAAATCAATATTATAAATTTTTTATTTTAGTTATGATAACGATGGACGTGATAGATAGGGTACCATAAAAAAGTTTTAAAAAAATAATAATATGATTAAGAGTTCATAATATTCCAACACGTTTTCACACTATTAAAACATCCATACATAGTATTTTACACAACATTTTTAACCGCCGCTCTGGGCCGTAGTATATTATAAAGCGAAAATTTGCGCGTATTGGTCACTACAATCTATACTGCGATTCAGAGCAACCTCTGTCGCCGTTGCTCTGATTAATAGTATATATGTAATTACGCGTCCGGCGCTCGGCATCGCCAGAATGCCGAGTGCCCAAAGGTATCCCCGGTCTCGCCGATGTCAAAACCTTTCTACTTTGAGTGGGATAAAGCAAAGTAAAAAATAAGTTAATGTAAATTAAACAATAATCAAAATAATTTAACTTTTTCTTTAAACCATTTTCAACATTTTGAGAACTTTATTAAATAAAAAGCTCTAAGAAATGCAAAAATGTTTTAAAGAAAATTTAAAATAATATTTTAATTATTATTTAATTTCCATTTACTGCAATTTTAGATTTTTCAATCTATCCCACTTTTGCCATGCACGCATCAATAAGTTATTGTGCAAATTTAAAATACTTCATCAAATATTTGATTATAAAAGTTATAAATATATATATATATATATATATATATATATATATATATATATATATATATATATATATATATATATATATATATATATATATATATATATATATATATATATATATATATATATAATTATATATATATATATATATATATATATATATATATATATATATATATATATATATATATATATATATATATATATATATATATATATATATATAATACAGGGTGTCCCAAAAGTAATGGGACACAAAAGCAACCACAATTCCTTAGGTCAAAATAATGCAATTTACGTAAACTTGCCTTATCCGAAAGTTGATAATAACAAAGATACAGGGTGTTAAACTTTTAATTTTGCTTTCGTTTTTCTTAATAATTCTTTAACAAAATGACCTAGCGGTACAAAATTTAAGATCTGGGGGTTTCAAGGCCAGAAATTTAAATTCGTCCACGCTTTTAATGTTGCTACTAGAGGGCGCTAGCTACGGCCTACCTCACTTGTTTTATATGTCGTAACTTTTTTTAAGCTTAGAATATTGACCTGTTTATTAAAAAATAAGTTACTATTAATCCATCTGCATCAAAAATGTATACTTTATTTAAGTCCCTAGGAGCAGCCATTCTCGAGATAAACGCACTTTAAAGGATCTTGCAATTTTTTTTATGGAAAATGAATTTTGGCCAATTGTTTTCAAACTTTGCATAGTGATAGTTCTTAGCACGCTAATCAAAGGTCTTCCAGGACACAAAACCCGAAAACGCCTGCAACCCCCCCAAAACCACCCTCAAAGGTCCCCAAATCCCCAGTGACATTGACATTGGATTAGCTCCATTTATAATTATATTCTCTCGTACCAAAAAAACGATAACAATTTTTCGTTAAATTCAATAATAAGCATCTGAACTTTGCATTTTGTAGGTACATACATATTACAATCTATTAATTTTAAACCTTTGTAAATGGTATTCATTTTCAAAATACAATAATCATCTGCAAACTCTCAATTGTGAGCAGTGTATAAATAATTACCTAGGCACCACGACAGATGGCTCTGTCAGTTCTGCATGATGCGGCCTGTGATGTCCAAATCTTAAAAATGGAAAATCCAAAGTTTTTTAAAATCATTATATCAAATTTCTTATTTCTTGTTCAACTGACAGCGCTCATTGGTCGTTAAGTTTTACAATCGTACTTGTTTTTTGTAAGTTTTTTTAACTATAAATTCTTTTGCTTTTTGTTATATTTCTTTCACTCCGTAAAAGTCTTGTTAGTAACATGGTGGCAACGATCCACGTGCTAAAAACTAAGTTAAAGTCAATGTAGTTTAAAGAGGAATGTGAATGAAGTTTTGTTCTTCATTGCTATTAAACCTGTTTCATGTTTTCAACTCACATATGGTAAGAACTTTGTAAAAAGGAGAATTATTTTTGTTGGTTTCACTAACAAGAATCATTTTCTTTTATTTTTAGATTGTCCTGATGATGGGAAAAAGTTTTTCCGAAAGCTCGACTTTTTCAATAAAAAGTTAATTACTTAAAGTGGCCTTTCAATTGACTGCATTTCCACTACTCTGGTTTCAGATTTTTTTCTTTAACTAGTCAGTCACGACTACCCTTCCTCTCTTTATATATATATATATATATATATATATATATATATATATATATATATATATATATATATATATATATATATATATATATATATATATATACAGGGTGTTACTTAATGGTATGTCATAATTTGAAGGAGGCATTCCTGGATCGATTTTAAGTCGAAAAGTTCATATAAACGTGGGCCCTAAAATGGTTAGTTAATAAGATACAGGGTGTTAAAGTTTTATTTTATTTTCACTTTTTAAAACATTTTTCAAAGACGGTTTGAGATATTGAACTGAATTTTGGCACAGGATATTATGGCATAAAAACACACTTTTCAGATGTTCATTTAATTTTTTTTGCAACCAGTGGCGTAGCTATGACGAATTTTCAAAACAATTTTACAAAAAAAATACTATGCCATTGACTTGGGAAAAAAATTATGGTTTTATAATAATTATCAATCAATTATAAACAAAAAATCCCTCTTTCATTTTTGCCGTAAAACTTACCGTTTGGGAGAAATCGTTAATTAAAAAAATGTCTTATGTACCCAAATTGCATCTTGAAAAATTATTATTGAAATAAATCAAGTTAGCTTTGCTCGTTGCCAGCGATTGTTGTTTTGTTGTTGTAAACATTATGACACTGACGTTAATTATCATTCTTGATTGTGTTAAACTTTTATTTTCAATTTTAAATACATTTTTCAAATATTTATTTTTAAGCTATTTTCTTACAAACTAGTGAACAAAAAGCAATAACAATTAAATACAATACATATATAATTTACAAAAAATGTTGGAAATGACCACCTCTCGCCTCTATGCAGGCTTTTGCTCTTCTTCTCATTGAATTACGAACCCTTTCAAAAATTCCATGCGTGTTTCGGATAGTTTCACATCCGTCAATAATTCTATTTCTGAGTTCTTCTAATGTCACAATTGGTGTATGATAAACTAATGTTTTTAGGTGTCCCCACAAATAAAAATCTAGGCTGTTCAGGTCAGGCGATCTAGGTGGCCAAAATTGTGATCCTCCACGGCCTATCCAATGATTTTGGTAGGCTCTATTTAAATGCTCACGAGCCAATATGCTAAAGTGGGCGGGAGCGCCATCATGCATAAACCAAAGTTGTTGCCGTAACTGAAGAGGAACATTTTCAAGAAGCAAAGGCAAATCATTTTGGAGAAAATTACAATAATCCTGTCCGTTAAGGCGTCCTGGTAAAAAAAATGGTCCAATTAAATGGTCGGATACGATACCGATCCAAACGTTCAGTGAAAATTGTTCCTGAAAATGTGTCTCTGTAATCGCATGATTGTTATGGAAATTGGTTATTGCATTTCTTGAAAAATTTGCTTCGTCCGTAAACAATATTTTGGCATCAAAATGAGGATTTTCTGTTACTTTTTGGAGATACCATCTACAAAATTGCGTACGTGGTTCATAATCTCTAGGAAGCAATGCCTGAACCCTTTGTATGTGAAAAGGATATAACAAAGAATCTCTTAAAATCTCCCATACCGTCTTGTAGCAGATGTTTAATGCCATACCTATTTTTCGCGTACTTGTGGTTGGATCCTCTTCGACTGCATGCAGGACAGCCTCCTCCACTGCCGGTGTTCTAACTGTACGGGGTCTTCCCTGGGAAATATTAGCTTTAAAACTGCCAGATTCAGTCAGACGACGATGAATGTTTATAAATGTTCGTCTATCTGGGAGAGCGCGATTAGGATACCTTTCTTGATACAAACGCCGCGCCTCCACAGCATTACCATTAGCTAGACCATAAAGGAAATGCATTTGTGTCATTTCCAAGTTAGAATAATTTACCATTTTTTTTAACTAGCAAAATGCACGTTTTGAGATCGAAGGAGAAATAAATACAAACTGTCAAGAATGATAATTAACGTCAGTGTCATAATGTTTACAACAACAAAACAACAATCGCTGGCAACGAGCAAAGCTAACTTGATTTATTTCAATAATAATTTTTCAAGATGCAATTTGGGTACATAAGACATTTTTTAATTAACGATTTCTCCCAAACGGTAAGTTTTACGGCAAAAATGAAAGAGGATTTTTTGTTTATAATTGATTGATAATTATTACAAAACCATAATTTTTTTCCCAAGTCAATGGCGTAGTATTTTTTTGTAAAATTGTTTTGAAAATTCGTCATAGCTACGCCACTGGTTGCAAAATAAAATTAAATGAACATCTGAAAAGTGTGTTTTTATGCCATAATATCCTGTGCCAAAATTCAGTTCAATATCTCAAACCGTCTTTGAAAAATGTATTAAAAAGTGAAAATAAAATAAAACTTTATCACCCTGTATCTTAATAACTAAGCATTTTAGGGCCCACGTTTATATGAACTTTTCGACTTAAAATCGATCCAGGAATGCCTCCTTCAAATTATGACATACCATTAAGTAACACCCTGTATATATATATATATATATATATATATATATATATATATATATATATATATATATATATATATATATATATATATATATATATATATATATATATATATATATATATATATATATATATATATATATATATATATATAACATGATTTTTTAATAATATTTATGAAACATTTATATTTGGGTTGTGCCCATTTCACACCTGACCGACCACCGGTATGTCAGCTCGAAAAATCGAAATCTATACAACACTGGGAGGTTACGGGTTTGATGATACCTTTTGTGGTTTTGCCCTGTCTAAAGTGGTTCTTAAATTGGTTCCAGTGGTGTTACATAATCATATGTTAGGTTGTTCAATAACTCTTGTAGTTCGATAGAAAACACACGATTTTAAATAGTCAGTATGGTTTTAATAACTTTCACGGCATTTTTAAGACAAAAATGTTTTATAAAACCCCTATAGAGGTTTGAGATAGCGGCACTGGTTTTATTATGGCTAAATACTACAAGCTCTTGGTGTTAAGGATATTCTCAGGCCTTTAAAAAAATAATAATTTGTGGAAGTGCCATGTATATTTACAGAACCTAAATTATAAGAACAAAAGGTGCTGAAACAATTTTTGCTGTATAGTGGATAATCGTATATATCTATAGAGCTTCTATACAACAAATTAATGCTGGCTTTAAATGATATGATTCAAACCATATGTGTAGAGTCAAACTGTTGTAGTATCAAAAACATTTGTTTTTATACAGATGCATAAATGCTCAAATGTCAAGTAGAGTTATTTCTGTTTACAAAAATTTAATTTAAACAGCTAATTTTTCTTTAAGCAGCTGAGAACCAACATAAGAAAATGATAAACCAATCCATACAAAATAAACAAACAAAAAAAACAAATATCTGTTTTATTTTCTTTGTAAAATATTGTGTGAAATCTTGAGAAAATAATAGCTTCAATTCTGACTCTTGGAAAACAGTTTAGAAGAGGAAGTTGACTTATAATGCCTGTATAAGATACTTATTAGGAGGACAATAGTCTTGTAGTTGTTCTATAAATACTAGGTATAAGAAATTTGGTAAGAAAGAGGTCGGAATTCCATAAACGTATAATAAAATGAACTTAATCATAGTTTTACATAATATATGTTGTTTATTCACTGTAAAACAACGACAAACCCTCAGGAAGATATTTGGATCCCAAAATATACAGGATGTTACAAATTCGAGTGTATGCATGGGGATCTCGTAAACCGTAAGAGATATAAGGTCGATTAAATTGAGGCAAAGTTGCATATTTAGGTGCCTAACAACATGCCTTTTAGAAAGTTGTAAAATTCCGAGTACTTCCGGAGATATCCGAAAAAAAAAGGAAATTTGCCAATTTTGTTTTTATTTTTTTCTGACGTTATTTAAAGAGATAGGAAAAAACAAGACACTTTCACATGGCCACTTTTTAAGCTCTACAAAACAGCGTTGAGAGATTTTCCGGACGACGTTTCGTTTTCGTTAAACCTTCATCAACTTTATTTTTTTAAATACGACACTCAATTGTTTACTGCATTTTTTTTGAAGCAGTTTTAATCCCAATTACTATGATGTATAACACTCAATATTTTTCTGTTAAATAAACATATTTTCCATAAGGGACAATGAGTAAAACAAGGAACGCACATAATTTCTTATAGGGGCGTTCCATATATATTAATAAATATTAAGTGTTATACATTTTTGTAATTGGGAAAATAAGGGGCTCAAAAAAATTAAATAAAAAATCCAGGTCCGTATTTAAAAATATAAAGTTGATGATGGTTTAACGAAATTGAAACGTCGTACGGAAAATCTCTCAACGCCGTTTTGTAAAGCTTAAAAAGTGGCCATAAGAAAGTGTCTTTTGTTTTTCCATATCCCTTTAAATAACGTCAGAAAAAAATAAAAACGAAATCGGCAAATTTCGTTTTTTTTCCGATATCTCCGAAAGTACTCGGAATTTTGCAACTTTCTAAAGTGGGGTTAGTTACGCAAATACACAACTGTGCCATAATTTAACCGACCTTGTATCTCTTACGGTTTACGAGATCTCCATGCATACACGCGAATTTGTAACACCCTGTATACTTTTAGGCAAATATTTTTTAGCATACTAAATATTTTCTTACATATTTCCATTCCAAGTACCCCGTTAAATGAAAACGCAACATCTACTTTATGTACGCCACTGTCTAGTCTTTTCGCAAAATTACCCCCCAAAGGTAATACCAAACTGTCGAAGGTACGCGTCGCTACAACAGATTGCTCAAAATACCGTTTTTTATGGGTCAAATAATTTTATAAGTAAAAAAAAATAAAAAAAGCTCGAGAGCCGTAAGCGGAGAAACTCTTGTTACAGTGTAATTTCGTAAGGCCGTACCACCTACCGGATTTATGTACATGTGATATTTTTATCCATCATTTTTGACGTTGAAGTTATAAATGTATTGAGATTTAAATAATGAAATTCTCTCTTGTTGTTATTTCGACTTTTTACGATGCTTTGGTGACAGAGCAACTTCTGATTATCATTTAAATCAGTTAACAACAGATTATCATGCCCAGGAATGTGTAAAGGACATAAAACAGCTAATGAAAAAAGATATATATGATTATCATGGATTTTATTCAATAACCACTCGAAAATCGAGGATTTTATTGGCAATCAAAAATTGAAAATTGATCGTATGTCTATCAGAGGACAATTCTTGTGAGATTTTATGCCTTTGAGATTTTTATTGGTCGTTGCTTGTGGGTTTTAGTTGCCCGGTTTTTATTCGCCACCTGGTTGAGTCCGGATTGGGACAGAATTAGTTATTTAATTAAATCCATCATTTACAAATTGTTATATTATGTAAAATACCTTAAAATGTTTCCTTAAGTGGTCTAGTCGAGAAGTGTGTTTCCTGCGAAAAATTTTAAAAATTTTTTACGAAAATTACACATTTTTTTAATGTACGGGGTTTGTCCAGTTTTCGTGTGTTTTCATATACCAGCTCCTTAAAAAAAGATAAAAAAGATGGGGTTTGCGGCTTACTGTCCTATTTTTATGAAAATTTCTTTAAAAAAAATTTTCATAGCCCCTTAGTTTCGGGACAAAAGGGGGGGTTTTTGAAAATTTGTCATTTTGACGCCCCCTGTATCTCAAGGAAACTTTCAATAAAGGAAAATGGATTTTTATGATTTTACGTAGAATTTAGTGGCGTAGGTAGTTTTTCTAAAAATTTTTGTTTTTGAGTTGCCCCAAACTTATGTTTTTTAAATGGGACACCCTATATATTATTTTATCTTATTCCCCCTTTCACAGGCTTTTCAAAAATATATAATAGTCCATATTTATTTCTTTTAAAAAAGGAAAATTTTAACATTTTTTTGTAAAATTTATCATTTTTCGTATAGAAGGCTATGCCCGCAAATCAAAACAAAATTAACAACGTCATTTTTATTATAACAACTCTATATTAATACATAATAACTAAGCAACTTTAAAAAAGAAAAAACATATTAATTTATTTTTATTTATTTAAATTACAAAAATTGCTCGAATTGGGCTCCGTTGTTTTCCCAAACACTTTCGACATACTTTTCAATTTTTCGCAATCCATTTAATAAAGTAATTGGCCTACCCTGCAAAAGCCTAAACGTTTGATGTGTAGCTTCTCGAAGTTGATCAATATTGTGGTATTGTCTCATATATATCTGATTTGTCATATACCCCCATAAAAAAAAAAATCCAACACAGAAAGATCTGGGGATCTTGGGGGCCACCTGACAGGTCCATTCGTACCAATCCATTTATCTGGAAATGTTGTTTCTAAATATTCTCTCACTATTTGAGCATTGTGACTCGGAGCGCCATCTTGCTGGTAATAAATATTATTTAAATCGGCCAAAGGAACCCTCCTCTAATATTTCCATTAATTTTTTCTCGCATTATTTCTAGGTGTCTATTTCCGGTTAGCGTTCCTTCATAGATAAAAAACTTAATTTTAGTGCCAAAAATGAAGCATGACACGCTAAATCCAAACCGACCTTGACGTTCTCGAGGAAATATTACATATTGGTTCGTTTGGGACCAGTACCTTGAGTTGTTTCGGTTTAGAATACCAGAACTGGTAAAATAAGTCTCGTCTGACCCACCACCTTTCTTTCAAAATTTGCATTTCCTGCAACATTTGTAGGTAAATTACCCAAAAAAAACCCTACGTTCTGCATCACCGGGGTTTCAAATGCTGGACAGATGGTATTTGTATGGCCTAAACTTATGTTTTTAATATTAACTGAGTTTTTTATTTTTTTTAACCCCAACCTTATCATATATTTTTCTGCATGATATGGATGGTTTTACCGCGACAGAAAACCAAAACATTTATTTCATTTTTTTCCTTGTTTTCCTTGTTGTAAAAATTAGGCCTTAGTTTTTAAAAAGATCCGTGTTCAATGAGATTGGCTTTGATTTTTATGAAATATTCTTTTATCAGGTTGATGTCTTTCTGGATACCTACGAAATAATTAGATATGTAACAAAAAGCAGATAATAATAATGATTAAAACTTTTATATTTATTATGAATATTTGTTACATATCAATTTTTTTTTTTTAATGCTGAATATTAGCAATGTCAAAATCTATTCAAATCATCAGATATGCTCACATTATAATAAAAAAAAATCCTATAATATATCATTGTTGGGAAAGGGTACTTCTTAACCTATAGGTATATAATATACTATTAAACCTTACCGATTAAAAATAAAGCTCCGAGGCTGCGTTGGCGTTTTAAAACTTTGGGAAAAAAAAACATACATATCGTGTTTTTCATAATTCTCATATCTATTATTTTGTGCCATGTGGAACAATTTTTAAAAATAATAAAGTAAACTCCCCCCATAACAAAAACCCAAATCAAACAAATAACGGGAATATTTGACAACAATAACAATCCATAATTGAAACATTTACAGAATTTTGTTTTTGTCATGGCTATCCGTGATTGACCATCGGAAAATGATAAATTTTACAAAAAATGTTAAAATTTTCCTTTTTTAAAAAAATAAATATGGACTATTATATATTTTTTTAAAGGCCTGTGAAAGGGGGAATAAGATAAAAAAAATACCCAACATAAGTTTGGGTCGTAACTCAAAAACAAAACTTTTAGAAAAAAACTACCTACGCCACTAATTTAACGTAAAAAACTCTATAACAATCCATTTCACTTTATTGAAAAGTTACCAAATAATCGAGATACAGGGGACCGTCAAAAATGACAAATTTTCAAAATCGCCCTGTATGTCAGAAACTAAGGGGCTATGATAATTTCGTTTGCGGCAATGAAAGTTTCATAAAAAATAGGACAGTAAGCCGCAAACCCCATCTTTCTATCTTTTATAGTAAGGGAGCTGGTATATGAAAACACACGAAACTGGACACCCTATACAGGGTTATTTATTTAAAGTAAACAGCGCTTTATTTTTGAACTTTCCCCGTACTTTTTAAAAAACAGTATATATCCATATCGTGTTTTTTTTTTCCCTTGAATTCAATAATTTAAAAACGAAAACATTTGAACCAAAAAAAAAGAGTTACAGCACGAGTGACGTATTTTTTAAATGGAAATACCCCGTGTATTTTTATATAATAGATAGAGATTTTCACGAGGAATTCGGTGATATAGGGGTTGCTGGGTTTATTTTTTGCGGTTCTGCTGCATTTGTCTTAAAACTGCATGATCCTATAAGGATAGTTTTACCTGTAAAAACCTGGCTGCCACAGGTCACAGGTGCTTATTTATCAAAGTCAAGAATTTTAAAAATACGTTTATTACTTTTTGGAGTAGTTTTATAATAGGGTTTTCATCAGAAGAACGGCTTCAAGTTATAACTCTCTATTATAAATGTGGAGAAAACGCCAGGGAAACACAACGAAGATATGTTCCAAATTTCCACTGAAATATATCAGTAAAAACGATTTTAAAACTGAAGGTCTTATTCGAAGAAACAAAATCGTTACATATTAGAAAAAGGACTACAATGAGGAAAAGAAACCAGGATCGAGTCAATTACTGACGCAGTTAGAGACTTGAGGTATGGCCCTGCAAGAAGAAGAGTAACCTATGCGACGGTTCAGAGAACACTGAAATATTTTAAGTATCTTCCATATCACGTTCTTCCAGTGCAGCATTTAACACGTGAACAAAAGGAACTTCGCTTTCAATTTGTTTCCCAAATTTTAAATTATGAACAAGATAATGATCCCACCCTGTTTCAAACAATTCTTGGGACGGATGAAGCTACGTTTACTACATCGGGAATGTTTAATCGACACAATACGCACAGCTGGGCAATCCCAGGAAATTTCAAGACAATAAATACCAATGTCATGTCTGGTGTGGTGTGCTTAACAATAGTCGGGCCAATATTCTATGAGGGATCCTTAACTGGAGAAAGATATCTCAATCTTTTGAAAACGATATTGAGGACATTTTAGAAGAATTGCCACTCAAAACGTATCGCAAGATAATTTGGCAACAAGACGGAGCGCCGCCCCATGCTGTTCGTCAAGTTATGCAGTATCTCAATCGCCGATACAATCAGAGGATTGGACGTTATGGCACTATTAGATGGCAACCTAATAGTCCAGATATTACAATTTTGGACACTTTTCTCTGGGGTCACTTGAAGAATGTCGTTTACCAAAATGGGAACACAAACACGGAAGAAATGAGAGAAAAAATTGTAAATGAAATTAATCGTTTTAACCAAGAACCTCAAATAATATCGGCGAGCTTAAAAAGGCTAAGAAGGGGTTATAGATCATGTTTCGAAAATAACGAGGGTCATATAATACATTTAAATTATTAGTTATATTATAATTTTTTGTTATAAGTGTTCTTATTACCACCATATTTTACCTCGTATTGTATTTTAATTTTTTTCCGCTTATTGTAATTTTGCTGCTTGGTTTAAAAGTAGATATATCATATTATTTTTAGCATATAATATACTTTATGTTTTACCTATCTATTATTGATCTATAATACCTTAGAAACGGAATATGTTATGATAGCAATAATACCTGCTATCACACCTAGGCATTATAAGCGGGCATTATGATAATGCCCGCTTATAATCCCTAATGCGCTAATATGGAAATTTTATTGCTTATCCAATTTTATTTCTCTCACAATAAAGATCAAGTTTATACAAAAATAATTTTTCTTTAAACAATACTAAAAATTAAACTTTATTTCCAAAATAAAAATTACAATTTTGAAATGTCCCGGAAAATGTAGCTGATCCCACTATAGAATGGTCGGTGTTTTTTGTGATGGTAGCAGCGGTGGTAGCACTAACGCTATTTTGTATAGAAGAACAGTCCATTAAAGAATTTTCAATAGTCGATACGGAATTAACCTCGGAATTAACTGAATTGGCAATCATTTTGGCTACTTTGTTTTTGGATGAAATACTTTCTTCTATATATCCTTCAGCTACTGAAGAGCTTTTCCATTTCCCATGTTGTTTTAGCGTTTCAAACGAAGCACCTGCCTCAACAAGTAAAGTTGACGATGTGCGACGCAAACAGTGGCCGGTGTAAGCTTCTGCATTATCCAGTTTTAAAAATTTTGCGATCAATGTTGGGACGCTTCCTATGGTATTTTTTCCAATGGGTTGTACTGTACATCGACCCTTTCTATAGGTAAGAAAGAATCTTCGCTCCTTTATTCCAGCTGGTCTTAATGTTGTGTACTTTTTTATTAAATTTAAAGCGCCTAAATCTTCTTCAATGATAGTAAAACTTTTGAAGTTGAAGTTTTAGTTTCTGGTACCTTTATAACCAAGACTGTTCCTCTATCTTCAATGTCATCAATGGTCATTTTGACCAACTCATCTCGTCTTAAACCTCCAAAAACACCCATTACCAATATGACTTTGTGTACCAAGTAGAATCATCAGGAGCCTTCTTAATAAATTTTAATATTTGTTCTCCTTCCAAAACTATAGACTTCTTCGGGATGTATCCTTTCGACTTAACTTTTAAAAAAGATTGAGACGATGGTATTGCGAAATGTCTATATTTTCATAGACCATCAACGTAGACCTTAGGGTGGAATACTTGGTCAGAGAGTTCGGGCTGTATTTTTCCTACTAAAAATAATAAAGTTTGTTAAACATATGTATTAAAATAAAATCAATAACTTACCAGTTCCTGGAAATATGCCATTAAAACGTTTTCGGTTATTTGAAGAATTGCGTTCGCATCTTTCCAAATACCAAATATGCCATACTCCCGATCATACTGTTGCCTTGATTTAACTGGCAAAGATTTTCGGTCCTTTTATGGCCTTTTCTCTTATATTTTGTGGAATTTCTTTCATTTTGAGCAAATCGTTAAATAAAAAATGCCAACTGACTAACTGACAGAAACATCAAAGTCAAACTTAACACCAGCCATTATCTACTTACGTATACAGGTACAGGTGCAACTTATTTTTTATATTGCGAATAAATAATGTAATTAGTCATTGAAAAACTCTTTTTTGGGTAAAACATAAACCATTGTATGCACCACGGGCTTTACTGGACTATAATGCCCATCAGGTCCAAATCTAGGGGCGAGCCTCGGGCTATTTCGACCTTCAGGGCATTATAGTCCCAGTAACGCCCTTGATACATAAATAGCTATTAAAGCCGTTCTTCTGATAAAAACCTTATTATAAAACTACTCCAAAAAGTATTTTTAAAATTGTTGACTTTGACAAATAAGCACCTGTGACTTGTGGCAGCAAGGTTTTTTCAGATGAAACTATCCTTATAGTATCATGCAGTTTTAAACCGAATTCCTTGTAAAAATCTCTATCTATTGATATAAAAATATACGGGGTATTCTATTTAAAAAATCCCACCGACCAAATATCCATCACTCGTGCTGTAACTCTTTTGTTTTTGTTTCAAATATTTTTCTGATCAGATTTTTGAATTCTATGGAAAAAATGGCTATATTCGTTTTTTAAAAAAGTACAGGGAAGTTCAAAAATAAAGTCCTGTTTACTTTAAAATGAATAACGCGGTTTTCTAACATCTTCAAGGAAATTATGTGCTTCTTTTTGCTTACCCTCTTTAAAAAATAATACCCCACCTTTCACGAATAACTTCCCGAAAGAGATTTTATTTTTAAAGAAACATTGTTAAGTGAAATTACCGACCAATCAACGCGATATTGGCAGGCAGCGAGCACAACATCTATCGGAAGCAGTTAATGAAGCGCAATTGAACGAGGCGTGTTTCACTTAAATCGTTCCTTTTTGCGGAAAAATGGTCTAATAAGTAATTGATAGGCTTACTGGAGTTGAAAGGAAATATTCCACTTTGATCACGGAGATCACAATAACGATTCAGTTCAAAATAAAGCGGTTAGCTAAGAAATTTGAAGTCCTGGACTGTCCGACTTCCAGAGCTATGATCTATTGATTTTTGTAAAATTTAGTCCTTTTTATTTGCAAGTTAGCTGATCGTAAAAACTAAGTATTACTTCGAATCTTTCGTTACTAGAGAATCCTAAAATTATTCTAGGTTTTTTATATATACAATTAAAAACCGACCCATTAGTCGACTCGCGAACAAACTTGTTAATCGCTCATTAAATGAAAAGCAAGATAACCCGTATTATGTGCATGTACATTCGCATTTTTAATAAAAATTACACCTGATGGTATCACCTGCTTTTCAAGCACCTGTAGAAGTTTAATAATAAAAATTGACGTGGCTCAGATCATGCAAAATTTACCTGTTTTGTAACAATTTATGTTCACGTAAACCTAATTTTATATTTTGCACTATATAAAACAATTGTTATAGTCTGTCTCAAAGTATACCGTGTTAGCTCTTGCCTTCATTTATGGATTATACCTGCCGACAGCAATAAAATGCGATATAGTTAACTTCTCGTAAAACAAAACACGAAACGCACAGTAAAAACGGTTATTTAACACTGCCACTAAAATATTAGCCAAAATATTTATATGCCTAATGGTAATGGGTATGGTCCGTCAAAAGCCATAACGATATACTTTGAGACACACTATACTTATTTAAAAAAATCAATAGGTTTTAGATCTGGCGGTCAGGCTGTCCATAAAACATATTTCTCCCTAAGAATCACTATGGGAACAATTCAATTAAATAAATATGCTATTAAACGCATTCAACGCCTCCCACGACTTTCACCACCTATTAGAACCGTTCCTAATGGGTGCCTACCATCAGAACCATCGAAAAACAAAAGAAATCGAATAGATATAATAAAGATATCTGGCATTATTCTCCGTAGTTTGATTGATGGCATCAATTGATCTGATGATTTGTTATTTTGGCCATCTTTGTTTTATTGCGTCAGCGGCTCTTATTCAATTTGAAAGAGTTAAAGGTTTTAATAGATGATGAATTCCCGTTTTAAATGATCGTTTTTTGTTGTAGCGGTGAGTAGTGTGTGATTGTAATAAAATTTATGAAATATACAGACTGTCCCACAAAATTTATTGACACAAAAGCTAAAAAACCTTAAACTTTATAGGTATATTTAAATTACTAACGTTTTTAATGTTGATTACTGACGACTGCATGAGATTCCAAAATATATATTCTTTCTCATAGCCAGGACTAGATTTTTGCGGCAATAAAATGGCCGTAGCGCCTTTAACTAACTTGGAATTTTCGATTTTAATAAGTTTTCCCGTGCTGAATCCATGTTCGTTGACTTTCTTTTTGAGTTGACAAAGGCGATATTGAAAACCATACATTTGCTACTGCTACAAGGTAACTTTGTTTTTACAACATATTTAGTGATGAACAAGTGCGAAAAATGATACTGAAAAGTTACTTTCCTAGTGTTAGGAACAATATTTTTTCTACAAGCAAGAGAAAAAACAAACATAATTTTAAAGATTTATGATTAAAATATTATTTATGTTTTACCTATCTATTATTGATCTATAATACCTTAGAAACGGAATATGTTATGATAGCAATAATACCTGCTATCACACCTAGGGCATTATAAGCGGGCATTATGATAATGCCCGCTTATAATGCCCTAATGCGCTAATATGGAAATTTTATTGCTTATCCAATTTTATTTCTCTCACAATAAAGATCAAGTTTATACAAAAAATAATTTTTTCTTTAAACAATACTAAAAATTAAACTTTATTTCCAAAATAAAAATTACAATTTTGAAATGTCCCGGAAAATGTAGCTGATCCCACTATAGAATGGTCGGTGTTTTTTGTGATGGTAGCAGCGGTGGTAGCACTAACGCTATTTTGTATAGAAGAACAGTCCATTAAAGAATTTTCAATAGTCGATACGGAATTAACCTCGGAATTAACTGAATTGGCAATCATTTTGGCTACTTTGTTTTTGGATGAAATACTTTCTTCTATATATCCTTCAGCTACTGAAGAGCTTTTCCATTTCCCATGTTGTTTTAGCGTTTCAAACGAAGCACCTGCCTCAACAAGTAAAGTTGACGATGTGCGACGCAAACGTGGCCGGTGTAAGCTTCTGCATTATCCAGTTTTAAAAATTTTGCGATCAATGTTGGGACGCTTCCTATGGTATTTTTTCCAATGGGTTGTACTGTACATCGACCCTTTCTATAGGTAAGAAAGAATCTTCGCTCCTTTATTCCAGCTGGTCTTAATGTTGTGTACTTTTTTATTAAATTTAAAGCGCCTAAATCTTCTTCAATGATAGTAAAACTTTTTGAAGTTGAAGTTTTAGTTTCTGGTACCTTTATACCAAGACTGTTCCTCTATCTTCAATGTCATCAATGGTCATTTTGACCAACTCATCTCGTCTTAAACCTCCAAAAACATCATTACCAATATGACTTTGTGTACCAAGTAGATATCATCAGGAGCCTTCTTAATAAATTTTAATATTTGTTCTCCTTCCAAAACTTTAGACTTCTTCGGGACGTATCCTTTCGACTTAACTTTTAAAAAAGATATGAGACGATGGTATTGCGAAATGTCTATATTTTCATAGACCATCAACGTAGACCTTAGGGTGGAATACTTGGTCCAGAGAGAGTTCGGACTGTATTTTTCCGACTAAAAATAATAAAGTTTGTTAAACATATGTATTAAAATAAAATCAATAACTTACCAGTTCCTGGAAATATGCCATTAAAACGTTTTCGGTTATTTGAAGAATTGCGTTCGCATCTTTCCAAATACCAAATATGCCATACTCCCGATCATACTGTTGCCTTGATTTAACTGGCAAAAGATTTTCGGTCGCTTTTATGGCCTTTTCTCTTATATTTTGTGGAATTTCTTCCATTTTGAGCAAATCGTTAAATAAAAAATGCCAACTGACTAACTGACAGAAACATCAAAGTCAAACTTAACACCAGTCATTATCTACTTACGTATACAGGTACAGGTGCAACTTATTTTTTATATTGCGAATAAATAATGTAATTAGTCATTGAAAAACTCTTTTTTGGGTAAAACATAAAGCATTGTATGCACCACGGGCTTTACTGGACTATAATGCCCATCAGGTCGAAATCTAGCCCTCGGGCTATTTCGACCTTCAGGGCATTATAGTCCCAGTAACGCCCTTGATACATAAATAGCTATTAATAAATGTTATAAAATCACTGCAAAATTGCAGCAAAATTCAGTTTCTTCAAATGTATAACTATTATAAGCAAAATATTGCATTATTTTATAATTAGATACTAATTTATGTCGAAAAACTAAAAGATTTTACGTGCTTTTTTCCGCACGCAGATTAGCGCGGAAAAGTATAGTTTTCCGCACGCTTGTAGAAAAAATAATTTTACCATTAGAATACTACATTATTTCCGATAAACATAGGCTAGAAAAGATTTTTAGGAAACTCACCCCCCTAAAGGGGGAGAATGGGGGGTTAAAGTTTGTATTGTACTTCATCATTTCTGGACTTAGAAGTATAAAAATTTGTATTTAAGCAGCTAAAATACGTCAGTTTTGAGATATTGGGCATTTTAATATTAAATTTTGCATATTTAGAAAACCTTCGGAATTATGGGAATGAAAATAGGTAAATAAGGAAATAAGAAACCAAACAATCCGCGACACAATCTCCCTCATTTCCATAACCGACCGGTTAACGCCGAAGGTGTAAACGGTGATTTACACGAGGCGTCCGACAACATGAATCGCGATCGCGCCTATGGCCGCCGTTAATTGAGTTTCTATGTTTGGTTTTAATTAAAAAATGCTGCGGTTTACAATCAACGCGTTTACTACCGAGTGTTCGCCTTCTAATTGATATAAATGCTGCTGAAACAAATTAATAGGTCGGTAATGAAGGCAGGTGTAAGAGCGGCTCGATCCGAGCCGGAGCCGCGCGAAACCTGTAAACGAATCAATTAAAAGTTTTTTTGGTTCGGTTTCGGTTGTTTTTCTTTAATTTTAAGAATGCTAGTGAAAGATATGCAATGTGAATAAGTAACAATTGGTGTTGTGGAATGGAAATGATTTTATATTTTACAGGGTAACTTTGGATCAAAAAGATTAATATTCATTATATTAAAGAAGGTCGGCCATCAGAAAGGGAAAGTGGTAAACTATATCAAGACAAAAAGTACTATTATTTTAGTAAAAATAATGGTTACAGAAAACAAAGCATTCCGCATGCCGTTTTAAAAAGAAATAAAGACGCTGAATTTGATCTACAATTTTACTTGGAACCTCCATTTTTGGAAAATATAATATTCACCGATGAAAAAGTTTTCAGTCGTGCTACAATGGGATACTTAAGGTATACAGGCCTCAAGGAACACGATTTGATGAAAAGTATACCCAAAAGGACAGAAGTAGTTGGCGATTTTCGGTAAATGTTTGGGGGTAACTAAGTGCACAAGGACTTGGTGTATGTTATTTTATCGAAGGAGGATTCAGTGCGGAGGTATATACCGGATGTTGCTCCGTCGAGGGACATAGGGAATCCCATGTAAATTTTGAAGTGGTCCAATATTGGCTCCCTAATTATTTTAGAAGAAAATATTATTAGGATTTTTTAAAGAGCACGAAAAGTTGTACCCCAGCTAAGAGATAAATGCTAAAATAAGTTACGAATCTCCTATCTTCTTACGCGCCCTGTATTATTAGAAGTTTATAATAAAATACCAGAAAAATTATTTAACCTCTTACTCTCAAGTTGTCAGATCAATGTCACTCATTTTTAAATAATGAACTACTCAAATCAAGAAAAAATCACTATTATAAAATGGTTTTATCAGGGAAATAGTTATCGAAGAGTAGCGGACATGTTTGCAGCCTATTTTCCCAATAGGCCAATACCAAGTAAATCGACAATAGAACGGACGATAAAAAATTTGAAACTACAGGCACAGTAATCAATAATTGCAAATGTGAAGAAAATCGACGTGAAAATCAGAGACAAATTGTACAAAACGAGAGGGATTTAGACGTGATACTTTGTGTAGAGGAGGCCGAAGGAAACATTAGCACGAGACAACTGGAGGACATTACTGGACAAGACCACACCACAATATCTCGAATTTTAAGAAGATGTAAATACCACGCTTACAAGTACGAAAGACACCAAGAATTAAGAGACGGAGACGAAATACGACGACAGGAATTTTGCTTTGAGATGATGGAGAGGACAAACAATGACAGAAGTTTTTTACAAAATATTTGCTTTACTGACGAATGAACTTTTACATTGAACAACGAACCCAACATTCAAATTTGCCGGTACTGGAGTAACGAAAACCAAAATCGATTTGTTGAGACAAGGACTCAATATCCACAAAAAATTAATGTTTTGGCGGGAATTTTCGGCCACCATATCCTTGGACCATTTTTCCTTGACCGAAATTTGAATGCGGAGTACTTTCTGGAACTTTTAGAGGAACAAATTTTGCCTGCTTTAAACAACCTTGCTCGTGAAAATCAAGAGATTTGGTATCAAATGAATGGCTGCCCGCACACAGTATCAGAGCTGTGCGCGAATACTTGAACAACGCATTTAATAACGACATCATAGGCCCGAACCACGCAATATCTTGGCCAGCCAGGTCTCCGGATCTTTCGCCAAACGATTTTTTTCTATGGGGACATTTAAAAACTAAGCTTTATACCAATAAAAAATATGAAAATTTAGACCAGCTAAGGAATGCTATTTCCGCTGAATGTGCCAGAATATCGATGTACCAACTAGCCAACGTAAGAAATGAGTTTTATAATCGTTTGGGTTATTGTCTGGCAGTTAATGGAGGAATATTTGAGCATTTGATTAAATCCTGATATTTTCGTCATAAATTGATTTCTAAATGTAGACAAATTTGTTTTATTGCCTTGCGTAACTGTGAGTGCATGTGTTGGAATTAGCTGTAAACTAAAATGAAATGCGAGGATTCTTTTTGAAATTCCCGTATAAAATTGTTCAGTTTTGGCAATGACAATTAAATTAATGATCTAAATTGTCACTGATAAATCGATATGGTGTTTTTATTATTGATTTCTAGAGTACAGGGTGCATAATGAGATACTACGTTGCAGAAGTATTTAAGCAGTTTACTCTTTACTGGTTGGTTGAAAATGCTCAAATTTTCATTTTGGGTGGAGCCTATTGTGCTCTTCAATAAATCCTAATAGCATTTTTTTCTAAAATAATTAGGGGAGCCAATATTTGACTACTTCAAAATTTACATGGGATTCCCTATGTCCCGCTCGGCGGAGCAACACCCGGTATAGATCTATTACAGAATATCATGCTTCCTTCTGTACCGGATCGATTTCCGGACATTTTTTTAACTGACATATGCAGTATGTATATTACATGAAAAGTTTCAGCGTATCTTCTTTCCTATCATAACGTCGTTATCGTTCAACAAAAATGTATGAAATTTGGTATGTAAATTCACATAAGTATCTTAACGATCTGTGAGAAAATTGATAACATTATGTCCAATGGTTTCTGAGATATTTGATTTGATTTAGGTAAAATTCTTATAAAGAACCGTTGCTAGATAACAAAAAATAACCGTTAGAAAATAGGAATTCTTGTACACTGAAATGAAATCGTATAAGCATTGATTAATAATAATAAATAAAATATAGCATTCTTCAGTTGCAGAAATTAAAACATTCTGAACCCGTATGAGGCATAAACAGCAAAAATATTTTTCCTCATGATAAGTATACCAGTTCTCCGCATCGATCTATACGCATGATTGCCGATTCTGACATAAACCAAGATGGATTTTATACGGAATACATTTCTCCGTTCTTCGACAAGATATACGTGTGGTCTGAACCTCACAAATATGACCTTAAAAATTACTCTTTATTTTTACATCGGTTGCGGTAATTTTTGTGCTCGAAAAAAGTCGACGTCCTCCGTGATTTCCGGATTTGTGTCCCAGTGATTTTTTTCTAGTGTATAAAAATTATGCCTTATTTTCTTCTACTTACAAATATACCAACAACAACAATAATTTAATAATTATATTAATACCTTGGTAGGTCAGGGCTCTCGGTTTACAATAATTTATTATCAATTATAATTTTTTTGCTATTAATATGAAATGGCAGTAGCGGTATAATTATATTTTGCAGAAATGCATTATTACAAGACAGATAAGTTAGCATGAAATGCAATTAGTTGTTTATGTGAAATACTACGGCAGGCGTACAGAATGTTTTTTTTTAGTTGAATACATTATAAAAATATTTATTTATTTATTAACTTATAAACATAAAGTCGTTTATTGTCGTCTCATAAGAAAAACATAATTTTATGGTTTTAAATTTATTTTATTATTCAATAAAAACCCTGATCTTTAATCGTTGTTGTTGGGGTATCGTTATCACCTTTAACTACGTTAATATTCATATTTTTCACTGTTACTTCATTAGAGGAAATATTGGTAGGAATTTCGTGTAAAATCTTCTTTGAAATTTCCACCTTATTACTATAGGATTCAGCAATATATCCCTCCGCAACAGAAGAAGACTTCCAACCTCCATGCCTTTTTAAGTCCAAAATATCGACATCCGAAGCATTAGCAAGGAACGTAGTTGACGTTCTTCTAAAAGAATGGCCAGTGTATCTACTGATGTCTTCAAGCTTCAAAAACTTCGCAATTTCTTTAGGTACATTTGAAATAGTGTGCTTTCCAATTACTTGATTAACACATTTACCTCTTTCATAACGATACAATAAACGCTCATCTAGAGCATTCCTTGGTCTCAGCTTAATATATTCCTGTAGAAATCTGACATAAGGAACTGAGCCTTCATCGTTGGTTACTACAAAGTTTCTTTTAACTTTATTTTTAGACTCCACTATTTTTACTATAGCCACGTCATTTCTTATTTCTACATCACTTAGCTTCATTCTGTATATTTCGTCTGTCCGGCATGCCCCAGCCACTCCCATAATGGCTATTACTTTCATTGCTAAGTAACTTTGATCAGGCGCGTTAAGTAAAAACTTTATGATTTCTTCTTTTTTAAAAATTTTTGACTTTTTTGCCTCATAACCATCGTTTTTCCTTTTAATAAAAGCAACTAGTTTCTTGAACTCCGAAATATCTTGATTTTTGTTTACGGAAATTGTTAACTTGAGCATGGAATATACAGACCAGAGGGTTGGTGGTGATAAAGACTCGGATTTTTCTTGAAAATACGCCAACATCACATTCTCGTCAATCCGCCCCACATTTTTTGTAGCAAGCCATTCAGAAAACGATTTATATGTTTGATGGTACCTCTCTTTAGATTTGTCTGGCAGAAGTGAGGCACACGCAAGGTCAGCTGCCTTTTGGATGCCATTTTCATATTCATTTAACATTTTAAAATGGGAATGGATTTATACTAAATTAACAATAATTCAAAATCTGACAAGTGCTGATGACAGACAATGTCAACAATAAATGTGTGCTATGGATTAATTTTTAACAGGTAAAATTTCAAAATCTCTGATATTTCTATTAAAACATGATGTTAATGATTATTAAATTATGCGATACATAGAACAGTAGCAGAAAAAAGATAATACATTACACGATGCGAAAGGCCTGCCAAAAAGTAAACTTTCGCATCTTGTAATGTAAATAACTATTAAATAACAGGCTCCATTTCTGCTTGAATTCCACAATGCGATCTGTACCAGGAAAATAACCATACCAAATAAAAAAATAATAGACCTCCTATGAACATGCCTATAGACAAAACATGTTCCTTATTCGCGAACAATGGAAAAAACTGACATTCCCCAGAAAAACAAAGCTTTTACATTGCAAATGCGCCCCGAAAAGGGCATATCGGCGTTAAGTACAATTAAAGCTAGTGATAATTACGACGGAATGCAAAAAATGCCAGTTAGGTGGCAGCACTTCTACGAACGAACGCATATGGCCAACGGCGGGAAAGGTAACGTCGCTTTATACGGTGCGTCGTTGAATTCAGATGGCGAATGCCTATTTTTGCCATAAATCTTTGTGAGTGATGGATAGTGCTTAAGAAAATGCTACGTTCCGTCTTGATATCTTGGGTGTTTCTTTACTATTGCGAAAAATAGGATGGTTTGAAGTATTTTAGAGTCCTAAGTCCGAAAATGATAAGCTATTTACTGTAACACGTACAGTTTTTTTAATAAGGAGGAAAAAGAGGAGACGACATATTTTTACAATCTAATATATTTATTTAATTTAAAACATGTGGAATCTATGCAAAAACATTACTAAAGATTGGTTGTTATGTGAATAAAAAATATATTACACGAGATATGACACAGCGACAAAAACGTTCACCTTTTCCTTTTGTGTTCTGTAGCATCGTCCTTTTTTAAAAACCCACTGTAGACGCCCAACATAGATGGGTTCAGCTCCCTGGTATCTTGTTTCCATCGTTCTAAAGTCCGTGAAACCTTTTTTCTTGTCGTCGCTTACTACACCCAAATTTTCCGGAAAAAATTTCAAATGGGAGTGTAGAAAATGTATTTTTAAAGATATGCCACACCCTAGCAATTCGTAGGTTTTCAAACAGTTCATCTATGAGGCTTTTATAGTCTTCATCTTTCTTGTTGCACAGAAATCCTTTCACTACACGTACAAAACACGTCCAAGCTGCCAATTTCTTTTCATTTAATTGTTGTTGAAAACGGAGATCATCTCGGAGCTTTCTTATCTGAGGTCCAATATATATATATATATATATATATATATATATATATATATATATATATATATATATATATATATATATATATATATATATATATATATATATATATATATATATATATATATATATATATATATATATATATATATATATATATATATATATATATATTTAATTTTTTTAATTTTGCATCACATATTTGAAAAATTTTTATACTTAAGTCCAAAATTTCTGTCAATGACGCATCGCTCCTTTTGATGCCCCGGGTTGTGGGGGGTCGGGGGAATCAATTTCCCAGTGGCGTATGCTTTTTTAAAAAAATAAATGATAAAATTTTAAAACATGAAAATATTTTTACAAGCAAAAGTTATTTTCTCACATTTTCATCAACCCTTTAAATTATAACAACCTATATTATTTTGGTATTATTCGGATTAATGAAAATGTATTTTTTTGCTTAATTTTGCACACCTCCTATTTTGAGGTCATAGAAACAAATTTAAGTTTTTTTGGCGATTTTTCCTTTTTTCCAAAAAAAAATACTTTTTTTACTTTAATTTTACCTTCTCTGATTTTATTTGCTACATAAAAAATAATAAAATTTTAGTCTTAACAAAAATTTAAAAAAAGATGTAAAAGCAGAACATAGAAATCCAAGTTACCCACTTCCAATTCCCCCCGATCTTAAATTTCAATATTAAATACTTTTATTCATACTATTATATTCACGTATTCTTATAAAAAATATCCACTATATAAGGAACACAAAAAGCTCTGAGATCACATCAGCTTTAGTCCAATAACTATTTCGGGTCTTCGTGTTCCATATTTAGGATTTATATCGAGAATTTTTTTGATCAAACTTTGGGGGTCGAGCGAAGCAAGGTTCGCATACCTTATAAAAATGTCATAAAGAAAACTATTACAACCTGGTAACAGGTCAACATTTTTAGAATTTCGAGTTAAATTTCCCGACGTAAATTTTTTACCTATTTTTTTATTAAAAATTTAAAGGGTTTTTTTCCTTACTTTTTGTTTTTTTAATATTAACATAGTCTGAGTTTTTAAATATGTTTTCGTGCAAACGTCAAATTTAAAGGAATATGTCGTAAAAGGAATTAAACAATTCAATTATTTTTTTTTTTAAATGCTATAAGAGGCACCCAAAAAAACAGCTTCTGATTCATATTTAACAATCGAAAAGTAAAAAGTGTGCAAAAAAATAACGAAAAAATCGCATTTTTTAGTATCCGAATAATTACTAATATTGATTTTTTTTTTCCCTTTTTAAAAATCTAAAACCGTACGCGAAAACTTTTTGTTAAAGTTGTACATATCTCTGCAGCATCCAAAATGGTTAGTTCATTTCGTTGAAACCCTGGTAAAAATTTTTTAAACCCTTATTCGTTCTTTTAACGTTAACTGGGTTTTTTTTGTAGGGGGATAACTAGTTAAAAGGGTTTGGGTTTAAAATTCATAGTTTACAGAATTAAAAGCACTTAACAACACTAAATCTTTATATACAATTATATACATAAATAAGATAAACTATTATAAAATTGGCACAAAACAATATCTATATACTACAATTATTAGAAATTTATAATATTTAGAAAAAAACCCTGTATAGCAATTAAAATTTAAACTTACAAAATCTGCCCATAATCAATAATAACTAAATAAAATCATAGAACAGCACGGAAAAAACCCCATCGATACGCTTATTTTCAATTTTAAGTTGTAAACTAAGGAATGTGTGTTGCCAGTTTTATTGTCTTCTCGATAACAATGATTTCAATACATATTGGCGTGCTATTTTAAGTGCGATCGCTGGCTGGTAACTTATTTTCGCGAATTATGACAACGTGGCGATGAAACTTTTGGCCGGTTACGTTATTTGAGCGGAAAAGTATATCATAGGCTTAAAAAAACATTTACTAGTGTTATATTTTTATTCAGCAGCTTCGTCGGTTGGGTGGCCGGTATTAAATGAGTCACTGACAGAAATTTTGACTTTAGGTATATGTACTAAAAACCACACCTTTTAAGTCCATGTATTTGAAAAAGTTTTTTATTGTCCAACCTTAATATAAAAGGCGGTACAGCACCTTTTGGGTTAACAAGGGGGCATATTTATTGTTTGAGGTACCACTTTGAAAAGAAGTTCTATGAGGCCAATTTCTCACATTTCTAAAATAAAATTTTCTTTTCATAAAAACTCTTAAAAAGACGTTTTCTCGAGTTTTCAATAGGTATAAGCCCTTGAGGGGCACAACTACAAAAATCCTACTTAAGACCCGTCACGGCTCACCCAAGCCGCCAAAGTGCAACATATCACACCCACCCCAAACCCTTTTGTATTTTCTTTCTCTGTTAACCCTGTCTCCAACCTCGTCCGGCACATTCCCTTGAAGTCCAAACATACATTTCCAGGGTATCGACTTGCAATTGTTTCCATTAAACTTCCTCCAAGTTTTCCTTCTACTTCCAAATCTTACTTTTTTGTGCCCTACTCCCTCCTACAGTCTCCTTTAACCCCCCCAAAATTTCCCCAGGCTTACCCAAAGCCCTTCTTTTGGGGATCAATGCATAAACTGTTTTTCAGTGTCTACTCTTACTGCCCACCCCTTTTTTCCCAAATTCTTCGTAGATTCTACCTTCACCCTTTCCCCCATACCTTTTCAGACGTACCCAAATCCTTCCTGAAGAACATAAAAGAGGGGAAAAAAATATATATATATATATATATATATATATATATATATATATATATATATATATATATATATATATATATATATATATATATATATAGTGATTTAATTTTTGAACCGTCCGGATATATTGTTTGGGAATTTTTCTTGGTTTTTTTGGTTCGATTTAAAAAAGTAAAACAGACAAAAATTATGTCATGTTTTTAATTAAAAAAAAAAATATAACAGTTGACGTTTCGACTGGTTACCCAAGTCTTTTTCTAAAACATTATTTTTAAAAATTAAAAATTTTGGTCTGAATTTGGCAGGTTAAAAAAAAAAAGCTAGACTTTCCTTAAGCGTACATTACGCGAAAAATTCCCAAAAAATATATATATATATATATATATATATATATATATATATATATATATATATATATATATATATATATATATATATATATATATATATATATATATATATATATATATATATACAGTAAAGGCAGACTACTGCGAACATAGGACGATCCTAGACGTTTTTGGATTATAAAAACGCCGCACGCATTGCTTATCGATCAATAATTTTAGCCAACAATTCAATACGTTTATTTCTGAAATAGTTCTTTAGTTCGAACGCTCGACAGCAATATTTCTGTGTCGATTATTTGGGAAAAAATTTTTTTTTTTTAAATTGTTATTAATAATGGATGTTTACGAACTGGGACAAAATTCAAATTATTGAATGGAATAAAGTGGAAATCCTGTTAGGGGAATCGGGGAAATTTAAAATTTATTTCTAAACCGACTCCCACGATTTCCACTATTTACCGAATCATTAAAAACTTTCTGACATTTGGTTGTTTAACTCCAAGAAAACATAAACATGATAGTCCCCTCAAAAAAAAAACAAAAAAAGGGGAAATGACACAAATTATGGTAGTAAGTGTTATTAAAAATCCTACATTTATTAATACAATTGCAGGACAGGTTTTTTTGAGCAGAAGATCAGTGGAAAGAGTGCTGAAAAAAATTGATAGATCCTAAAAAGTAAGAAAACCAAAATTGAATT
The DNA here is from genome assembly GCA_019359885.1 of Listronotus oregonensis. Lineage (NCBI taxonomy): Eukaryota > Metazoa > Arthropoda > Insecta > Coleoptera > Curculionidae > Listronotus > Listronotus oregonensis. Next base: position 146,859 of record JAHBCN010000731.1, read on the forward strand.
TTCCCCCGATGATCATTTTAGACGGAAGGCAATTTTTTGAAACTGTAATGGAAATGAAAAAAAAATAAAAATTTTTTAAAGAAACTTTTTTTTTGATGAACCCTTTTCACTTCATGGTCTCCCCAACGTTTTTTTTTCTGAGGTCACGTAAAAAAACATAAAATTTTTGTTTTCCAGGGGGAATAGGGCAAATAATCTACAAGAATTGCAATTACAAATTGGGAATTTGGGGAAATTTTGGATTATTACCCTTAACATTAACAAATTCAGAAGGGTTTTTATGACAATCTTGGTTATTGTTTGGCTCAAAAAGGTGGTTTATTTGATCATCTTTGATAACTTGAAAAAAAAGGGTTTTTTTTTTATTCTATGAATAATAATCATTTTCTTAAAAATATCTTCAACGTTCCATTATTTATTTGAGAAAATTATTTTATTTTATTAGGAAAAACTGTTTGGTTTTTAACTAATTTTAAATTTATGACTGATAAGAAATCAGATCAAATCGGTTGACGCGGGTAACTCCTGCTACTTTTCCTATAAACACTGCATCCTCTTCTGAAAATAAAAACGTAGTAAACAACTAAAATGGAAGATAATTCTTCCGAATTTATCACCGCACTCCCCACCAGTTCTAACCAAAAATGCGCCACGGAAAAACGAGACAAATTGAGATGCAAGCCACAAAATTATTATTGGTATTTTAGAATTGGGACATCCCAAAAATTTTCCAGGACCCTCCTATGTTCGCAGTACGGTGCGCTTTACTGTATATGTTTTTTTCCATATACTTTTCGAAAAAAATACGACAATATCCTAAAGAAACGAAAAAATTAAAATTTGTTAAAAAACGTAAAAATTTGTTATTTTCGGCACTTTTAATGGCAAAGAAGTCATATAAATTTTAATTGCTCATAGTTAAGCTTTAAGTTTCATCATAAGTGAAAAAGAACAGAATAAAAAAAAGTCCTATATCTTAATTTATCGATTCTTTATAGCCAAAAATAGGGTGGACTTCACTTTCCAATAATTGGTCAATGGAATGACCGATTTTGTATTCCAAAACGTTTTTGACTGCGGTACAAAATCCAGAATTCGCGAACGTAGTCTCTGGATCATATAATCCGTAAATCAACGTGTTTGGAATCAAGATGGAGATCGCTTTCAGCGCGCGACCAACAAATAACGTTTGCAAAACCTTCTTCAATATTTATGAAACGTTTATGGCGCAGAAAAATGTTGCTTTTTTGCTTCGAGTTCTCGCTAGACTCATGCCGATTTTGGCCGGACGAGTGCGACAAGAATTGATTATATTTTCAGTGAAAAAGCTGCTAGAATCTGAGTCTATGATTTACTGCATTGTTGAGAAGTGCGATGTGTCATTATTACTTTTTTTTCATGGGATTTATAGCTTTTAAGGTATATACAGGGTGTCCTAACTCTATTTTCCCCAAATATCTCTGCTCTTGCAAAAGGGTGTCCACGAAAAAAGGTGTTGAAGAGAAAACTTTTTTTTTGAAAAAAAAGCTACTCTTGATAAAATGTTTGCTACTTAAGAGTAAGATTGAGATAGAAACATTTAACATATTTTAAGGGGGGTTTTTCAGAAAATTGAAAAAACTTAAAATGGCAAGAGTAAGTCATTTATTTGAAGAAATTATTATGAAGTGGTTCAAAAGGTAGTCTCTTATACCGATTTTTGAAACAATCCGCCTACTTTTATCTATTTGTGATTAAATTTATTTTAATATCAATTTATAATCAAATTTTTTTTCTGTTAAGTAAGCTTTTAAAGCTGACGATACTGGGCTAATAATTAAAAAAGCAAGTGTCAATAAAGCTTGTCACTATCCCCTACTAGTACAAAAATTTTAAATTAGTTAATTGATAACGATATTTTAATTACAAATAAATAAAAGTGGGCCGTTTTTTTTTAAAAATTGGTATTAGAGACTCCCTTTTTACGTTTGAACCTTTTTTCAGTAATTTATTTCCTATTTTTCAAAAAAATTTTATTTTAAATTTTAAAGTTTTTTCGTTTTCAAAAATTAAAATATTTAAAATGTTTTTACCCCAATTTACTCTAAAAATAAAAATTTTTTTATCTTCTTTTTTCGATAAAATTAAAAATAAAGAAGTTTTTCTTACTCAACACCTTTTCCGTGGACACCCCAACCACGGAAAAGGTGTTGAATAGTAAAAAATTTTTTATTTTTAATTTTATAAAAAAAAAACCTAAAAAAAAAATTTCATTTTAAAATAAGATTGGGATAAAAACATTTAACAAATTTTATACGCGGTACTAGAAAATTGAAAAAACTTTAAATGGTTCAAGAAAAGTGCATATTTGAGAAGATGTGGAAATAAGATACTAGGAAAAGTTGTTCAAAAGCAAAAAGATAGTTTCTTATATCAATTTTCAAACAAATGGGCCTACTTTTATTAACTTGTGATAAAAATTATTTTAATATTAATTAACTAATTCCAAATTAACAATTCAATATTGTACTAGTAGGCGTTGATAGTGACAAGCTTTATTGACACTTTGCTTTTATAATTCATTAGCCGCAGTAACGTCAGCTTTAAATGCTTACTTAACAGCAAAAAATTTGACAAAATTGATTTTAAAAATTTAAATTGTATTAAAATAAATTTAATTACAAATAAATAAAAGTAGTGATTTTTCCAAAAATTGGTATAAGAGACTCCCTTTTTTAATTTTGAACAACTTTTCCTAGTAACTTATTTCCATATCTTATCAAATAAATGCCTTTACTCTTGTACCATTTTAAGTTTTTTCAATTTTCAACACCCCGTATAAAATATGTTAAATATTTCTACCCCATTCTTACTCTTAGAAGTAGCAAAATTTTTTATCAAGAGTAGCTTTTTTCGATAAAATTAAAAATAAAAAAGTTTTTTCTCTTCAACACCTTTTCCGTGGACATACTGTATATAATTTACTGGACTAAATAGTGTATTTAACATTTTTGATGTGGAATTAAATGTAAAGTTTATTTTAAAGGGTGTTAAAATAGGCCACATTGAACTTCTTGGTATATGAACATTTTTTTGCAAACGGTATGGAGTTTTTCGGGGTTATTTCTACACACGCATTGATGATGTCCAGGTTTCGAATAAGCGTTTTAAAAACTTTAGATTTCACATAACCCGACAATAACCCAAAAAAAAATCAAAAAGGGTTAGGTCAGGTAACCTGGATGGTCATTCTGTGGAACCACGACGACCGATCTATGTATAGTCTGCCCAAAGTATATCGTTATGGCTTTTGACGGACCATACCCCAATAAACAACGATTTTATTACCTATTGTTTTTGGGAAACCCATTTGTTCATAAGGGCGGGGGGTTTACAGGTATTTTTGATATTAACCATTAGGCATATAAATATTTTTGGGTTATTTTTTGTGGCGTGTTGAATAACCGTTTTTACTTGCGTTTCGAAAAAAATTTTTTTACGAGAATATAACTATTCGTCAAATTATTTGTCATTAGATGCAAAAAGGTTGTTTAAAAAAAAGGGTTTTAATTTAAAAAAGAAGCTTTAAAAAAAACCTGTTACTTACAAAAAAAGATATCCGATAAGGGGTATTATTTTTAGTGAAGAAAACAAAAAAAAAAAAGAGTATTTTAAATCTCCCGATGAAATAGGTCGGACCAATAAAAGGGAAAAATATTGTTTTTATGAAAGGGGTTTTTTACCCCTTTGGTAACTGAAAAAAAGCTGGACAAACGAAACCCAAAATAAAATTGCGTGCCCCCCTCCATAGAGTTGTTTTAAAATGGGATTTAAATACCCAAAATAGACAAAAGACAAGTAGTAATGGAATCCAAAAGATTACGCCGGAGATTTAATTACCTTTAAGGGCCGGGGTTTTATGGGTTTGGGAGGTTAAAAAGGTTAATCTTTGAATTAATCTTAGGTTTTATTTTTGGGGTTAACCCTTTTGGTTTATCCATATTTCTGTTTGTACAGTTGTATACCGGGGGGGTTTTGGTCACAAGGTTATTAAAAGTTTCCCCAACTTCCCCAGAAGTAAAGGAGGAATTTGTTTAACATAACCTTAATAACCTGCAATTTTTTTTTTTTAAAAGCATGTTTTTAAGTTGGAAAATTAAAAATATAAAAGTTTTTTTTTTCCTCTTGAAAAATTACTTACCGGTTGGTTTTTTTGAAGATGTACCCCAAATTTGGGGGAAGTACATCCACGGAGGTTTTAAAATTCTAAACCCATTTAAAAATTTCCCAGTATACCCAAACTTCTAGATTCCATACGATTAAAAAAAAAACGGCCTCTACTTGAATTTTCTATTATACAGTAAAGCGCAGACCACTGCGAACATAGGACGATCCTAGACGATTTTGGATGTACCAAAAAAAGCCGCACGCATTGTTATCGATCAATAATTTTCCAGCGAACAATTCAATACGTTTATTTCTGAAATAGTTCTTTGGTACAAACCCGCTAAACAGCAATAGTTGTTTTGTGTCGATTTTTTGGGGCCCCCAAAAAAAGTTTTTTAAATGGGTTATTAAAAAAGGGATGAGAACGGGAAGACAAAATTTAAATTATTGAATGGAATCACCGTGGAAATCCGGGTTAGGGAATTGGGGAATTATTTAATAATTTATTTCTAACCAGGCCGACTCCCAGTTTTCCCAAAATTAAATTTTTAAGAAATCATTAAAAACTTTCTGACATTTGGTTGTTTAACCCCAAAAAAAACATAAATATGATAGTGCCTCAAAAAAAAAAAAAAAAGGGGAAAAAATGAAAGAAATTATGGTAGTGGCAAGTGTTAAAAAAATCCTACAGTTTCCATTAATACAATTGCAAAAGGGGGTTTTTTTTTTGAGAGAAGATCAGTGGAAAGAGTGCTAAAAAAAATTGATACCGATCCTACAAAGTAAAAAAACCCAAAATTTAAATTTTCCCGATGATCATTTTAGACGAAGGAATTTTTTTTGAAACTGTAAGGGAAAAAAAAAAAATAACAATAAAAAATTTTAAAAAAAACTTGTTTTTATGATAATCGACATTTTTACTTCATGGTCTCACCCAACGATTTTTTTTCTGAGGTCACGAAAAATCATAAATTTATGGTTTGGAGAATAGGGCTAATAATCTACAAGAATTGAAATTTAAAAAATTTTGGGGAATTGGGAATTTAGGATTTTACCCTAACATTCTAGCAAATGTAAGAAGGCGTTTTTATGACAATCTTGGTTTTTTTTTGGGGCCAAGAAGGTGGTTTATTTGATCATCTTTGAAATTTTCAAAGGGGATTTTTTTTTGTTTTATTCTATGAATGCTTTTTAAAAATTTATTTTCTTAAAAAAATCTTCTACGTTCCATTATTTATTTGGAAAATTTTTTTATTTTATTAGGAAAAACTGTTTGGTTTTTAAGAAAATTTGTGGTCTCGTAAGCCCCCAATTTTAAATTTATGACTGATAAGAAATCCGATCGAAGTCGGTTGACGCTAGCTAGCTCCTGCTACTTGGCTAAAAAAACCGGCATCCTCTTACTGAAAATAAAAACGTAGTAAACAACTAAACTGGACAGATAATTTTTCCCCGAATTTATCACCGCACTCCCCACCAGTCCTAACCAAAAATGCGCCACGGAAAACGAGACGGAAGTTGAGATGCAAGCCCCCAAAAAAATTTTTATTGGATTTTAGTTGGGACATCCAAAATTGCCGGGGGGCCCCTTTTTCGCAGTACGGTCCCTTTCGTATTTATAGCAACATAAATCGTCTTCCTCAGGGGAAAAACATCCTCAAATATTTCGAACCCCCCCCTTTTTTTTTTTATTAACCTGAGGATTGTGGGGTTTCCCTACCATCCACAGTTAATGAAAATTCCCCCAGGTTAACCCACAATTTGAAGTTAATCCTTTGCTACACAACCCGCTTTTTTTTAAATCCAAGATTAATTTCCCTTTCAGGGCAGTGGCGTGCCAGGGGGGGGCCCCCCCCCCCCCCCCTTTTGACCAGCGCCCCTGCCCCAAACAAACCTACCGTATAAAAAGGAATTATTTACAACATACTATGCTGTGTTTAAAAAATTTTTTTTCTTGCAGGTGAAATTTTTTGAAGTCATATTTTAAAATAATAATTGTCCAAAATTTTTTTTAAAAATTTTTTTTGTTCCACAGTGTCAGGGAGTGGTTATTCTCTTCAAAAGCACAAAAACCCCCGGGGAAAAAAAGGCCCAGCGCGGGTCCGTTTTTGGCGGCATTTTTTTTTATTGTGTGGGTTTTTGGGGTATATTCCAGAATTGTTTCTTTTTTTTTAAAAATTGCAAATCGGCAGATTTCAAACGTATGTTATTTATTTCGGTACTCATATTCCCCGGGGTTTTTTTGTCGGGTTTTTTGTCTATGGAAAAATTGTTAAAAGAAAAAAAGGATAAAAAAAAAAAAAAATAAATGCCGAGTTCAAAAAGGGGAAAATCGTAAAAAAAAAAATGATGTTAGCGCAACACACAGCCAAAAATTACAAGATTTTTTTTTAAAAAATGCCGGGTAAGAACATTTTTTTTTTATTGTCAATTTTTTTCCTCCTGGCCAAAGTTTCAAATATAGATTTGTTTGTTTATTTTTTTGTGTTTTTTTAAAAAAAAATAGAGCGCCCTTTTTAAATTTGGCCCCCCCCCCGGGACTACGCCACTGTTTCAGGGTTACCCCAACCTATACAACTGGGCCTAAGAAATTAAAAAATATAGGTTAAAAAAATCCATAATTTATTTTGGGATGAAACATGGTTCGAAAAACACGACCAGTTTAAAAGGGGATGGGAAAAATTTCCCGTCAAAACTGTCAGACAAAAAATTAAAAAAAGGGGAAAAAGCATTCCCCTAATACACGCTGGTTCAGAAGACGGATTTGCCCCAAACTGCTTGCTGTTGTCTGCAAAGAATATTAAGGTTTTTAGTTTGGGGTTATCAGGGGGGATACAAGGGAACTTATTAAAAACGGGTTTTTAAAATTATCTTTTAAAAAAAACCCAAACAACGGGGTTTTTGTCATGGATAACGCAAGCTCCCAAAAGCCTCGCACAAAAACCAGCTTCATCAAGTTCAAAATGAAATCCGGGGAAAATTTGTTAGAAAATGAATTTTTTTGAATTCATTTAAAAAAAAAGCATTTTTTTGAAGTCCTAAATTCATATGCAATTAAAAAACAATATGCATGTGATAATTTGGTAAAGGGGTGGGAAATACTGTCTTACGGCTTCCTCCATACTTATTTTTAAACCCCCATAGAGCTTTTTGTGGAACTAAGTAAAATCAAAGTTTAGAGCAAAAAAAGTTACACCTACTTTAAAACCCCAAAAGGGTTTTAAATTTGATAAAAATGTAATTACTAACATACCAGCACATTATAAAAATTAAGGATTTTTTACATTTCTATTCAAAACAACATAAATCCTATTGTAATTAACCCAATGATGATTTTTGATAGTGAAACAGAATTTTTTAATTTAGATTAAAAAAAAAAATATGTATAGATAATGCAGTTATAAAAATTTGCATATATTTAATTTCTTAATGTAAGTTTAAGATCATACTTCCCCAAATTTAAAAAATAAATTTTTAAATCTTTATATTTTTTAAAGTCCGTCCTTAATGTTCTTTTTTAATTTCCTACCGATACGCAGTTTTTTTTTGCTGTCGGCAGGTATAAATTTTTTAAATAAAGGGGAAGAGCTAAACGGGATACTTAGAGACAGACTATACCTCGTTTATTATTTATGTCATTGATCAAAATTTGAAGGAGTTACATGCCAAATTATAAATTTTTGAAGAGTCAATCTCAGCTACTATGTGCGGTGGACGAGGAAAATGAAGAGGAGGAACAATTCAAGTTATTTAAAGATAAAATAATTGCCCGGCAGGTAGTCATCTGTTAAAACAAAATAACCCACTTACCAACAACGTTAAAAGTAACGAATAAGTAGCACCTACTTTATAATAATAACAGAAATTATTATCAATCATGAAAAAATAATGACAATAACTCTGGTTGGCATTACCGCTAGGTTATAATTGAAAAAATACAAAGAAATGCACTCGTGGCCAGATCTCTTATCTTTTAAGTAAATAATGGATCTGTTGCTTAACTAAACATTATAATAATTACGAAAATAAAACCTTTCTATTTCGTTTTACGGAATAACAGTGATAAGTGATTCGGTGTACCTACTTAGCGAAAATAGGTTGAAAAATTTAAATCATGGTGTTTATATATGCTTACTTTGATAAAACAGTAACTAAAGACCTAAAAATACCCAAAGCTGTAAATAAATTTGTACAGGGTGACGTTGGGAGGGGCGGGGCCCAAATAAAAATTGGTCGTATGGATTTAAGAAAAAAATCATAATAAAAATCGCCAAGAGAAATTGCTGGAAATTATTTTCGAGTTTGTCAAACCCTCCGCTAGAGGGCTTAAAAAACCAACACCAAGGGAAAAATAGGGGTTTTTTAGAATTTTGTCCCCCTGAAAGAATATCAAAAAAAATTTTTCTAATTTCTGACCATTTCCTTTCATTTTTTGTCTAAAACGGTTTGTTCTATCTATCAAAATAAAGCGATGGGGGGAAATTCAATTGTTTTTTTTTAAAAAAAACCCGGGTTTCTCCTTTCTTTTGACCGATTTTTTTTGCAAACTTAGGGGTCATATGAAAAAGCATAATTTGCCTACAAAAC